>NC_069408.1:45077940-45110440 GCF_026875155.1 Cherax quadricarinatus | reverse complement strand
CTCAGGACTCACATATATGATACTTAACCAGTAGTGTCAAATATTATATCATGAATGGCGTTGTGACGTTAAGGGTGGATTTTTCTGTTACTATAACCTGAGTTTGAGAAAATCCTTTCTAGGGGTTAAAGTGATGGTGAATCTGCCTCCATCTGTGAGTCACCTTCACTCTGCTTGTAAAAGGCCAATGTATTGAATCCTGTGGCCTTTTTTTTCCCCCTATTTTGCCAGCGACTTTTCTCCTTCTTATCTCTTTCGGGAATCTTCTCATTTTCTCGTAGTCCCTTTACTAACGTAGATTTCTTTGTATCTTTTCTTCCTTTCCTCTGTTTGCATTCTTGAATTTTTGGCTAAGTCGAAAGTTATCAGATTGTGCTCGCTCTCTCCCTAATTGGTGGGTTGTAATCTCTTTTCCTAACAGATCCACTTAGGTTTAAAGCTGGATTTAGTTTTTTCTTTTTTTTTTGTGAATCAACCTCCTCTTCCTCCCTATCTCTTTCATTCCCGTCGGCTTCTTTACATATTAGAGTTGGAAAGTTTCCCAATGTTGTGTTCAAGAACCAGTGTGGGTCCAGACTTGTGCTGCATACTCCATATGGTTTCCCCCCTTATAACCCCCCCCAATAACACAGTGTATCTGTGTCCTTGAACGATTCCTTATTAAGGTATCGGAACGCTTCCAGTTTGCCATGCGGCCCGTATGCTGCAGCGGTTATTGGTTATGTGTGCCTCCGGTGAATGTGCTCGGTGTTATGGTCACACCCTAGGTCTTTTCTCTCCCTGAGTGAGGTCCTGTAGTCTTTTGTCCACCTAGCCTTATTCTGTCTGCGGTCCTTCGTTTCCCCTCCCCAATCTTCATGACTGTGCATTTGCTGGATTAATTCGAGGAGCCAGTTACTGGACCTCATGTCCAGCCCTCCAGGTCTCTTTTGCAGTCCTGCTCATCCTCGTCCGATTTAATTCCTCTCCATCAACTTCACGTCATCTGGAACAGGTCACTTCAGAGTCTAATTCCTTCCATCATGTCGTTCAGCATATATCAAAAATAGCACTGGTCCAGACTGACCCCTGAGGGGACACCGCTCGTAACAGGCCCCACTGGATACCTCTTCACGTTACCATGACTCGTTTGATGCCTCCCATCAGGTATTCCCTTATCCTTGCAGTGCCCTTCCTTTCTACCGTGTGCCTGATCCTCCAGCTTCTGCAACAAATCTCTTGGGGTGGTGTGTGTGTTAAGTTGTGGTGTTGTGTGGTGTATGTGTGGGGGGGGGTGTGGTGTGTGTGTTATCATACACATCTGGATCCAACATTCTCCTCCCCGCGCACTCATAAGTTTAAACTTAGCGTCCTCTTGCCCTCACCTTCACATCGGCTGGGATCCCCACCAGCCGCAAGCCCGCCATAACCCTGGCAATAAAGCCGATTCCATCAAGACTTCCAACTACTCCAGACAACAATAGCCAGAAACCTATTCTGAGAGATCCCCCTCCCCTATAAGACTCTCAGCGCTAATGCATCTCTCTCTGTCCTGTCCTGTCTGTCTGTCTTTCCCAGTCTGTCCTCTGTCAGTCCCTGTCATGGTTCCTCTCTCTCTCTCTCTCTCTCTCTCTCCCCTCTCTCTCCTCTCTCTCTCACTCCTCTCTCTCTCTCACTCGTCTCTCATCTCCACTCTCTCTCCACTCCTCTCTCCTCTCTTTCTTTCCCTTCTTCCTCCTCTCGTTCTATCTCACTCTCTCTCTCTCTCTCCTCTCCTCTCTCTCTCTCTCTCTCATCTCTCTCTCCTCTCGCTCTGCCTCCTCTGCTCTCGGCGCCCCCTTTCCACCCCTTACTACCTCACTCCCTCTCTCTTCTGTCTCCTCTCCCTCCCCGTACACCTCCTCTCCCCTCTCTCACCCCCTCCCCCCCAATCCCCTTCCGCTCTCCTCCTGCATCCTCTCTCCTCATCCCCGTTCTCCCCGCCGTCAGCTCACTTTACTATCGTCTCCCCCCTCTCACGCTCTCCTCTCGTCCGCTCCTCAACTCCTCTCCCTCTCTCTCTCACACTCTTCTCTCTCTCTCTTCTCTCACTCTCTCTCTCTCTCTCTCCACTCCATCTCTCTCTCCCTCTCTCTCTCTCTCTCACCTAATAGAACGCAGAGAATTCACGGCACTCAGTCAGTCAGTCCAGCCAGCCCAATCAGTCATCAGTCAGTCAGCCAATCAGTCAATCAGCCAGTCAGTCCGAGTCAGTCAATCAGTCATCCAGTCATGAACATCAATCAATCAGTCACTCAAAATTAATGAACAATACAGCCTCGTTTCACCAATATTTTAATATATAAACTAAGACTACACAAATATGTTACGCATATACATAATACACTTGTATAACGTACATATGGCATAATATGACCTACACACGAAATAAAGCAAATGCGCTGCAGGGAAAATATATGACACGTTAGGTTTTGGAACGTCACCTTGGTTATATCTTCATCAGTCTTCACCACCACTGTGTGTAAAAACAGATGATTAAATAGAATAATGAAATATGGCTGAGTAATGAATTAACATCTTACCATTAAGTTTATTTATTTACAGTTTACTCACAGTTACGTGGAAATTACCTAGGATAACACCAAAAAAGTCAGAGTGACTTATTTGCATTGGGATCTTGACCCTCATGCTGTCAAACAAGTCCTGGAAGTCTTCAATTGGAAACTAGACAATGTTTCTGTACCTGGTGCCAATCAACCAGGCAGTGTGGACATGTGGCCAGCGGCACGCCAGCAGCAAACACCTGGGTTGTCTAGCTGCCACTATACGATCCTGGCTCATGGCCCGGGTTCCGGAATTCAAATACACGCGAAAGCACATCAAAGCTAAGGTTGAAAATTTATTCCGAATAAAGAATGAGTTGTAAAACAAGCAATCAACAGATTTTAAGTAGGACAGCCTTGTTGATCAGGCTCTGATACATGGCCGGACCGCCTGGTCATGACCTGGCCGCGGGGGCGTTTGGTAAACCACCCCCCCTCCCAACACCCTCCAGTAGATTAACGATGTGAAAAAGAACAGAAAAGACTATAAAACAATAAATAAATTCCCGAGGAAGCAAAATCACCATCATAATAAAGAAAGACTTGTGCCTGGCCAGTCAGGTAATCCCTGACCGCCGTAGTGAGAGTGTCTATCGCCACCAGCAGTAAAAAGAAGGACTTGGTCCCTGCCCATCAGTGTAAACCCTGACCGCCGTAGTGATGGTGTCTATCCCTGCCACCACAGTATAAAGAAGGACTTGGTGCCTGGCCAGTCAGTGTATCCTGACCGCCGTAGTGAGAGTGTCTATCCCGCCACCAGCAGAATATAGATGACTTGGTGCCTGGCCATTCAGTGTACCCTGACCGCCGTAGTGAGGAGTGTCTACTCGCGCTGTCCTAGTCTACGCTCACACTCGAACGTATCCCCTGGGAGCGTCCACACGTCCTCTTTTGGGGACAACCAATATATAATGGTAAAGGGAAAACGTTTCGTCCTCTGGCCGTCTCGACTTCCAGAAGGACGATAAACGCTATCTTGTTTTCATTTTCTGTCAGTTTGGATTATGTTGTTGTCCCAGTGGCGGTGTTGTAAATTGTTCCATGCGGGTTGTAAATTGTTCCAGTGGCGTGTTGTAAATTGTTCCAGTGGTGGAGTTGATTTTTATTCTAAATGTCCTTTCTATGTTGATTTCAAGTGAACGCTTTGGAAGACGAAAAGAAGAAAAAAGAAGAAGAAAAGAAGAAGAAGAAGAAGAACGAAGAATATGAAAGAAGAAGGGGGAGGAGAGAAGAAGAGAGGATGATGATATAAAGGAGAAGAGGAAAAAAGAAATATTTAATATTTTTCTTCGGAATATTAATTCTTATATCCTGGATTGGTCGATGTGTCGACTTCCTCGCAGTGAACGACCTGAGGTCCACTCTTCCCCCAGGATGCAACCCATTGGTGGTCACCTATCTCGTAGTTGCTAATTTACTGCTAAGGTACAAGGGCAGCATGTTAATTAGGATACTTACCCACAGATGCATTACGTGTGTTCCTGCTGTCCGTAACCTGTTAGGTTATCATTGAGGACAAACAGTCGAGGCGATATGCTGAGGTATATGCTAATTTATATTATTATTATTATTTTATTTATTATTATTATTATTGTTGTTGTTGTTGTTGTTGTTGTTGTTTGTTGTAGTTATTGTTTTTTTATTATATTATCACACTGTCCTATTCCCACCAAGGCAGGGTGCCCGAAAACAGAAAAACTTTCACCTTCATTCACTCCATCACTGCTTGCCAGAAGGGTGCTTTACACTACAGTTTTTAAGACTGCAACGTTAACAAACCTCCTTCAGAGTGCTGGCACTGTACCTTCCACTCCATGGAACTCAAGTCCGCCTGCCGGTTTCCCTGAACCCCTTCATAAATGTTACTTTGTTCACTCTCCAACAGCACGTCAAGTATTAAAAACCATTTTCTCCAATTCCCCAACTCCTATCAAACACGCTCAAGCATGCCTGCTGGAAGTCCAACCCCTCGCACACAAAACCTCCTTACGCCACCCTCCAATAGCTGCGTCCCGCCCGCCCCGCCCCCCTCTCCATATCCAATCCCTACGCCCCCCCACTCAACCCGATCACCCGCCCACACAGGTTACACCGGCTTCCGCCCCCCGTCCATCTCCCGCTTACACCCTTCCAGATACTGAGGGTTCGAGCACGCTCCCCCTCCGTCCCCCGAACCACACTGGCCGACCCCTACCCCGCCTTCCCTTCCACTACAGACTGATACACTCTTGAAGTCATTCTGTTTCGCTCCATCTTTCTACATGTCCGAACCACCTCACAACCCTTCCTCAGCCCTCTGGACAACAGTTTTGGTATCCTCACCTCCTCCTAACTTTCCAAACTACGAATCTCTGCATATATTCACTCCACACCTTGCCCTCAGACATGACATCTCCCTCCACCAGCCTTTCTCCTCGCTGCAAATTCATCACCCATGCTTCACACCCATATAAGACCGTGGTAAAACTATACTTCATAACATCCCCTCTTTGCCTCCAAGGACAAAGTTCTTTGTCTCCACAGACTCCTAAGTGCACCTCTCACCAGCTTTTCCCTCATCAATTTCTAGGATTCACCTCATCTTTCAAAGACCCAACCGCTTGACACTTCCACTCCCAAATATCTGAATACAGTTCACCTCCTCCATTCTCTCTCCCTCCAATCTGATATCCAATCTTTTCATCACCTTAATCTTTTTGTTATCCTCATACATTACTCTTCCTGTATTCACTTTTAATTTTCTTCTTTTGCATACCAACCAAATTCATCCACCAATCCTGCAACTTCTCTTCAGAATCTCCCAGAGCAAGTGTCATCACAAAGAGCAACTGGTGACAACTCCACCTTTATGTGTGATTCGTTATCATTTTCACTCCACTTCGCCTCTTGCCAAGTCCCTCGCATTTTCTGCTCTTACTACCCCATCTCATAAATATATTAAACAACCAAGGTGAACCATCACACATCCTTGTGTTTTTGTTTTTTTGGTGGTCTAAGGCCTACTTTACTGTAAATATTTCCCGTCCTTTCCACATACTCTAACTTTGACCTCACAATCCTCATAAAAACTCTTCACTCTTTCAGTAACCTACTCCTAACACCATAAACCTGCAACAACTGCCACAGTTGCCCCCCTATCCACCCTGTCATACGCCTTTTCCAATCCATAAAATCACAAAGACCTCTTTAGCCTATAACTAAATACTGATCACGTAATTGGTTCACTGAAACACCTGGTCCACACACCCCCTGCCTTTCCTAAAGCCTCTTTGTTCATGTGCTATCCTATTCTCCGTCCTTACTCTTAATTCTTTCAATAATAACTCTACCATACACTTTACAGGGTATATTCAACCAAACTTATCCCCTACAATTTTTGCACTCTCTTTTGGTCCCCTATGCCTTTATGCAAAGGAACTATGCCCCCCCCATGCTCTCTGCCAATCCCTAAGTCCTTACCCACTTCCATACATTTATTAAAAAAATGGCACCCAACCACTCCAAACTATATCCCCACCTGCTTTTAACATTTCTCTACCTTTATCCCATCAATCCGCCTGCCTTACCCCCTTTCAGTTTACCTACTGCCTCACGAACTTCCCCCACACTCAAACTGGCTCTTCCTCACTCCTACAAGATGTTTATCCTTCCTTGCCCTATTCACGAAATCACACGTCCCCACTCTCAACAACATTTAACAATTCACAAAATATTCCCTCCATCTCCCAATACCCTAACTACTCTCCATTTAATTAACTCTCCTCTCCTATTTTAACTGACAAATCCATTTGTCTCTAGTTATGTTGTTGTTGTTATTATATTATATTATTATTATTATTATTATTATTATTATATTATTAATATTAGATTATTAATATTATTATTAATATTGTTATTATTGTTTTATTATTATTATTAAAATTACTATTATATTATGATTGTTATTATTATCATACTTGCTTTTCTACCGTTTATATCAACTTACCTTGAAAGTTATTCCCTGTTAAGATACCAAACAATCTAACCTAATGCTAACATATAACATAAACTGACCCGATTCGTGAAAGAGTTCTCGTAAAAGTGACGGAGTTTAGAACGTTTCAGAAATGCACGTACAATGTGCGTCATGAAGCGGAATCATTTATGCTACGACCGACATTTTAACCAGAGCCGAATTAACAGGTTTGTTGTTATCCTGTCCTCAATCTGGTTCTATGTATGGTATGTATGGTATTCATTATCTTCTCTACCTAAGGGGTTATTTGTGTCTTGTCCAGTCATGTATTGGTGCCTTTGGTTTCTCCATGTACTGCGTCTTCTTACGGGAGGTGAACAGGCCTTGTGAGCTCCACATATCAGTTTACTGTTTGTGAATGATGCGCAGCGAGGTGTATGTTATCTTGAAAGAATGAGGCATCTGTGTGATATTTGGGAAGTTGAAGCAGCCACTGGCTGACTGGAGAAACGTTTCCACAATAGGATACCAAAACGTTCTCATATTTCTCAATCTTCAACTTGTGGGGTTTTTCTGATCTATTTAAGTATCACGTAAATACACGTCTCTCGTTCTCCAGGATCGAAACCAAACCTTCAGGACAGATGAGAAGCCATTCTTGGTGAAATGTTTCCATTTAACGAATATGCTGAACTGTACGCCAGGTGTCCATTTTCACAGGACCTCTCGGGTGTGCGTTGAATTCGTTGAGTAGCGAACTACGAGTGACCTCAGTGCTGCCTGTAGACACCATTGACCTCTAAGAGGGTTCCTTACCCATTCAAAAAATTTTTAAAGTGATCAGCAGCTGATTGTCGCAGATAGGTAGGTTTGCGTGCCTGGGTGTATTCTCTCTCTCTCTTCTCTCCGCTCATCGGTACTCTCTCTCTCTCTCTCTCTCTCTCTCTCGGGATTTGGATTGGGAGCTGCGGGTGTGGTAGCCGAAGGGAGTCTCTTTGGGGAGAATGAGTGAGAAGGGATATTAGCAATGTGTGGTGGAAAGATGGCAATGGGTAAATTAAACGCTGGGTTAGCAGGAGGGAGAAGAAAAGAGTTATACGAAGGTGTTGAAGAGGCTGGAAGTTAGAAAACGTCCGCTAATTCAAGTCATTGCCCTCTGATGAATGTAGTTAATGACTATGTAAATAACTATGCTTCTTTGACACTTTCGTGCCACTCCTCCACTTATTTGTTATTCCATCAGCGTTTGTGTACCAATACCTTCATTTCCTTTCCAACACTGTGATTGGGGGCCTGTGGGGGTGGAAGACCAGTGGCATACTGATTCATAGCTCGATGTGGTGAGGCGTGTGTATTGATTGAGTGTGTTTGATGGTGTGTAGGTTGTAGGTTTTCTGAGAGTATTGTTGTGTGTGCTTGCCCTTGCGTTCTGTCCCTGCTCTGCTGAACCTATGCTGTACATCCTGTCCTCTTTTCCCTAGCTCCTTTCGTTTTTTTTGTCCTCTCCCTCAGCTGCTGTCGTCTGATTTTTGTTCTGTCTCTGTCTAGGAACACCCACTGTAACGCTTCCGAGTATTCAATCCGAGGTTTCTCTGGAGGATCCTGTTCCGCACTGTTTCCGTTCCTGAGAATCACGTGATTGGTCGGTTTTCCCCGTTCGAGTACCCCCCTATTCTCTGAAATATACAATTCACGTCCATCTCTTCACGTATTCCGTGAAGATTTTCTCATCTCCTTTTCCTTCTTCCTGCTTCCTTTCAGTGGAGTGTCCCTTTCCTCTCTCTCCTGTAGCCCATGATAAACACCTGATTTGCCCTTCCTTCCTCCCATTGCCTCACCCTCTGGACTCTGGATCCTTTCTGTAATGTGGTCAGTTTTTTCTCCCTTGATTTTCCATGCTCTTGATAGCTTGTTTGTGCCTCAGCATTCGCACCTATCACCCTCTCCATCTGCAACCAGCTGATCTTCCTTTCACTCCTTGTCCATCCTTGCAGATTGATGTGACCTTAGCATAATTCATATTCCTTCCTTCCTGTCAGCCTCGCAGCTTCATATGCTTGTTCTTCTCGGACACTCCCTGTAAACTCGCTCCGCAATTTATCTCCAACTTCCAGGACCCTTAAATCTTGCTACTGCAATTCGAATGTGCCTCCAATTCTTGTTTCCTCTTCCAACCTCCTTTCCAATTCCACAGAGAGCTCTTTCGTCCATTTTTCCAGAAAGCTCTCCCTAATTTCTCCCCACACTTGTTCCCAATCCTTTTCCACTGCTCCTCCATCCACTCCTCCCTACCCGAACCATTCTCATGATCCTTGTTCCTGCGAGTCCCCCCATTTTTTTTTTTTTTTTAAGTGTAGGAGAGGAGATTAAAAGGAAAATGGACGAGAGAGAGCAAGAAGATAGAGCAAGAGAGTGAGAGAGCAAGAAGGAGAGAGCAAGAGAGAGACGAGAGAAGAGCAAGAGAAAGCAAGAGAGAAGAGCAAGAGAGAGAAGAGAGCAAGAGAAGAGAAAGAGAGAGACAAAGAAGAGAGCAAGAGAGATTGATAGAAGCAAGAGAGCAAGAGAGAGTGCAAGAAGAGACAAGATGAGAAGCGAAGAGAGAGAGAGCGAGAGAGAGAAGCAAGATAAAGGACGAAGAGAGAGAGAGAGCATGAAATAGCAAGAGAGGAAGAGCTAGAGAGAGCAAGAGAGAAGCAAGAGAGAGAAGAGCATTGAAGAGAGCAAAAGAGAGAGAGAGAGCAGAAGAGAGCAAGAGAAGACAAGAGAAGAGAGAGCAAGAGAGAGAGCGAGAGAGAGGAGAAACAAGAGAGAGAGCAGAGAGAGAGAATAGAAGCAAGATAGAGAGAAGACAATAGAGAGAGAAGCAAGAGAGCAAGAGAGAGAGAGAGACGCATGAAGAGCCAAGAAGAGAGAGAGCAAGAAGAGAGAAGCGAGAGAGAAAAGCAGATAGCAAGAGAGAGAGAGATAGCAAGAAGAGAAGAGAGCAAGAGAGAGAGAGAGCAAGAGAGATAGCAAGAGAGAGAGCGAAGCAAAAGCGAGAAGAGCAAGAAAGAGAGAGCAGAGAGAGAGCAAGAGAGAAGAGCAAGAGAGAGATAAGAGCAAGAGAGAGAGAGAGCAAAGAGAGAGAGAGCAAGAGAGAGAGAGAGCCAAGGAGAGAGAGAGCAAGAGAGAAGCAGAGAGAGAGCAAGAGAGAGAGCGAGAGAGAGAGAGAGAGCAAGAGAGAGAGAGCTAAAAGAGAGGCAAGATAGATAGAGAGCAAGAGAGAGAGAGAGCAAGAGAGAAGCAAAGAGAGAGAGAGCAAGAGAAGAGAGCAAGAGAGAGAAGCAAGAGAAGAGAAGCAAGAAGAGAGAGAGCAAGAGAGAGATAGAGCAAAGAGAAGAGAGAGAGCAAGAAGAGAGCCAAGATAGAGAGAGGAGGGAAGCAAGAGAAGAGCAAGAGAGAGAAGAGCAAGAGAGAGATCAAGAGAAGAAAGAGCAAGCGAGAGAAGAGATAAGAGATAGAGAGAGAGAGAGAGAGAGAGAGAAGAGAGAGAAGAGAGAGTGAGTGAGGGAGAGGAGGGAGGAGGGAGGGAGGTAGGGAGGAGGTAGGAGGAGGAGAAATTAAGGCAAAGAGGGGAGAAGGGAAAGAGGGGGATGATGGAAAGCGAGATTGATAGAGTCTAGTGGGAGGGAGTCAGGATGGGAGAGATGTGGAAGGAGATGAGAGATAATGGGAGGGGACATATTTTAGATGTGAGAGATGTTAGAGGGGGGAGATGTTTAGTGTAAGAGAGTTAAGGAAAGATGGAGAAGAATAGAGGAGAGAGAGATAGGTAGAGAGTGATAGGTAGAGAGAGATATAGTAAAGAGTTAGAGAGTAAGATAGTCTACTTGGTTTGGAAAAAGGGGGGGCAGAGGATAAGGTACAGATGTCAGTTCACTGGACGGTGTGAAATCCTGTTTAGTGTTTTTACAGTTGGTGTCCTTCAGCTACAAGTGCTGTCCGTGTATGTGTGTGTTAATTGGTGTTGTGTGTGGTGTGATGTGTGTGTGTGTTGGTGAGGTGTGTGTCTTAATTTTGTGTGTGTTGTGTGTGTTTATGTGTGTGTGTGTGTGTGTGTGTTGGTGTGTGTGTATGTGTTGTGTGGTGTGTGTTGTGTTGGTGTAGTGTGTGTGTGTGTGTTGTTGTGTTTTGTGTTGTGTGTGTGTGTGTGTGTGTGGTGGTGTGTGTTTGGTGTGTGTGGGTGTGTGTGTGTGTGTGTGTGTGTGTGTGTAGTGTGTGTTGGTGTTGGGTTTGTGTGTGTGTGTTTGGTGTGTGTGTGTGTGTGTGTGAGTGTGTGTGTGTGGTTGGTGTTGTTTTGGTGTGTGTGGTGTTTTGTGTTGGTTGTGATTGGTGTGTTGTGTAGGTTGTGTGTGTTAGTGTGTTGTTGTGTGTTGTGTGTTGTTAGTGTTGGTTTGTTGTGTGGGTTGTGTTGCATTGAGTGTGTGTGTGTGTGTGTGTGTGTGTGTTGTTTGTGTGTGTGCGTGTGTGTGGCGTGTGTGTGTGTTTGTGTGGTATTGTGTGTGTTTGTGTGTGTGTGTTGTGTGGTGTATGTGTGTGTGTGTGTGTGTGTATGAGTGTGTTTGTGTTGTGTGTGTGTGTGTGTGTGTGTATGTTTGTGTGTGTGTGTGTGTGTTGTGTGTAGTTTGTGTGTGGTGTGTGTGTGGTGTGTGTGTTGTGTGTGGTGTGTGTGTGCTTGGTTTGTTGTGATGTTTTTTGGGTTTTTTTGTGTGTTTGTGTGTGTGTGTGTTGTGTGGAGGTGTGATGTGTGTGTGTGTGTGTGTGATGTGTTGTGTGTGTTGTGGGTGTGTGTTGTGTGTGTTGTGTGTGTTTTTGTTGGTGAGTGTGTGTGTGTTGTTGGGGGGGTTTGTGTGTGGTGTTGTGTTTGTGGTTTTTTTGTATGTTGTGTGAGGTGTGTGTGTGTTGTGTGTGTCTGTGGTTGTGTAAGTGTGTGGTGTGTTGTGAATTAATGTGTGTGTGTATGTGTGTGTGTATGTGTGTGTGTGTGTATGTGTGTGTGTGTGTGTAAGTGTGAGTTGTGTTGGTGTGTGTTGTGTTGTGTGTTTTGTGTATAGTTTGTGTGTGTGTGTGTGTGTGAGATTGTGTTTGTGTGTGTGTGTACTCACCTAATTGTGTTGCAGGTGTCTGATACTCAGCTCCTGGCCCCGCCTCTTCAACTGATCGATACTGGTCCTCTCTCGCTCTGCTTCCTGCTTGTCATACCTCTTCTTTAAACTAAGTATGGTTCCTGCCTCCACTACTTCACTAGCTAGGCTATTCCACTTGCTGACAACTCGTTACTGAAAAATACTTCCTATCGCCCTGTGACTCGTCTGGTCTTCAGCTTCCAGTTGTCACCCCTTGTCCAGTGTCCCCTCTCTGGAACATCCTATCTCTGCCACCTTGTCTATCCCGCAGTATCTTGTATGCCGTTATCCATTCTCCCCTAACCCTTCTGCCTCCAGTGTCGTCAGTCCGATTTCCCTCAACCTTCCTCGTACGACATTCCCTGAGCACTGGACTACCTTGTTGCAAACCTTTGTAATTTCTCTAGCTTCTGACGTGCTTGACCAGAGTGGGTTCCAGACTGGTGCTGCATACTCCCAGTATGTGCCTACCATACACATGTTCAGTGTCTTGAACGTTTCTTATTAAGGTATCGTAACCTATTCTCAGGTTCGCCAGGCGCCCGTATGCTGCTGCAGTTATTTGGTTTTATGTGTGCCTCGAGATGTGCTCGGTGTTTGGTCACCCCAAGGTCTTTCTCCCTGAGTGAGGTCTGTAGTCTTTTGTCCACCTAGCCTATACTCTGTCTGCGTCTTCTTTGCCCCCCCCAATCTTCATAACTTGCATTTAGCTGATTGAATTCGAGAAGCCAGTTACTGGACCACATGACCATCCTGTCCCAGGTCTCTTTGCAGTCCTGCCTCATCCTCGTCCGATTTAATTCTTCTCATCCAACTTCACGTCTTCTGCAACAGGGACACTTCAGAGTCTATTCCTTCCATCATTCGTTCAACATATATCAAAAATAGCACTGTCCTAAACTGACCCTGTGGACCCCGCTCGTAAAAGGCCCCACTGTGATACCTCTTCACGTACCATGACTCGTTGCTGCCATCCCAGTTCAGGTATTCCCTTATCCATTGCAGTGCTCTCCTTTTACATGCCCTGATCCTCAGCTCTGCACTAATCTCTTGTGGAACTGTGTCAAAGCCTTCCTGCAGTCTAGAAAACGTAATCTACCCACCTGCCCTCTCCTCGCGTTCTTACTTCTGTTTACCTTGAACAATAAAAATGGTATATATACCGACAGATTGATAGTTAAGTACACATAAGCACCAGTTAGGTATCTTTATTTCGAAAGTGGGGGACGTTTCGCCTACCAGTAGGCTTCTTCTTCATCGAGTACAGAAAGGTTGATAGAAGGCAGATGATACTTGAAACTATGTATTCAGATCCATACCCTTAAAGTTTTGAGGTGGTCAGTCACCTCATGATAACGGCCTGGTTTGAGAAAGGACCTCCCTCCCAAAGCAAACCACGTCTCACCTCCTGGACACTATAAAAGTCCCATCTGTCACTTTCAACTTCATATTGTTTCAGACAACGAACAATGCTCTTCTCCAGACTGAGGACTGACCACCTCAAAACTTTTAAGGTGATGACTGATTACACGTCTTCAATTATCTTTCGGCTTCTATCAACCTTTCCTGTACTCGAACTGAAGAACCAACTGGTGTAGGCAAACGTTTCGAAATAAGATACCTAAATGTTGCATATGTGTCTTACCTAACATTCTGGATACCTTGCATAAAACTCCAGGAGGTTTGTGATACAAGATTTTTGCCTTCCTTGATCCCTGCTGGTTTTCAATTATAATCTTGTTCCTTTCCAGGTGTTCGACCACCTCTCCCTCCTGATAATCTTCCTCCATGACTTGCACACAATACATTCAAGACACAGGTCCCTGTAGTTTAGTGCCTCGTTTCTGTTTCCTTTCTTAAATTATGGGGACCTACGTAGCTGTCTTCCATTTTCTCAGTAGTTTGCCCAGTTTCAAGATGTTGTTGAAGATTGTGTTAGAGGCACGCTCAGCATCTCTGCTCCTTCTCTAGGACCCTTGGTAATGTTGTCGTCCCATCGCCTTTGAGTGTCCAAGGTCACTTAAGAGCTTCTTCACCTCCTCCTCAGTTGTTCGTATGGTCCATCCAACACTTCTTGGTATATTCCCTCTTGATTATCCTTCTGTGCTGTCTTCCCACAGCCCATCCTGTCCTCTACTGTAAAAACTTCCTTAAATCTCCTGTTGAGCTCCTCACATACCCCTGATCATTTCCTTGTGAGTTTCTCCACCTTCTGTCCCTAATCTGATCACCTGGTCTTTGACTGTTGTCTCCTCATGATTGGCTATACCAACAGTTACGGTCAGTCTTATTCTCGATGTTATGTCATTTTCATACTGCCGCTGGCCTCCTCCTTACCTGTGTCATACTCATTCCTGCTCTGCGTCTGATCTCCCTATTTTTCGTGTGTCTCTGCCTTCTGTAACTTTTCCATTCTCAATTGCACTTTTGTTTTTGCCTCCTTCACCGTCGTAAACATGGCTCGTTCGTCTTCCCATTGTTACTGTTGCCTTGGAATAAACCTTTCCACTGCCTCCTTGCATTTGGTTGTTACTTATTCCATCATTTCATTTACTGGCTTTCCTGCGCTCTCTGTCCCACTGGACCTCCCGCAGAGTCTTCAACCCTATGTAGTCCCCTCTTTTATATTCAGGCTTCCGCAGCAACTCCTGTTTATTTTTCCTCTCCACTTTGCAGCGCTACTATGTATTCTAAGCACAGAGCCACGTTGTCGCTAGCTCGCTAAGGGACTCTCATACTTGATGCCCATGTCTGAGCTGCAAGGGTGAACTCAAGGTCCAATCTTGCTGGTTCATCCTCCCCTCTCACTCTGGTATGTCCTTAAACATCATGGTGCATGAGGTTTTCCAGCATCAGTCCAACATCCAGGCTCTCCATGTTTTCGGGACCCCCATGTGGCTCCAGTTTTCCCAGTCAATCTCCCTGTGTTGAAATCCCCCATAACCACAACTTCTCTCTGAAGTGACTCTTTCTTGCACCCTCACATAGTGTGTCACCATTGCTCTCTTGCTCTCTTCCTATTCCTCTCTTCCTCCTGCATTCTGGGGGTGGTGGATTAACATCACTTCAATGACCAAATTGTGTTCCCAGCCTGAATGTACCTGCTATGTAGTCTCTTAATCACCCGTCTCATCTATGCCTTCCATTTTCTCGAATTTCCATCTGTTTTTTACGATCGCAGAGCAACCCCATCTTCCCCGCCCTGTGTGTGTGTGTGGTGTGTGTGTGTGTGTGTGTGTTGTGTGTGTGTGGAGTGTGGTGTGTGTTGTGTGTGTGTGTGGTTGTGTGTGTGTGTGTGTGTGTTGAGTGATGAGTGTGTTTGTGTGTGTTTACTCACCTATTTGTGTTAGCAGGGTCGAGTCCTAGCTCCTGCCCCCTCTTCACCGGTTGCTACTAGGCCCTCTCCTCTCCCGCGTCCATGAGCTTTATCAAACCTCGCCTTAAAACTGTGTATGGTTCCTGCCTCCACTACGTCATTTTCAGGCTATTCCACGTAGCTTTACAACTCTATGACTGATGAAAACTTCCTACTTTCTCTCTGACTCATTGTGTCTTCAACTTCCAATGGGGCCTCTGTTTTCTGTGTCCCCCTCCCTGAACATCCTGTCATTGTCCACCTTGTTCTATTCCACGCAGTATTTTATATGTCGTTATCAATCTCCCTGACCCCTCCTGTCCCCCTCCAGTGAGGTCAGGCCGATTTCCCTTATCTTTCTTCTTAGAACATCCCCTTATCTCTGGACGAACACTTGTCGCAACTTTTGTACTTTCTCTAGTTTCCGACGTGCTATATCAAGTTCGGGTTCCAACAGGTGGCGCATACTCCAGTATGGGCCTGACAACACGGTGTACAGTGTCTTGAATGATTCCTTGGCTATGGTATCTTAGGCTGTTCTCAGGTTTGTCCAGGCGCCCATATGATGCAGCGTTATCTGATTGATTTGCTTCCGGTACATGCTCGGTGGTTTTATAACTCACCCCGCAATATCTTTCTCCGTTAGTGAGGTTTCAGTCCTTTGGCCTCCTAGCCTTTACTCTGTCCGTGGTCTTCAGTGCCTCCTCCCCCACTTCTTGACTTTGCATTTGCAGGATTAAATTTCGAGAAGCCTTTTGCTGACCAGGTGTCCAGGTCTGTCCAGGTCCTCTTTGAAGTCCTGCCTGTCTCATCAGATTAATTCTCCTCATTAACTCACATCATCTGCAAACAGGACACTTCCTGATCTAACCCTTCCGTCATGTCGTTCACATATACCAAAAATTGCACTGGTCCTAGAACCGACCCCTGTGGGACCTCCGCCGCACAGGTGCCCACTGTGATACATCATTACGTACCATTACTCGTGTTTCCTCCCTGTCCAGGTATTCCTGATCCATTGCAGTGCCCTTCCTGTTATATGCGCCTGATGCTCTAGACTTCTTAAAATAATCTCTTGTGAGGAACTGTGTCAAAGGCCGTTGCTTGCGAGTCCTAGAATATGCAATCAACCCACCCCCTCTCTCCTTGTCTTACTTCTGTATTTTATCATAAAACTCCAGAAGGTTTGTGACACAGTATTTGCCCTTCCGGAATCGTGCTGGTTGGCATTTAACTCCTTGTTCCGTTCCAGGTGCTCCCTACCACTCTCCTCCTGATAATCTTCTCCATAATTTGCATACTATACACGTCAATGACACAGATCTATGTTTAGTGCCTCTTTTCTGTCCCTTTTTAAAAATGTGTGTGTGTGTATGTGTGTGTGTGTGTGTGTGTGTGTGTGGTGTACTCACCTAATGACTCACCTAATTGTGGTTGCAGGGGTCGAGACTCAGATCCTTGGCCCGACTCTCTCTGATCGCTACTGGATCCGCTTCTCTCTCCTCTGCTTCCTAGCTTTGTCCATACCTCTTCTTAAACTATGTAGGTTCCTGCGTCCACTACTTCACTTGCTAGGCTATTCCAATTGCTGACAACTCTATTACTGAAGAAATACTTCCTAAACGTCTCCGTGACTCGTCTGTAGTCTTCAGCTTCCAGTTGATGTCCCTTTTCCTGTGTCCCCTCTCTGGAACATCCTATCTCTGTCCCACCTTGTTATTTCCCCGCAGTATCTTGTATGTCGTTATCATGTCTCCCTGACCCTTCTGTCCCCAGTGGTCGTCATGTCGATTCCCTAACCTTATCCTCGTACGACATTCCCTTGAGCTCGTGGGACTACTTGTTGCAAACCTTTGTACTTCTCTAACTTCTTCTTACGTTCTTGTACCAGTGTGGGTCCAGACTTGTGCTGCATACTCCATATGGTTTCCCCCCTTATAACCCCCCCCAATAACACAGTGTATCTGTGTCCTTGAACGATTCCTTATTAAGGTATCGGAACGCTTCCAGTTTGCCATGCGGCCCGTATGCTGCAGCGGTTATTGGTTATGTGTGCCTCCGGTGAATGTGCTCGGTGTTATGGTCACACCCTAGGTCTTTTCTCTCCCTGAGTGAGGTCCTGTAGTCTTTTGTCCACCTAGCCTTATTCTGTCTGCGGTCCTTCGTTTCCCCTCCCCAATCTTCATGACTGTGCATTTGCTGGATTAATTCGAGGAGCCAGTTACTGGACCTCATGTCCAGCCCTCCAGGTCTCTTTTGCAGTCCTGCTCATCCTCGTCCGATTTAATTCCTCTCCATCAACTTCACGTCATCTGGAACAGGTCACTTCAGAGTCTAATTCCTTCCATCATGTCGTTCAGCATATATCAAAAATAGCACTGGTCCAGACTGACCCCTGAGGGGACACCGCTCGTAACAGGCCCCACTGGATACCTCTTCACGTTACCATGACTCGTTTGATGCCTCCCATCAGGTATTCCCTTATCCTTGCAGTGCCCTTCCTTTCTACCGTGTGCCTGATCCTCCAGCTTCTGCAACAAATCTCTTGGGGTGGTGTGTGTGTTAAGTTGTGGTGTTGTGTGGTGTATGTGTGGGGGGGGGTGTGGTGTGTGTGTTATCATACACATCTGGATCCAACATTCTCCTCCCCGCGCACTCATAAGTTTAAACTTAGCGTCCTCTTGCCCTCACCTTCACATCGGCTGGGATCCCCACCAGCCGCAAGCCCGCCATAACCCTGGCAATAAAGCCGATTCCATCAAGACTTCCAACTACTCCAGACAACAATAGCCAGAAACCTATTCTGAGAGATCCCCCTCCCCTATAAGACTCTCAGCGCTAATGCATCTCTCTCTGTCCTGTCCTGTCTGTCTGTCTTTCCCAGTCTGTCCTCTGTCAGTCCCTGTCATGGTTCCTCTCTCTCTCTCTCTCTCTCTCTCTCCCCTCTCTCTCCTCTCTCTCTCACTCCTCTCTCTCTCTCACTCGTCTCTCATCTCCACTCTCTCTCCACTCCTCTCTCCTCTCTTTCTTTCCCTTCTTCCTCCTCTCGTTCTATCTCACTCTCTCTCTCTCTCTCCTCTCCTCTCTCTCTCTCTCTCTCATCTCTCTCTCCTCTCGCTCTGCCTCCTCTGCTCTCGGCGCCCCCTTTCCACCCCTTACTACCTCACTCCCTCTCTCTTCTGTCTCCTCTCCCTCCCCGTACACCTCCTCTCCCCTCTCTCACCCCCTCCCCCCCAATCCCCTTCCGCTCTCCTCCTGCATCCTCTCTCCTCATCCCCGTTCTCCCCGCCGTCAGCTCACTTTACTATCGTCTCCCCCCTCTCACGCTCTCCTCTCGTCCGCTCCTCAACTCCTCTCCCTCTCTCTCTCACACTCTTCTCTCTCTCTCTTCTCTCACTCTCTCTCTCTCTCTCTCCACTCCATCTCTCTCTCCCTCTCTCTCTCTCTCTCACCTAATAGAACGCAGAGAATTCACGGCACTCAGTCAGTCAGTCCAGCCAGCCCAATCAGTCATCAGTCAGTCAGCCAATCAGTCAATCAGCCAGTCAGTCCGAGTCAGTCAATCAGTCATCCAGTCATGAACATCAATCAATCAGTCACTCAAAATTAATGAACAATACAGCCTCGTTTCACCAATATTTTAATATATAAACTAAGACTACACAAATATGTTACGCATATACATAATACACTTGTATAACGTACATATGGCATAATATGACCTACACACGAAATAAAGCAAATGCGCTGCAGGGAAAATATATGACACGTTAGGTTTTGGAACGTCACCTTGGTTATATCTTCATCAGTCTTCACCACCACTGTGTGTAAAAACAGATGATTAAATAGAATAATGAAATATGGCTGAGTAATGAATTAACATCTTACCATTAAGTTTATTTATTTACAGTTTACTCACAGTTACGTGGAAATTACCTAGGATAACACCAAAAAAGTCAGAGTGACTTATTTGCATTGGGATCTTGACCCTCATGCTGTCAAACAAGTCCTGGAAGTCTTCAATTGGAAACTAGACAATGTTTCTGTACCTGGTGCCAATCAACCAGGCAGTGTGGACATGTGGCCAGCGGCACGCCAGCAGCAAACACCTGGGTTGTCTAGCTGCCACTATACGATCCTGGCTCATGGCCCGGGTTCCGGAATTCAAATACACGCGAAAGCACATCAAAGCTAAGGTTGAAAATTTATTCCGAATAAAGAATGAGTTGTAAAACAAGCAATCAACAGATTTTAAGTAGGACAGCCTTGTTGATCAGGCTCTGATACATGGCCGGACCGCCTGGTCATGACCTGGCCGCGGGGGCGTTTGGTAAACCACCCCCCCTCCCAACACCCTCCAGTAGATTAACGATGTGAAAAAGAACAGAAAAGACTATAAAACAATAAATAAATTCCCGAGGAAGCAAAATCACCATCATAATAAAGAAAGACTTGTGCCTGGCCAGTCAGGTAATCCCTGACCGCCGTAGTGAGAGTGTCTATCGCCACCAGCAGTAAAAAGAAGGACTTGGTCCCTGCCCATCAGTGTAAACCCTGACCGCCGTAGTGATGGTGTCTATCCCTGCCACCACAGTATAAAGAAGGACTTGGTGCCTGGCCAGTCAGTGTATCCTGACCGCCGTAGTGAGAGTGTCTATCCCGCCACCAGCAGAATATAGATGACTTGGTGCCTGGCCATTCAGTGTACCCTGACCGCCGTAGTGAGGAGTGTCTACTCGCGCTGTCCTAGTCTACGCTCACACTCGAACGTATCCCCTGGGAGCGTCCACACGTCCTCTTTTGGGGACAACCAATATATAATGGTAAAGGGAAAACGTTTCGTCCTCTGGCCGTCTCGACTTCCAGAAGGACGATAAACGCTATCTTGTTTTCATTTTCTGTCAGTTTGGATTATGTTGTTGTCCCAGTGGCGGTGTTGTAAATTGTTCCATGCGGGTTGTAAATTGTTCCAGTGGCGTGTTGTAAATTGTTCCAGTGGTGGAGTTGATTTTTATTCTAAATGTCCTTTCTATGTTGATTTCAAGTGAACGCTTTGGAAGACGAAAAGAAGAAAAAAGAAGAAGAAAAGAAGAAGAAGAAGAAGAACGAAGAATATGAAAGAAGAAGGGGGAGGAGAGAAGAAGAGAGGATGATGATATAAAGGAGAAGAGGAAAAAAGAAATATTTAATATTTTTCTTCGGAATATTAATTCTTATATCCTGGATTGGTCGATGTGTCGACTTCCTCGCAGTGAACGACCTGAGGTCCACTCTTCCCCCAGGATGCAACCCATTGGTGGTCACCTATCTCGTAGTTGCTAATTTACTGCTAAGGTACAAGGGCAGCATGTTAATTAGGATACTTACCCACAGATGCATTACGTGTGTTCCTGCTGTCCGTAACCTGTTAGGTTATCATTGAGGACAAACAGTCGAGGCGATATGCTGAGGTATATGCTAATTTATATTATTATTATTATTTTATTTATTATTATTATTATTGTTGTTGTTGTTGTTGTTGTTGTTGTTTGTTGTAGTTATTGTTTTTTTATTATATTATCACACTGTCCTATTCCCACCAAGGCAGGGTGCCCGAAAACAGAAAAACTTTCACCTTCATTCACTCCATCACTGCTTGCCAGAAGGGTGCTTTACACTACAGTTTTTAAGACTGCAACGTTAACAAACCTCCTTCAGAGTGCTGGCACTGTACCTTCCACTCCATGGAACTCAAGTCCGCCTGCCGGTTTCCCTGAACCCCTTCATAAATGTTACTTTGTTCACTCTCCAACAGCACGTCAAGTATTAAAAACCATTTTCTCCAATTCCCCAACTCCTATCAAACACGCTCAAGCATGCCTGCTGGAAGTCCAACCCCTCGCACACAAAACCTCCTTACGCCACCCTCCAATAGCTGCGTCCCGCCCGCCCCGCCCCCCTCTCCATATCCAATCCCTACGCCCCCCCACTCAACCCGATCACCCGCCCACACAGGTTACACCGGCTTCCGCCCCCCGTCCATCTCCCGCTTACACCCTTCCAGATACTGAGGGTTCGAGCACGCTCCCCCTCCGTCCCCCGAACCACACTGGCCGACCCCTACCCCGCCTTCCCTTCCACTACAGACTGATACACTCTTGAAGTCATTCTGTTTCGCTCCATCTTTCTACATGTCCGAACCACCTCACAACCCTTCCTCAGCCCTCTGGACAACAGTTTTGGTATCCTCACCTCCTCCTAACTTTCCAAACTACGAATCTCTGCATATATTCACTCCACACCTTGCCCTCAGACATGACATCTCCCTCCACCAGCCTTTCTCCTCGCTGCAAATTCATCACCCATGCTTCACACCCATATAAGACCGTGGTAAAACTATACTTCATAACATCCCCTCTTTGCCTCCAAGGACAAAGTTCTTTGTCTCCACAGACTCCTAAGTGCACCTCTCACCAGCTTTTCCCTCATCAATTTCTAGGATTCACCTCATCTTTCAAAGACCCAACCGCTTGACACTTCCACTCCCAAATATCTGAATACAGTTCACCTCCTCCATTCTCTCTCCCTCCAATCTGATATCCAATCTTTTCATCACCTTAATCTTTTTGTTATCCTCATACATTACTCTTCCTGTATTCACTTTTAATTTTCTTCTTTTGCATACCAACCAAATTCATCCACCAATCCTGCAACTTCTCTTCAGAATCTCCCAGAGCAAGTGTCATCACAAAGAGCAACTGGTGACAACTCCACCTTTATGTGTGATTCGTTATCATTTTCACTCCACTTCGCCTCTTGCCAAGTCCCTCGCATTTTCTGCTCTTACTACCCCATCTCATAAATATATTAAACAACCAAGGTGAACCATCACACATCCTTGTGTTTTTGTTTTTTTGGTGGTCTAAGGCCTACTTTACTGTAAATATTTCCCGTCCTTTCCACATACTCTAACTTTGACCTCACAATCCTCATAAAAACTCTTCACTCTTTCAGTAACCTACTCCTAACACCATAAACCTGCAACAACTGCCACAGTTGCCCCCCTATCCACCCTGTCATACGCCTTTTCCAATCCATAAAATCACAAAGACCTCTTTAGCCTATAACTAAATACTGATCACGTAATTGGTTCACTGAAACACCTGGTCCACACACCCCCTGCCTTTCCTAAAGCCTCTTTGTTCATGTGCTATCCTATTCTCCGTCCTTACTCTTAATTCTTTCAATAATAACTCTACCATACACTTTACAGGGTATATTCAACCAAACTTATCCCCTACAATTTTTGCACTCTCTTTTGGTCCCCTATGCCTTTATGCAAAGGAACTATGCCCCCCCCATGCTCTCTGCCAATCCCTAAGTCCTTACCCACTTCCATACATTTATTAAAAAAATGGCACCCAACCACTCCAAACTATATCCCCACCTGCTTTTAACATTTCTCTACCTTTATCCCATCAATCCGCCTGCCTTACCCCCTTTCAGTTTACCTACTGCCTCACGAACTTCCCCCACACTCAAACTGGCTCTTCCTCACTCCTACAAGATGTTTATCCTTCCTTGCCCTATTCACGAAATCACACGTCCCCACTCTCAACAACATTTAACAATTCACAAAATATTCCCTCCATCTCCCAATACCCTAACTACTCTCCATTTAATTAACTCTCCTCTCCTATTTTAACTGACAAATCCATTTGTCTCTAGTTATGTTGTTGTTGTTATTATATTATATTATTATTATTATTATTATTATTATTATATTATTAATATTAGATTATTAATATTATTATTAATATTGTTATTATTGTTTTATTATTATTATTAAAATTACTATTATATTATGATTGTTATTATTATCATACTTGCTTTTCTACCGTTTATATCAACTTACCTTGAAAGTTATTCCCTGTTAAGATACCAAACAATCTAACCTAATGCTAACATATAACATAAACTGACCCGATTCGTGAAAGAGTTCTCGTAAAAGTGACGGAGTTTAGAACGTTTCAGAAATGCACGTACAATGTGCGTCATGAAGCGGAATCATTTATGCTACGACCGACATTTTAACCAGAGCCGAATTAACAGGTTTGTTGTTATCCTGTCCTCAATCTGGTTCTATGTATGGTATGTATGGTATTCATTATCTTCTCTACCTAAGGGGTTATTTGTGTCTTGTCCAGTCATGTATTGGTGCCTTTGGTTTCTCCATGTACTGCGTCTTCTTACGGGAGGTGAACAGGCCTTGTGAGCTCCACATATCAGTTTACTGTTTGTGAATGATGCGCAGCGAGGTGTATGTTATCTTGAAAGAATGAGGCATCTGTGTGATATTTGGGAAGTTGAAGCAGCCACTGGCTGACTGGAGAAACGTTTCCACAATAGGATACCAAAACGTTCTCATATTTCTCAATCTTCAACTTGTGGGGTTTTTCTGATCTATTTAAGTATCACGTAAATACACGTCTCTCGTTCTCCAGGATCGAAACCAAACCTTCAGGACAGATGAGAAGCCATTCTTGGTGAAATGTTTCCATTTAACGAATATGCTGAACTGTACGCCAGGTGTCCATTTTCACAGGACCTCTCGGGTGTGCGTTGAATTCGTTGAGTAGCGAACTACGAGTGACCTCAGTGCTGCCTGTAGACACCATTGACCTCTAAGAGGGTTCCTTACCCATTCAAAAAATTTTTAAAGTGATCAGCAGCTGATTGTCGCAGATAGGTAGGTTTGCGTGCCTGGGTGTATTCTCTCTCTCTCTTCTCTCCGCTCATCGGTACTCTCTCTCTCTCTCTCTCTCTCTCTCTCGGGATTTGGATTGGGAGCTGCGGGTGTGGTAGCCGAAGGGAGTCTCTTTGGGGAGAATGAGTGAGAAGGGATATTAGCAATGTGTGGTGGAAAGATGGCAATGGGTAAATTAAACGCTGGGTTAGCAGGAGGGAGAAGAAAAGAGTTATACGAAGGTGTTGAAGAGGCTGGAAGTTAGAAAACGTCCGCTAATTCAAGTCATTGCCCTCTGATGAATGTAGTTAATGACTATGTAAATAACTTCTCAGGTTTGCCAGGCGCCCGTATGCTGCAGCGGTTATTTGGTTGATGTGTGCCTCCGGTGATGTGCTCGGTGTTATGGTCACCCCAAGGTCTTTCTCCCTGAGTGAGGTCTGTAGTCTTTGTCCACCTAGCCTATATTCTGTCTGCGGTCTTCTTTGCCCCTCCCCAATCTTCATGACTTTGCATTTGGCTGGATTGAATTCGAGGAGCCAGTTACTGGACCACATGTCCAGCCTCTCCAGGTCTCTTTGCAGTCCTGCCTCATCCTCGTCCGATTTAATTCTTCTCATCAACTTCACGTCATCTGCGAACAGGGACACTTCAGAGTCTATTCCTTCCATCATGTCGTTCACATATATCAAAAATAGCACTGGTCCTAGAACTGACCCCTGAGGGACCCCGCTCGTAACAGGCGCCCACTGTGATACCTCTTCACGTACCATGACTCGTTGCTGCCTCCCAGTCAGGTATTCCCTTATCCATTGCAGTGCCCTTCCTTTTACGTGTGCCTGATCCTCCAGCTTCTGCACTAATCTCTTGTGTGTGTGTGTGTGTGTAAGTGTGTGTGTGTGTGTGTGTATGTGTGTGTGTGTGTGTGTAAGCATACAACATCTGGATCCAACATTCTCTCCTCGCTGGCACTCATAAGTTTAACTTAGCGTCTCTTGCCTCACCTTCACCATCGTCTGGGTTCCCCACCAGCCGCAAGCCTCGCCATAACCCTGGCAATAAAGCCGATCCATCAAGACTGTCCAACTTACTCAGACAACATAGCCAGAAACCTTATTCTGAGGAGATCCTCCTCCCTAGTAAGACTTCTCAAGTCGCTAATGCAGTCTCTCTCTGTCTGTCTGTCTGTCTGTCTGTCTGTCTGTCTGTCTGTCTGTCTGCCTCTCTCTCTCTCTCTCTCTCTCTCTCTTCTCTCTCTCTCCTCTCTCTCTCTCCTCTCTCTCTCTCTCTCTCTCTCTCCTCTCTCTCTCTCTCTCTCTCTCTCTCTCTCTCTCTCTCTCTCTCTCTCTCTCTCTCTCTCTCTTCTCTCTCTCTCTCTCTCTCTCTCTCTCTCTCCTCTCTCTCTCTCCTCTCTCTCTCTCTCTCTCTCTCTCTCTCTCTCTCTCTCTTCCCCTCTCTCTCTCTCTCTCTCTCTCTCTCTCTCCTCTCTCCTCTCTCCTCTCCCCTCTCTCTCTCTCTCACCTAATTATAACGCAGAGAATTCACGGCACTCAGTCAGTCAGTCCAGCCAGCCCAATCAGTCAATCAGTCAGTCAGCCAATCAGTCAATCAGCCAGTCAGTCAGTCAGTCAATCAGTCAGTCAGTCAATCAGTCAATCAATCAGTCAATCAAATTTAAGAACAATACATCTCGTTTCACCCAATATTTTATTATATAAACATAAGACTAGCATAAATATGTACGCATATACATAATACACTTGTATACGTACATATGGCATATATACCTACACACGAAATAAAGCAAATGCGCTGCAGGGAAAATATATGACACTGTTAGGTTTTGGAACGTCACCTTTGGTTAAATCTTCATCAGTCATCACCACCACTGTGTGTAAAAACAGATGATTTAATTAGAATAAAGAAATATGCCAGAGTAAGAATTTAACATCTTACCAGTAAGTTAATTTATGTACAGTTACTCACAGTTACGTGGAAATTACCTAGGATAACACCCAAAAAAGTCAGAGTGACTTATTTGCATTGGGATCCTTGACCCTCACGCTGTCAGAACAAGTCTGGAAGTCTTCAAGTGGAAACTAGACAATGTTCTGTACCTGGTGCCAGATCAACCAGGCTGTGATGGACATGTGGGCCAGCGGGCCGCCAGCAGCAACAGCCTGGTTGACTAGGCTGGCACTAGACGAGCCTGGCTCATGGCCGGGTTCCGGGAATTCAAATACTCGCGAAACTCATCAAAGCTAAGTTGAAAATTTATTCCGAATAAAGCAATGAGTTGTAAAACAAGCAAATCTACAGATTTAAGTAGTAACAGCCTTGTTGATCAGGCTCTGATCCACCGGGACGCCTGGTCAAGGACCTGGCCGCGGGGGGCGTTGACCCCCCCCCCTCCCGAACACCCTCCAGGTAGATTAACGATGTGTAAAAGAAACAGAAAAGAACTATAAAACAATAAAGAAATTCCCCTGAGGAAGCAAAAATCACCAGCAGTAATAAAGAAAGTCTTGGTGCCTGGCCAGTCAGTGTATCCCTGACCGCCGTAGTGAGAGTGTCTATCCCGCCACCAGCAGTAATAAAGAAGGACTTGGTGCCTGCCCAGTCAGTGTATCCCTGACCGCCGTAGTGAGTGTGTCTATCCCGCCACCAGCAGTAATAAAGAAGGACTTGGTGCCTGGCCAGTCAGTGTATCCCTGACCGCCGTAGTGAGAGTGTCTATCCCGCCACCAGCAGTAATAAAGAAGGACTTGGTGCCTGGCCAGTCAGTGTATCCCTGACCGCCGTAGTGAGAGTGTCTATCTCGCGCTGTCCTAGGCTACCTCACACGTCGTAACGTATCCCCTGGGTGCGTCCACACGTCTCTTGACAACCAATATATAAATTGTAAATGGGAAAGAACGTTTCGGTACCTCTTGGGCCGTTCTCGACTCCATAAGGGACCTAAACGCTATCTTGTTTTCATTTCTGTCGTGTGGATTAGTTGTTGTCCCAGTGGCGGTGTTGTAAATTGTTCCAGTGGCGGTGTTGTAAATTGTTCCAGTGGCGGTGTTGTAAATTGTTCCAGTGGCGGAGTTGTGATTTTTATTCTAAATGTCCTTTCAATGTTGATTTCAAGTGAACGCTGGAAGACGAAGAAGAAGAAGAAGAAGAAGAAGAAGAAGAAGAAGAAGAAGAAGAAGAAGAAGAAAAGAAGAAGAAGGGGGAGGAGGAGAAGAAGATGATGATGATGATGATAAAGGAGAAGAGGAAGAAAGAAAATAATTAATATTTTCTTCGGAATATTAATTCGGATAATCCAGGAAAGGTCGAGTGGGTCGACTTTCCTCCAGTGACGACCTGAGGTCCTCCCCCAGGATGCAACCCATTGTGGTCACCTAACTCGTAGTTGCTAATTTACTGCTAAGGTAACATGGGCAGCAGGTGTAATTAGGAGACTTACCCACAGATGCATGTACGTGTGTTCCTGCTGACGTAACCTGTTAGGTTATCATTGAGGACAACAGTCGGAGGCGATATGCTGAGTATATGCAAATTTATTATTATTATTATTATTATTATTATTATTATTATTATTGTTGTTGTTGTTGTTGTTGTTGTTGTTGTTGTAGTTATTGTTTTTTTATTATTATTATCACACTGGCCTATTCCCACCAAGGCAGGGTGGCCCGAAAAAGAAAAACTTTCACCATCATTCACTCCATCACTGTCTTGCCAGAAGGGTGCTTTACACTACAGTTTTTAAACTGCAACGTTAACACCCCTCCTTCAGAGTGCAGGCACTGTACTTCCCATCTCCAGGACTCAAGTCCGGCCTGCCGGTTTCCCTGAACCCCTTCATAAATGTTACTTTGTTCACACTCCAACAGCACGTCAAGTATTAAAAACCATTTGTCTCCAATCACTCCTATCAAACACGCTCAAGCATGCCTGCTGGAAGTCCAAGCCCCTCGCACACAAAACCTCCTTTACCCCCTCCCTCCAACCTTTCCTAGGCCGACCCCTACCCCGCCTTCCTTCCACTACAGACTGATACACTCTTGAAGTCATTCTGTTTCGCTCCATTCTTTCTACATGTCCGAACCACCTCAACAACCCTTCCTCAGCCCTCTGGACAACAGTTTTGGTAATCCCGCACCTCCTCCTAACTTCCAAACTACGAATTCTCTGCATTATATTCACACCACACATTGCCCTCAGACATGACATCTCCACTGCCTCCAGCCTTCTCCTCGCTGCAACATTCATCACCCATGCTTCACACCCATATAAGACCGTTGGTAAAACTATACTCTCATACATTCCCCTCTTTGCCTCCAAGGACAAAGTTCTTTGTCTCCACAGACTCCTAAGTGCACCACTCACCCTTTTCCCCTCATCAATTCTATGATTCACCTCATCTTTCATAGACCCATCCGCTGACACTTCCACTCCCAAATATCTGAATACATTCACCTCCTCCATACTCTCTCCCTCCAATCTGATATCCAATCTTTCATCACTAATCTTTTTGTTATCCTCATAACCTTACTCTTTCCTGTATTCACTTTTAATTTTCTTCTTTTGCATACCCTACCAAATTCATCCACCAATCTCTGCAACTTCTCTTCAGAATCTCCCAAGAGCACAGTGTCATCAGCAAAGAGCAACTGTGACAACTCCCACTTTATGTGTGATTCTTTATCATTTAACTCCACGCCTCTTGCCAAGACCCTCGCATTTACTTCTCTTACTACCCCATCTATAAATATATTAAACAACCACGGTGACATCACACATCCTTGTCTAAGGCCTACTTTTACTGGGAAATAATTTCCCTCTTTCCTACATACTCTAACTTGAGCCTCACTATCCTCATAAAAACTCTTCACTGCTTTCAGTAACCTACCTCCTACACCATAAACCTGCAACATCTGCCACATTGCCCCCTATCCACCCTGTCATACGCCTTTTCCAAATCCATAAATGCCACAAAGACCTCTTTAGCCTTATCTAAATACTGTTCACGTATGTGTTTCACTGTAAACACCTGGTCCACACACCCCCTGCCTTTCCTAAAGCCTCCTTGTTCATGTGCTATCCTATTCTCCGTCTTACTCTTAATTCTTTCAATAATAACTCTACCATACACTTTACCAGGTATATTCAACAAACTTATCCCCTACAATTTTTGCACTCTCTTTTGTCCCCTTTGCCTTTATGCAAAGGAACTATGCATGCTCTCTGCCAATCCCTAAGTACCTTACCCTCTTCCATACATTTATTAAATAATTGCACCAACCACTCCAAAACTATATCCCCACCTGCTTTTAACATTTCTACCTTTATCCCATCAATCCCGGCTGCCTTACCCCCTTTCATTTTACCTACTGCCTCACGAACTTCCCCCACACTCACAACTGGCTCTTCCTCACTCCTACAAGATGTTATTCCTCCTTGCCCTATACACGAAATCACAGCTTCCCTATCTTCATCAACATTTAACAATTCCTCAAAATATTCCCTCCATCTTCCCAATACCTCTAACTCTCCATTTAATAACTCTCCTCTCCTATTTTTAACTGACAAATCCATTTGTTCTCTAGTTATTGTTGTTGTTGTTATTATTATTATTATTATTATTATTATTATTATTATTATTATTATTATTATTATTATTATTATTATTATTATTATTATTATTGTTATTATTGTTGTTATTATTATTATTAAAATTACTATTATTATTATTATTGTTATTATTATATCATACTTGCTTTTCTACCGTTATTATCAACTTATCCTTGAAATTATTCCCTGTTAAGATTACCAAACTAAATCTAACCTAATCTAACATAATAACTTAAACTGACCCGATTCGAAAGAGATCTCGTAAAAAGTGACGGTGTTTAGAACGTTCAGAAATGCACGTACAATGTGCGTCATGAAGCGGAATCATTTTTGCTACGACGACATTTTAACCAGAGCCGAATTAACAGGCTGTTATCCTGTCTCATTCTGGTTCTAGGTATGGTATGTATGGTATGCATTATCTTCTCTATCCTAAGGGGTTATTTGTGTCTTGTTCCAGTCATTGTATTGTGCCTTTGTGTTCTCCATGGTACTGCGTCTTCTTACGGGTGGTGAACAGGCCGTTGTGAGCGTCCACATATCTGTTTACTGTTTGGTGAAGAGGCGCAGCAGGTGTAATGTGACTTGAAGAATGAGGCATCTGTGTGATATTTGGGAAGTTGAAGCAGCCACTGGCTGACTGGAGAAACGTTTCCACAATAGAGATTCCAAAACGTTTCATAGTTGTCTCATTCTTCAACTTGTGGGTTTTTCAGAACTATTTATATCACGTAAAGACACGTCTCGCGTTCTCCAGGGATCGAAACCAAGACCTTCAGGACTGATGAAGCCAGTCTTGGTGAAATGTTTCATTTAACGAATATGCTGAACTGTACGCAGGTGTCATTTTCCACAGGACCTCTCGGGTGTGAGTTGAATTCGTTGAGTAGCGAACTACGAGTGACCTCAGTGCGCCTGGAAGACACCAGTGACCTCTAAGAGGGTTCCTTACCATTCTAAAATTTTAAAGGGATCAGCAGCTGATTGTCGCAGATAGGTAGGTGTTGCTGTGCCTGGGTGTTCTCTCTCTCTCTCTCTCTCTCTCTCTCTCTCTCTCTCTCTCTCTCTCTCTCGGGGTTTGGATTGGGAGCTGCGGGTGTGGGAGCCGAGGGAGTCTTTGGGGAGATGAGTGAGAAGGGATTTAGCAATGTGTGGTGGGAAAGATGGCAGATGGTGTAAATTAAACGCTGTGTTAGCAGGAGGGAGAGAGAAAAGAGTTAGACGAAGGGGGTTGAAGAGGCTGGAAGTTAGAAAACGTCGGCTAATTCAAGTCATTGCCCTCTGATGAATGTAGTTAATGACTATTAATTAACTTTAATCACCAATAAGCCTCTGACGGCCCATTGAATGTTGATAGTCAATCAAATAGCCACTGACACAACCCTCCACTCAAGGGCGACCATTAAACCTCCTCGAATTGTAATAAATATTTTAAGGGTAACCTTTAGAAAAAGCAATAATAGCAATAGCGATGGTGTGGAGTGGTAATAATGGTAGTAGTAGTAGTAGTAATAGGAATAGTAGTAGCATCAGTAGTAGTAATAGTAGAAGGACCAATAGTATTAGTGTAAATAAGATATTAGTTCAGTATCCCCCTAATTTAATTAAAAAAGCATAAATTTATATTGAAAGGCCACAGGACAGGTTTAATACACAACATATATTGTGTATAGTTCTACTGTCTTCCTATTATGTCCTAGAATCTGTATTGATAAAGCCACTGGATGGCGAAACGTCTACAATAAAGATATCCAGATGTTGCACATGTGTCTTAACTTTCATATTTTTTTTCCTTCATCGTTGTCGGCACAGATACATCCACACTCACCGCAATGGAGTGGAGAGTGAGGAGAGAGCCTTCTGCTTCACCAACCTTACCCCATCTGTTGTAAAAGGAATTCTCAGATACTTTTTTTTAAAGGAGCGTAATTTATGTGTTTGCCTACAAATAACTTCAAACAAAAAAATACCGGAAGGTTGAAACATCAAGACGGAACCATCGGAAAAGTTACGTTAAGCTTATTGACAAGTCAAGAATAACTTAAGCCACTAAAGAAACCTTAAAAATGTCGTCACGGTCACTGCGGTGAAGCAGATGGTTGCTTGGTAAAGTTTAAAGCCTGTCGACTCCACCGTTCACCATCTGCCAGAAAATACTTAAATCCCTAGAATTACTGATTAAGTTATACGTTTGGTGTATATACATGTGATTCGCACTTCTCTGCGTATATACCCTGTTAGGCGGGATATATACGGTTATGAGGAAAGTATGTGGCGCAGTTTTAGAAATAGAAATCTTGCTTAAATATTTGTTTCCTTTAGAAACCAGAAGCAGAATTAGGGGGCATATGATTGAGGCGAATAAATGGAAAATATCTAGCCTAGACAGGACTCGCAGCAATGGTTTTAAATTGGAAAAATTCAGATTCAGGAAGGATATAGGAAAGCACTGGTTTGGTAATAGAGTTGTGGATAAGTGGAACAAACTCCCGAGTACAGAAATTGAGGCTAAAACGTTGTGTAGTTTTAAAAATAGGTTGGATAAATACATGAGTGGGTGTGGGTGGGTGTGAGTTGGACCTGACTAGCTTGTATTATTAGGTCGGATGCCATACTTCTTCCTTAAATGAATGTGTCTGACGTGACTAGGTCAAGGCGTTGGCTTAAGTCGGTGGGAGAATTGGACATGCCTCGTATAGGCCAGTAGGCCTGCTACAGTGTTCCTTGTTCCTTATGTTCTTATTAATATTAAATGTTGTGCTCCAGTGTTGGCATCAACGTTGTTATCCTCGTCAAAACCTCATCACTGTCTTCCATCTTAACATAATCTATACCAAAACAAAAATCACAACATTCAATTTGGATAGAAAATGTCAGACGACGTTTCGGTCCTTCCTGTGACTTGATAACGGCTCAGGAGGGAACTGAAACGTCGTCTAAAGCTTTCTAAAGTGTGGACTAGCTGTGAATTATTTTAGTCCTGGAATAGTGAGTTATATTCTGGTGTGAGGTAATGTACAGCCTCTCCTCAGGCTAGTAACAGTTAGGTTAGGTTAGGTTAGGTTAGGTTAGGTTAGGTTAGGTTAGGTTAGT
>NC_069408.1:45065440-45072940 GCF_026875155.1 Cherax quadricarinatus | reverse complement strand
TCAGACATAAACAGAGATATACACCACAGCACCGTATCATCCTTTGCGGATGATACTAGGATCTGCATGAGGCTGTCATCTGCTGAGGACGCGGTTAACCTCCAAGAAGATATAAACAAAGTTTTCCAGTGGGCAACGGTAAAACAATATGATGTTCAATGAGGACAAATTCCAACTACTCCGTTATGGAAAACTGGAGGAGATAATAACTAGAACAGAGTATACTACTGACTCCGGCCATACAATAGAGCGGAAAAATAATGTAAGGGACCTGGGAGTAGTAATGTCTGAGGATCTCACTTTCAAGGATCACAAACAGTGCCACGATCGCACGTGCAAAGAAAATGATAGGATGGATAATGAGAACTTTCAAAACGAGAGATGCCAAGCCCATGATGATCCTTTTCAAATCACTTGTTCTCTCTAGGCTGGAATACTGCTTACATTAACATCTCCATTCAAAGCAGGTGAAATCGCAGATCTAGAGAGTGTACAGAGATCCTTTACTGCATGTATAGTTCTGTCAAGCACCTTAACTATTGGGAACGCTTGGAAGCACTTGACTTGTACTCGTTGGAACGCAGGAGGGAGAGATATATCATAATCTACACTTGGAAAATCTTGGAAGGAATGGTCCCAAATCTGCACACAGAAATCACTCCCTACGAAAGTAAAAGACTGGGCAGGCGATGCAAAATGCCCCCAATAAAAAGTAGGCGGCGCATTGGTACACTAAGGGAAAACACCATAAGTGTCCGGGGCCCAAAACTGTTCAACAGCCTCCCATCAAGCATTAGGGGAATTGCCAATAAACCCCTGGCTGCCTTCAAGAGAGAGCTGGACAGATACCTAAAGTCAGTGCCGGATCAGCCGGGCTGTGGCTCGTACGTTGGACTGCGTGCGGCCAGCAGTAACAGCCTAGTTGATCAGGCCCTGATCCATCGGGAGGCCTGGTCATGGACCGGGCCGCGGGGGCGTTGATCCCCGGAATAACCTCCAGGTAACCTCCAGGTAACAGGGAAGCAACAACGAGTTATGGTACGTGAAGAGGTATCACAGTGGGCGCCTGTGACGAGCGGGGTCCCACAGGGGTCAATTCTAGGACCAGTGATTTTTTTGATATATGCGAACGACATAATGGAAGGAATAGACTCTGAAGTGTCCCTATTCGCAGATGATGTGAAGTTGATGAGAAGAATTAAATCGGATGAGAATGAGGCAGGACTGCAAAGAGACCTGGACAGGCTGGACATGTGGTCCAGAAACTGGCTTCTCGAATTCAACCCTGCCAGATGCAAAGTCTTGAAGATTGGTGAGGGGCAAAGAAGACCGCAGACAGAGTATAGGCTAGGTGGACAAAGACTACAGACCTCACTCAGGGAGAAAGACCTTGAGGTGACCATAACACCGAGCACGTCACCGGAGGCACACATCAACCAAATAACAAAAAGGCACAATACCGTGACTGGAACGATACACAAATAACCCGCACATAAAAGAGAGAAGCTTACGACGACGTTTCGGTCCGACTTGGACCATTTACAAAGTCACACTTTGTGTGACTTTGTAAATGGTCCAAGTCGGACCGAAACGTCGCCGTAAGCTTCTCTCTTTTATGTACGGGCTATTTGTGTATCAACCAAATAACTGCTGCAGCATACGGGCGCCTGGCAAACCTGAGAATAGCGTTCCGATACCTTAATAAGGAATCGTTCAAGACACTGTACACTGTGTATGTTAGGCCCATACTGGAGTATGCAGCACCAGTCTGGAACCCACACCTGGTCAAGCACGTCAAGAAGTTAGAGAAAGTACAAAGGTTTGCAACAAGGTTAGTCCCAGAGCTCAGGGGAATGTCGTACGAGGAAAGGTTGAGGGAAATCGGACTGACGACACTTGTGGACAGAAGGGTCAGGGGAGACATGATAACGACATACAAGATACTGCGGGGAATAGACAAGGTGGACAGAGATAGGATGTTCCTGAGAGGGGACACAGGGACAAGGGGTCACAACTGGAAGCTGAAGACTCAGACGAGTCACAGGGACGTTAGGAAGTATTTCTTCAGTCATAGAGTTGTCAGCAAGTGGAATAGCCTAGCAAGTGAAGTAGTGGAGGCAGGAACCATACATAGTTTTAAGAAGAGGTATGACAAAGCTCAGGAAGCAGAGAGGGAGAGGACCCAGTAGCGATCAGTGAAGAGGCGGGGCCAGGAGCTGAGTCTCGACCCCTGCAACACACACACACAACACACACACACACACACACACACACACACACACACACACACACACACACACACACACACACACACACACACACACACACACACACACACACACTGGAGGACAGGAGGGTCAGGGGAGACATGATAACGACATATAAAATACTGCGTGGAATAGACAAGGTGGACAAAGACAGGATGTTCCAGGGAGGGGACACAGAAACAAGAGGCCACAATTGGAAGTTGAAGACACAAATGAGTCAGAGAGATAGTAGGAAGTATTTCTTCAGTCATAGAGTTGTAAGGCAGTGGAATATCCTAGAAAATGACGTAGTGGAGGCAGGAACCATACACAGTTTTAAGACGAGGTTTGATAAAGCTCATGGAGCGGGGAGAGAGAGGGCCAGTAGCAACCGGTGAAGAGGCGGGGCCAGGAGCTAGGACTCGACCCCGCAACCACAAATAGGTGATACAATAGGTGAGTACACACACACACACACACACACACACACACACACACACACACACACACACACACAAGAGGGAATATACCAAACAAGTGTTGGATGACATACGAACAACTGAGGGAGGTGAAGAAGCTCTTAAGTGACCTTGACACCTCAAAGGCGATGGACCGGACAACATCTCCCCATGGGTCCTTAGAGAAGGAGCAGAGATGCTGTGTGTGCTCTAACCACAATCTTCAAAAACATCCCTTGAAACTGGGCAACTACCTGAGAAAATGGAAGACAGCTAATGTAGTCCCCATATTTAAGAAAGGAAACAGAAACGAGGCACTAAACTACAGACCTGTGCCCTCTGACTTTGTATTGGTGTGCAAAGTCATGGAGAAGATTATCAGGAGGAGGTGGTCGAACACCTGGAAAGGAACAAAATTAAATGAAAACAGCATGGGTTCATGGAAGGCAAATCTTGTATCACAAACCTCCTGGAGTTTTAAAGACAAGGTAACGAAGTAAGACACAGGAGAGGGTGGGTAGATTGCGTTTTCCTAGACTGCAGGAAGGCCTTTGACACAGTTCCCCACAAGAGATTAGTGCAGAAGCTGGAGGATCAGGCACACATAAAAGGAAGGCACTGCAATGGGAAAAAGGGGAATACCTGACAGGGAGGCAGCAACGAGTCATGGTACGTGAAGAGGATCACAGTGGGCGCCTGTTACGAGCGGGTCCCACAGGGGTCAGTCTAGGACCAGTGCTATTTTGATAATGTGAACGACATGATGGAAGGAATAGACCCCTGAAGATTCCCTGTTCGCAGATGACGAGAGTTGATGAGAAGATTTAAATCGGACGAGGATGGGCAGGACTGCAAAGAGACCTGGAAGGCTGGACATGTGGTCCCGTAACTGGCTCTCGAATTCAATCCAGCCAAATGCAAAGTCATGAAGATTGGGGAGGGGCAAAGAAGACCGCAGACAGAAATATAGGCTAGGTGGACAAAGACTACAGACCTCACTCAGGGAGAAAGACCTTGGGGTGACCATAACACCGAGTACATCACCGGAGGCACACATCAACCAAATAACCGCTGCAGCATACGGGGCCTGGCAAACCTGAGAATAGCGTTCCGATACCTCAATAAGGAATCGTTCAAGACACTGTACACTGTGTATGTTAGGCCCATACTGGAGTATGCAGCACCAGTCTGGAACCCACACCTGGTCAAGCACGTCAAGAAGTTAGAGAAAGTACAAAGGTTTGCAACAAGGCTAGTCCCAGAGCTCAAGGGAATGTCGTACGAGGAAAGGTTAAGGGAAATCGGACTGACGACACTGGAGGACAGAAGGGTCAGGGGAGACATGATAACGACATACAAGATACTGCGGGGAATAGACAAGGGGACAGAGATAGGATGTTCCAGAGAGGGGACACAGGGACAAGGGGTCACAACTGGAAGCTGAAGACTCAGACGAGTCACAGGGACGTTAGGAAGTATTTCTTCAGTCATAGAGTTGTCAGCAAGTGGAATAGCCTAGCAAGTGAAGTAGTGGAGGCAGGAACCATACATAGTTTTAAGAAGAGGTATGACAAAGCTCAGGAAGCAGAGAGAGAGAGGATCCAGTAGCGATCAGTGAAGAGGCGGGGCCAGGAGCTGAGTCTCGACCCCTGCAACCACAATTAGGTGAGTACAATTAGGTGAGTACACACACACACACACACACACACACACACAGTGCACCCGTCACAATCTTATAGTTTATATCTCCATATTAACATAATTCCTTTTGTGGCACATTCTTTTAGTCACACCGCTTCTGTCACTAGATTTTTATATTTTACATCCTCTCTCTCTCTCTCTCTCTCTCTCTCTCTCTCTCTCTCTCTCTCTCTCTCTCTCTCTCTCTCTCTCTCTCTCTCTCTCTCTCTCTCTCTCTCTCTCTCTCTCTCTCTCTCTCTCTCTTCTCCTCTCTCTCTCTCTCTCTCCTCTCTCTCTCTCTCTCTCTCAACGACCCTCGGGTTGACATTACCACCACCCACTTTTTCATTACGACATTGTAGCCAGAAAGAATGGAGTGTGGGGAGAGAGCCTTTTGTTATTCTATCCTGACCTCTTCTGTCTAGACGGGTCTCTCCTGACTTCTTCTGTCTAGAAGGAAGCAGTGATAAGAAAACTATAAGTCAGTTCTCAGTAAACACCCTGTCATCTGTGTTCTTCGTGTACTCTCCTCTCGTCCCCTCTATCTCCCCCTTCCCCTGTTTTTCCTCCCCCTCTTTCATTATTTATCTCTGTCTCTTCCTCTCTCACTCTCTCTCTCTCCTTTCCCTCATCTCTCCATCCTCCTCGAGATCACTGACCTTGTAACACATCAGTAAGCCAGCAGCATCTCTGGAATACTAATGCTTAAGGGTGAATGTCAGAGCACATTAAAACAGATAATATATAGCCCATATAACCGTGATGAATTGTAAAGAAGAAAAAGGTTCAATATCGTGACTGGAACAATACACAAATGACCCGTACGGAGGAGAAGGGAGCTTACGACGGCACTGTAAGCTTCTCTCTCCTGTTTGCGGGTTATTTGTGTATTGATGAGTTGTCGTTGACCTTGTGTGGAAGTCGGTGATGGGAGCAAAGGGAAGGCCATCCAAGGGAGGTGGTCGTTATTCGAAGTACCAGGACACTTGTGCCTCGCTTAGGTCTATGCAGCTTTGCTCTCAGACAAGTGTCAGATGCGCCACAATACTGTAAATACACACACACACACATACACACACACACACACATACATACACACACACACATACACACACACACACACACAATTAGACAGACAAAATGGTAACTAACACACACACACACACACACACACACACACACACCACACACACACACACACACACACACACACACACACACACACACACACACCTACACACTACACACCTACACACCTACACACACACAACAGGCCTAGTGTCTAATCGACATGTGCCTAGGACAAAATGGTAACTAACTAACTAACACACACACACACACACACACACACACACACACACACACACACACACACAACACACACACACACACATACACATACACACACACACACACACACACACACACACACACACACACACACACACACACACACACACACACACACAGGCACCACGATGGCATGACTCTCGTTGCCAAAACGAGAGATACTACCGCAGCAATGTTTGTCTTGAAATATATAGCATCATCCATTGTCGCAGCTAACTGTGTTGGGTGAGGTGGAAGGAGGGAGACCTGATGGGTGGTGTGGAAGGACGGAAGGACGGAAGGAGGATGGAAAACTTTAAGAAAGTAATCAAGTTTTAATTCAGGGATTTTACACAATCTTCGATTTTTACAGTTGTAAATAGTACATAGCAACACATGTGTAAATTACCCAGGAATGAACGAATGTAAAAAGATAGAGGAAGGATGAGAGAGAAAGAGAGAGAGAGAGAGAGAGAGAGAGGAGAGAATAATAAGAAACATCAACACCCATCTGTCTCAATCTTTTAAGGCAAAACAGATGACTCTTGACGTCCGGTGGCGACCGCCTCGGGATGGGAAAATACTAATCCGTATGATGAGGGGGAAATAGTTTCGATATTACAATGTTATATACGGGACTTGTCGTGGTGGATACGAGCGAACACGACCTCCGACGACGACAACTTAGGTCGTACGTTCTCCTTCACTGCCAGTCTTCCAGCAACTCGCCTCATATTCTCAGTTCTGTCTGCCTTAACTACACAATACAATGCTCAGTAATAACCTACACGAAGACAGACACTCGGGAGAGTGTTTTGATGAATGGTTTGAAAAACCGACAAGTTGAAGATTGAGACACTTATGCAGCATATGGGAATCTTTATTCAGGAAACGTTTCGCCACACAGTGGCTTCATCAGTCCAATACAAAGAGGAAGGCGTAAGGAGAGGAGGAGAATGAGGTAATCAGTCCCTCAACCTCAACCTCATTCTCCTCCTCTCCTTACGCCTTCCTCTTTGTATTGGACTGATGAAGCCACTGTGTGGCGAAACGTTTCCTGAATAAAGATTCCCATATGCTGCATAAGTGTCTCAATCTTCAAAGATTCCCATATGCTGCATATGTCTCAATCTTCAACTCGGGAGAGTAATTGGTCTGTATATTTCGACTCCCTTTAGGGATCCTCTTCAGCACCTGAAGAGGATACCAGAAAAGGATCGAAATGTACAGATTAATTAATCTCCCGAGTTTCTCTCTCTATGTGGGTTATAATTAAGCTTTGACAGGTGTTAATTATACTTGTCAATGCGATATTCCAAGCAACTCGTTTCTCCAAACAAAAGACAAACGCTGTATAGCAGGATTTATATTGAGAGAGACGTTTCGCTCTCCGTAGAGCTTTATCGAGCTATAACTTGATAAAGCTCTATCGTGTTGGACCTGATTAGCTCCTTAAGTGAATGTGACCTGACCTGACTAGGTTGGGACATTGGCTTAAACCGGTAGGAAACTTGAACCTGCCTAGCATGGGCCAGTAGGCCTGCTGCATTGTTCCTTCTTTCTTATGTTCTTATGTGTTATAACTTCTATCAGGTTATAATTTGATAAAGTTCTACACAGGGCGAAACGTCGTTCCAATTAAAAGACTTTTGCTACAAAGTTTATCTATTTTGTGTAACTGTCTTCAGTTCGGCATCCGCTCTCGTTCGTTAACGAAATACCGAGTTCGTCCTCCAGCTCGTTACGAAGCGTCAGTGGGGATCCTGAAGTCTTCCAGCATGAAGTGC
>NC_069408.1:44987940-45060440 GCF_026875155.1 Cherax quadricarinatus | reverse complement strand
CGTTATCATGTCCCCCCTATCTCTCCTGTCCTCCAGTGTCGTCAGGTTGATTTCCCTTAACCTCTCCTCGTAGGACATACCTCTTAGCTCTGGGACTAGTCTTGTTGCAAACCTTTGCACTTTCTCTAGTTTCTTTACGTGCTTGGCTAGGTGTGGGTTCCAAACTGGTGCCGCATACTCCAATATGGGCCTAACGTACACGGTGTACAGGGTCCTGAACGATTCCTTATTAAGATGTCGGAATGCTGTTCTGAGGTTTGCTAGGCTCCCATATGCTGCAGCAGTTATTTGGTTGATGTGCGCTTCAGGAGATGTGCCTGGTGTTATACTCACCCCAAGATCTTTTTCCTTGAGTGACGTTTGTAGTCTCTGGCCCCCTAGACTGTACTCCGTCTGCGGTCTTCTTTGCCCTTCCCCAATCTTCATGACTTTGCACTTGGTGGGATTGAACTCCAGGAGCCAATTGCTGGACCAGGTCTGCAGCCTGTCCAGATCCCTTTGTAGTTCTGCCTGGTCTTTGATCGAGTGAATTCTTCTCATCAACTTCACATCATCTGCAAACAGGGACACCTCAGAGTCTATTCCTTCCGTCATGTCGTTCACAAATACCAGAAACAGCACTGGTCCTAGGACTGACCCCTGTGGGACTCCGCTGGTCACAGGTGCCCACTCTGACACCTCGCCACGTACCATGACTCGCTGCTGTCTTCCTGACAAGTATTCCCTGATCCACTGTAGTGCCTTCCCTGTTATCCCTGCTTGGTCCTCCAGTTTTTGCACCAATCTCTTGTGTGGAACTGTGTCAAACGTCTTCTTGCAGTCCAAGAATATGCAATCCACCCACCCCTCTCTCTCTTGTCTTACTGCTGTCACCATGTCATAGAACTCCAGTAGGTTTGTGACACAGGATTTCCCGTCCCTGAAACCATGTTGTGTGTGTGTGTGTGTGTGTGTGTGTGTGTGTGTGTGTGTGTGTGTGTGTGTGTGTGTGTGTACTCACCTAATTGCGATTGCAGGGGTCAATTCATAGCTCCTGGCCCCCGCCTCTTCACTGGTCGTGTGTATATGTCTTCCGATGATTAGTCCTGAGAATGGTCGTTCGACTTGTGACTTCCCTAGGGCAGTTTACGGATATCAACGCCGCCTGACAACTCTGGCAGGAACTACTCTAGTGTGGAGTCAGTTCAGCTACTTGCGTCACTTCTCAACTCTCTTGGTGTTGTAAGTACATAATCGATCTTGTTGGCTAATTTTCGGCTGCTTATTGAAGTTGGAGTACATTAACCTCTGTCTTTCTGGTAAACTCATTACTCTTCCAGTCCATAGGAGTTGTCAGTGGCCGTCAGGGACTAACGGAGCCGTTTTCTACGAGAAGTATCAACATGGTATAGTTGGCAACGCTCTCGCCACACACACAGTGTTCGCGGTTCGGTCCCTGGCACGGGTGAAACATTGGAAATGTTTACTGACACCTACTGACCCTGTTCACCTAGCAGAAAGTAGGTACCTGGGTGTGAGTCGACTTGCGTGGGTCGCATCCCGGGGGTACAAGATTGAAGGATCACAGTGGGAATAAGACAATCTTTGATGACATACTGACTCTTGGGTGGCTAACTCCTCCGGGTTAAAAGTTCGAAATCTTATATTAATGGACCGGGCCGCGGGGGCGTTGACCCTCGGAATACCCTCCAGGTATACTCCAGGTATACTCCAGGTATACTCCAGGTATACTCCACGTATACTCCAGGTATACTCCAGGTATACTCCACGTATACTCCATATATATCTAAGCGTCAAGGTCAAGGTAATGCCACCTTCGTATCTTCACATACGACGCTATCACTTGTATATGTACATGTGGAAATAAAAATTATCATTATTATCATTATTATTATTATTATTATTATTATTATTATTATTATTATTATTATTATTATTATTATTATTATTATTATTATTGTTATTATAGCCACCTCGACTGAGAATTACCAGTCTTCACTCCGTCACCCGACACCAGTTCTTGAAATCTGCTGGATTGGTACATAGGCTTTGTATCCCAGGGCTGCTAGATCAGTTGCTATCCTCAAGGCTCTATCTTTTTATTGTGTTCCTTCTAGAACACATAGTGCTGCCTAGTACACCTAGTGCTGCCTAGTACAGCCAGTGCTGCCTAGTACACCTAGTGCTTCCTAGTGCACCTAGTGCTTCCTAGTACACCTAGTGCTGCTTAGTACACCTAGTGCTGCTTAGTACACCTAGTGCTGCTTAGTACACCTAGTGCTTCCTAGTACACCTAGTGCTGCCTAGTACACCTAGTGCTGCTTAGTACACCTAGTGCTGCCTAGTACACCTAGTGCTGCTTAGTACACCTAGTGCTGCCTAGTACACCTAGTGCTGCCTAGTACACCTAGTGCTGCTTAGTACACCTAGTGCTGCTTAGTACACCTAGTGCTGCCTAGTACACCTAGTGCTGCTTAGTACACTGGACAAGCACCTAAAGTCGGTTCCTGACCAGCCGGGCTGTGGCTCGTACGTTGATTTGCGTACAGCCAGCAGTAACAGCCTGGTTGATCAGGCTCTGATCCACCAGGAGGCCTGGTCACAGACCGGGCCGCGGGGGCGTTGACCCCCGGAACTCTCTCCAGGTAAACTCCAGGTGAACGCCTAGTGCTGCGTAATACACCTAGTGCTGCCTAGTACACCTAGTACACCTAGTGCTTCCTAGTACACCTAGTGCTGCCTAGTACATCTACTGCTTCCTAGTACACCTAGTGCTGCTTAGTACACCTAGTGCTGCTTAGTACACCTAGTGCTTCCTAGTACACCTAGTGCTTCCTAGTACACCTAGTGCTTCCTAGTACACCTAGTGCTGCTTAGTGCACCTAGTGCTGCCTAGTACACCTAGTGCTGCCTAAAACACCTAGTGCTGCCTAGTACACCCAGCGCTACCTAGTACACCTAGTGCTACCTTGTACACTTAGCGCTACCTAGTACATCTAGTACTGCCTAGTTCAGCTAGCGCTACCTAGTACACCTAGCACTGCCTAGTACACCTATTGCTGCCTAGTACACTCAGCGCTACCTAGTACACCTAGTGCTGCCTAGTGCTACCTTTTACACCTAGCGCTACCTAGTACACCTAGCGCTACCTAATTCACCTAGCGCTACCTAAAACACCTAGCGCTACCTAATACACCTAGCGCTACCTTGTACACCTAGTGCTGCCTAGTACACCTAGCGGTACCTAATACACTTAGCGCTACCTTGTACACCTAGTGCTGCCTAGTACACCTAGCGCTACCTAATACACCTAGCGCTACCTTGTACACCTAGTGCTGCCTAGTACACCTAGCGCTACCTTGTACACCTAGCGCTACCTTGTACACCTAGTGCTGCCTAGTACACCCTAGCGCTACTTGTACACCTAGGCTGCCTAGTACACCTAGCGCTACCTTGTACACCTAGTGCTGCCTAGTACACCTAGCGCTACCTTGTACACCTAGTGCTGCCTAGTACACCTAGCGCTACCTTGTACACCTAGTGCTACCTAGTACACCTAGCGCATACCTTGTACACCTAGCGATACCTAGTACACCTAGCGCTACCTTGTACACCTAGCGCTACCTAGTACACCTAGCGCTACCTTGTACACCTAGCGCTACCTTGTACACCTAGCGCTACCTTGTACACCTAGCGCTACCTAGTACACCTAGCGCTACCTAGTACACCTAGCGCTACCTTGTACACCTAGCGCTACCTTGTACACCTAGTGCTACCTAGTACACCTAGTACTGTGCTGTCCACTACCTCAAATCATTGTTGCTTAGTTCCTATTAAGACGCCATGTCTTAAGTATCTTATTCGTTAGTGGGATTAATGGTGTACAATATTTACCACAAGATGGTATAGGCTGCAAGTCACCTCACAACCACCAGTCAAGGTTACTTTAATACCTAAAATAGACTAATTAAACTCGGTATGTGTCTACCTTTCCACGTGGCCCGGTGGCCCGGTGGCCTGGTGGCTAAAGGTCCCGCTTCACACACGGAGGGCCCGGGTTCGATTCCCGGCGGGTGGAAACATTCCGACACGTTTCCTTACACTTGTTGTCCTGTTCACCTAGCAGCAAATAGGTACCTGGGTGTTAGCCGACTGGTGTGGGTCGCATCCTGGGGGACAAGATTAAGGACCCCAATGGAAATAAGTTAGACAGTCCTCGATGACGCACTGACTTTCTTGGGTTATCCTGGGTGGCTAACCCTCCGGGGTTAAAAATCCGAACGAAATCTTATCTTATCTTATCTTATCTTATGATCTATCAGTTTAGCTTCAGTTCTTTGTTTTGGTGTTTTGGGTAGACTAAAACGTTTTTAAATTCTCTTCGTCTATCTTGTTTTGGTTAGGTTTTCTCAGCTGCTGTAAGCAAGTGATGGAATTTTTACTGAAAATCTCCCTTATAACATCCATCACATGCTAAAACATCTGTCAGTAATTTACATAATTGTTTTAAAATGTATTACAAATGACAATGGGTAATTATTTTAGCCTCTGTTTTGCGATAATCTTGGGTAAAACTATCATGAATTAAACTAAAAGCTGAGTATTATCTTGTCAGGAAAGCGTTAAACCCGTGAAGATAAACAAGCCCGCAGTGGGGAAGAAGGTAACTAGATTTGATCCAATTCCTTGCATCAAGAACCCTGCACCAGCATCTACGCGTATTCCCTTCAAGGGTCGAAAATCGCGCAGATTTCTTAAGCCTCCAAAGGAACTGCAATTGATTTCTTTTTAAGAGGTGAACATAATGACACTGGGGCAGAAGGCGCTGATCCGCCCGTTGCTGGAGCCGTGACGAGTCTGGTTGTGTCCCTGTTGATTCCAGTCTCATTGATTTTCCATGTGAATTTGACACTGACGAGAGACGGTGTGTCTGTGAAAGCAGTTGTTATGTATTTCCTGTGTTCTTTGTTGATCTGTTTACGAGGGCGTTGACTTCTATATTTTCCTTTTCTAAGGCCATAAGAGCGATGGCAAGAATAGGGAGGGGAAGGAAGACTGGCCTAGGATAGAAAATAAATAATCGGTACATAGGAGAAAGGGGCTTACGACGACGTTTCGGTCCGACTTGGACCATTTACAAAGTCACACTAACACAGATGTTATGTATGGTTTGTCGGGAAACAGGACAAGTGTTTCCTGACGCGGGTCTTAGTCATATGATGACCCAGAGCTGGAGTTTTTGCTTATCTAACCGAGACCTTTGCTAGTTTACCTGTCCACCTGTTTAAAAAATATGGTTACGATTAAAACCATTATATACTTAAAAAAAAGTGAGAGGGACGCAGTATATACAGGCTACCTGGAAAGGGACGGGATCAAGAGAGGAAGAAGAAGTAGTGGTACAGAGAAGCGATTAAGTTTGTGGACAGACCAGGAGAGGTGAATGTTTTTTTTAGTGAATGTTATTGACCTGCTCCAGTAGTCTTCTCATCTAATACGCTAAGTGGTTTTAACTTTGTCTAGGCTATTTGAAGTTGGAGACTTCTGGTCCCAAAGTTCATGTGCAGGTGTCCTAATTACAGGTGACGACCTTCCTGGCAGGTACAGCTGTCAAGACCTGTACCGTGTGACCCGCCGTGGGCGGTACTGAAGCCATGACACCACCCACACCACCCACGATCTACCACCTCCTGGTAATGCTGCTGTCGCTCCCACTCGGCCACAAAGGTAAGATATACATCGTCTTAAATATGTACACTCTTGTGTATCTCCTTAGCTTTTCAATCGTAAATAAATGTTTGTCTTCAATTTTTTTTCGTTTAGAAACGTTTTTTCTCTTTAATTTTTTTTAATTTAAAGGAATTTTTAAGAAAAAAATTAAGGAAAAAATTAAGAGGAATAATTTTTTTAAAGATTTTTTTAAGGAAAAATTCATAGTTTTGAGTGAGGCCGGGAATTTTTGGATGGACTTGAGACTGAACGACCTGCCATAAATGAATAGCTCATTGATGACGCTGCTGACGCTCCCATGTGAGCATAGACTAGGTATATAAGCATTCCAGGTGCGCCGCTGCCTTGGAAGATTGATGCAGGGTCCGATGCTGAGGTCAGGACGGTAGATGGATGGGTGGCTTCAGTGTGCCGCACACTGAAGTCACCCATGCCTGTGTAGCGTGTCCTCCTGAAGTCTGGTAATGACAGCACAGTAATGGTGCAGTAACCGGGGGAGGGGGGTTAGGGGAAGCATCTCTCAGAGAAAAATGTATTTTTCAACTGATGGTTAGTTTTCACTATCATATTGACCAGCGGCTACAAAAACACAATAGCTTGAGTAATTTCGTACTGAAAATCATTTTTTTTTTTTCAAGCTACTCTTTCCAGATTGGAATCCTGACTTACGCCCCCCTTCTTATTTTATTCCACCTCCCAGAATCCCCCTGAATGAAATTTTGGCTGCCTACTGGGCATGCGTGATGTTCTTAGATTGTAGTGTCTTCTGCTTTTCTTTTTACAAAGGTATTTTGTCACGCTGATGGGTGAGCATTTACGGAAGGTGTGACCCTCACTACCGCCACTGGAATTATACCAACCCTCCGAACACCAGTCTTCGGAGGGACATTTTAAATGCAGTGTCAGGACGCTTCTGGCAAGACAGTGATTGACTGACACGCTTTCTTTTTCTGGGTCACCCTGCTTTTGTGGGAGACAGGCGGTGTTTATAAAAGTGTGTACAAGATTTTAACTTTCTCCCAAATAATAAATGTAATTACCAGAGGGATTTTTTTCCTCCCTCGTTTCACCTCTGCATCTCCCATCCACTATTTTCCCCTCAGTTTCACATCTTTTGCTGTTCATTTCACTCTCTCCTCTTCCCAGCTGTGGGTATCCGCTGTGTGCAGTGTGTGGGTGATGTGGGGAGATCTGGGGAAACTTGCATTACCAAGCCTCCAGCACCAGCCCCTTGCGACCCCTCCATGACTGTCTGCATGACCATCAGAACTTACACACCCGCCCAGGAAGACACCCGTCAGTATCCGATCTTAATGTTACAAGTAATAAGATGCCTGAGAAACAGGTGTGGGTCTCGGAAACGTCAGGGAGCCATGGCTCTCGTTCCCTGGGCCGCTCCGAAAGAACTAGCTGTATGGCCCTTGTGGTTTAGCGCTTCTTTTTTATTATAATAATAATAACCTGAAAGATCTAATTTCTACAAAGAAAATAAACTTAGTTCTTTGATTTGCTTTGATTATTACTTGCTAAACTGTTAATAGTGTAGAACTTTCTTGATCAATAGTACAAATGAACCTACATGGAGTACCAACTATTTTATAAGTTTCTCTCTTTTATGTGCGGGTTATTTGTGTACCAACTATTTAGTTTTCACTCTCTGCTGAAGGCCTCGGTGTGTGGACGAAATATAGAGTAGTTCTCTTCTAGTCTTATTTTGACTCCCAATGAGTGTGTATGGACCATATTTAAGTTCTAACTAATATTGCTGCTGTTTCCGTGTTAAGGCTGTGTAAGTTATATAGGCTATCTGTGAAAATTTGAAATGAATCTGAGTGTAAGTCAATAACACCTTTGTCAATCTAAGGCAATAGTTAAATTGTTCAAAATCTAAAGCAACAGCTAAGTTAATTGCAAGTCAGTTGTGTGTTGGCAGGTACGCTGGTGTCGCTGGTGCGGACCTGCGCCCCCACAGACATGGGTTGGGACTGTGAGAGAGGTAAAACTGAACGAGGAGTCGTTGCCGAAGTGTGTCACGACTCCTGTGGCTGGGACGGCTGTAACCACGCCCACGCCACCACCCCTACGGCGCCCACACTGCTGTTCTTCACCGTGCTGGGATGTCTGTGGGCGGCCTCCCTACTCCTCTGACGCCTGCACTAGCTGATGTCCTGATCCTGCTCTCAGCATCCACGTAAACAGTGTTCATCTCTGTTAGTTTTAGCCAACACTAAATAATTTAAGGTTGGAGTTTTTTTTGCCCTGGGTCAGCGGGCCACCAGCAGCAGCAACAGTCTGGTTGATCAGACAAGCACCAGACTAGCCTGGCCCAGGACCGGGCTCTGGGAGTAGTAAAGCTCTCAGAACTTATCAAAGGTACCTTCTCAATTTGCTTAACGAGCTCTTGTTACGCCACTTGTGTTCTCTTAAATTTACCTACTCTGGGCACATATACCATTTTTTAGACACTTTGCACCATATAAATGTATGTTTTCAAAGCTTCGTCATTCATCATACATTGTGATAACATGTGTATACTCTACCATAAACTAGATGTTATAAGATATTAAATATTCACCATTATTGTTTTATTAGTCAATGAAGTTGAACAGTTTTGTATCAGACATGAATGTCCTGAGGCGAGAGACTCTTGGGAAGAAATAAGATCACGTATGAAGTCTCTGTTATCACATTTCAGGACAAGACGAAATGGTTCACGTCTAGGTATAAGAATAAATCTCGATGTGTTCTGATCCGCTGTATTGCACACATTCTGGCAGAGGGATAAACTTACTTCCAGAGCATTTTGAGTTGTATATCAATGGTATAAAATACCGACAAAATGAATTACACAAGGGCAACATCTGGGTGTCTATTTTGTAGACTTCCTACCATCCATTGGTTTTATCAACTCTACTGTCTTCTGTATATATATTACTACAGTCTTCAGATTATGTCCATGTAATGTACTGATAGCTATTAGATGGGAAGAGGTCTACAAAATAGATACCCAGATCTTGCCCATGTGTAATTGATCATTTTGAGTTGATCTTAAGATTCACGATAAAATAAAACAAAGGCTTGATCGTATACTCGGAAAAACATTCTTGGAGCCAATCAGCACTGGAAACCTTTATAAATTATGACGCCTTTAGCAAAGGAACGCTAAATGGGTTAGCTATGTCACTCGTAAATTGTACATTACTCTGACTCATGAAATCGTAATGACACGATTGCAAACAAACCATACCACGGGCGGGGATAGAACCAGCAATTGCGGGTTCCATCCCCGCCCGTGGTATGGTACATTACTCTCTTGAGGGGTGAGGTAGGTCCATTCTCACCAGTCACATATAATCACAAGAGAACTAGTCCCGCAGATGAGACGGAGGCTGGGAACTGCGAAGTAATCGTATATGACCCGAAGAAGGTACGGCAGCTTTAATAACCTCAACAGACCACCAGTATTCAAGGCATATTAAACCCCCTCCCCCCCACCATTTCCCCATGAAGGGTCTGGTGGCCTTGAATGACCACATACACTCGATCTAACTTCGTCAATCCTCGTGTACATTTCGACTCGCTCTCCATCTATTTACATTTATTCGTATCTGCGCATTTTCTTAGTGTGTGTGTGTGTATGTGTGTGTGTGTGTGTGTGTGTGTGTGTGTGTGTGTGTGTGTGTGTGTGTGTGTGTGTGTGTGTGTATTTGCTGTTGTGTGATGCCCTGAACGTGCTTATGTTGTGATATCTGGAGTTTACCTGGAGAGAGTTTCGGGGGTCAACGCCCCCGCGGCCCGGTCTGTGACCAGGCCTCCTGGTGGATCAGCGCCTGATCAACCAGGCTGTTGCTGCTGGCTGCACGCAAACCAACGTACGAGCCACAGCCCGGCTGATCAGGAACTGCCTTTAGGTGCTTGTCCAGTGCCAGCTTGAAGACTGCCAGGGGTCTGTTGGTAATCCCCCTTATGTGTGCTGGGAGGCAGTTGAACAGTCTCGGTCCCCTGACACTTATTGTATGGTCTCTTAACGTGCTAGTGACACCCCTGCTTTTCATTGGGGGGATGGTGCATCGTCTGCCAAGTCTTTTGCTTTCGTAGTGAGTGATTTTCGTGTGCAAGTTCGGTACTAGTCCCTCTAGGATTTTCCAGGTGTATATAATCATGTATCTCTCCCTCCTGCGTTCCAGGGAATACAGGTTTAGAAACCTCAAGCGCTCCTTAAGAGTGAATATTTGTGATAGTTACACAATCCTATGTGAGTGTTGAGGTTTGCATGTGTGAATGCTGTATGTTACCTTGTAGGTGTGTATGTTATCACACGTACTCGATACATGTGAATGTTAAATATTCCATGTGATACTAGATTCCGCGTGAGTTGTGTAGTGCTCTACATATATTAATGGAATGCGCTATATATGTGCTTGTTGTATGAATTCTGTGTGTATGAGTGTTGATAATTTGAATGCTGTTACCTTATATGCAAATGTAGATACCCCCCCCCTATATGTATGAATGTTATATATATCCTGCATTGGTGGATGTTACAAAAATCTGTAAACAGTAATGACCATACTAGCCCAATGACAGACAGCCAAGATTATACTTCACTGCGAAGTGTAAGAAGTTCATGACTCACGAAATCGTATTGACACGATTGCAAACAAACCATACCCCGGCCGGGATTGAACCCGCGGTCAGAGAGTCTGGCCGCGGGTTCAAGCCCGGCCGGGGTATGTATGGTTAAGAAGTTCATCACATGGGGTAGTTAATTTTTACAGTATATCACTGCTTGAAGAGACATTTGATTGATGTTTGATTCGTAGAGCATTGATTACATTAATATACTTTCAGACTTATGAAGGTGTTTTCATCCCAGCTTCTAAACTCGCAAGGCTCGTCCACTGTAATAAATTCATGTGCCTATGTAAACATTATCTGTCAGTCCACAGCAGGATTCGAACCTGCACACTCTGTATCAAAGTACACAGTACTTTTGCCACTCATACAGAGTGGCAAAAGTTGTGTGTTGATTCGAATCATCCTGCGGACTGAGAGATAATTATTGTTATAATCAAGGGGTAAGCGCTAAACTCGTAGGATTATACAGCGCCTGTTGGGGGATGTGGAATGTATTCGGATTTAATTCAGGGAACTGGAGCACAGATCCAATTCCCTAGATCAAAAGCCCCTTACCAACATCAAAGAACCTTCCTTGAGGGGACTGAGAGATCATGTTTGTTAAAAGTTCACCCATTTGCCAATTGTTAAGCATATACATGTATGTTAGCACGAGTTTTAGAATTTATCCATTTTATACTGCTACATGTAATCAGGATAACTTATGTGTATTTTAACTAATGTAATAAAGGGCTAAAACTATTTTGATGTTAATCCTTCATCCGCTGGCAGGCAGAAAGATTTGGAACTCTGTTGGTCATGTTAGTGTTCTGGGAAATGAATGGGTGGATGATGAGGCAAGAGCTGCAGTAGTGGACACTCTACGGTAGACTTTTGCCTTAGTAACATCATGGGCTATATCCACAGATATGTCCTTGAGAAGTGGCAGGCCTGGTGGGCCCTGAAGACTAGGGAGCAAGTTATATATGATTTGACATGTGAGCTTTTGACCCTCTATAAGAAGCGACTTTCAGACGGCTGTCAACCGAGGAGAGGGGGTTCGCATCCTGCCCATAGTCAACTCTTTGCAGGTGCTCCTGTTCCAGTCCCTTTCCCCCACAGCTTGTGGTATGTAAACTAAGCACTAAACCAACAAGTCATACAGCACTGTCACTGGTATTATATTCATAGGGAAGTGGTAAATTTCCTCCAGGGATACGGGACATCCTTCCTTGATGGTTCTCCTAGCAAAAGATAGAATAAACATTCATAAATAACCCACACTTGTGGAGACGTGTGATGATTTTCGTGTACAGTATTTTATTAATGTTCGTAGTTTTTGTTAATTATTTTGTGTGGTGCACTAAAATAGGACACACAAGTGCTGGGTAATGTAGTCAAAGTGCTGTAAATATCACCAATAATAATTATTACGGCCACAATTAAGTGCTCAACCCACTGCTACTACTATCACCATTCGTCCCCTCAAGGGAGGTTCCTTAAGGGGAGGCCAGATATGCATTTTTTTTCGTCCGATTTCTTTCAGGTGGTTTTGGCACTTTATACTCATAAAACAATCATTATACAATATTCTGACAAAGTGCAGTCACTGTAAATATCTTATCTTTATTCTACAAAAAATAAAGTTTGTAAGTTTTTTACATGTTGCACTATACCTGGCCTGTGGAAAATACTGTATATATTTTCCAGAAATACAGTAGTTATATGTAAATAGATGGCCATACTGTATTTAAAAGAATTATATTATGGAAAATGGGAAACTGGACCTGCGCCTGTGCAGACAGGAGGAGTCGCCATTGTTAATTTGAATTGGATACAACGTTAGTGTAATGGGAAGAATTTTTCGTGCTCTAGAGGTTAAAATTGGGTTGACACCTCTCAAACAGGAGGCGAAATTGTTGGATGTGCATTCCTGCATAACTTGAGATATCAGGCGACAGGTCAGGACAACTCCAGGAGCCTCAGATAAGCTGTCTAATTTATGTTTAAATTCTGGCCAGTAAAATTTTCATAAATGTAGGCAAAGGGGGGGGGGGGTCCTGTACATGACACATTAATCTCCAGTCAAATTGGTGAGTGATATTAAGATATATTTTCCTTCTGTTATGTAATTATGTATATATATAACCATTTATTATTTTTAATATACAGTCCACAAATTTATATATTTACCAGCATTCCTGGTGTATGTATATTTCATTTAATTAATAGGTCCAGAGCAACTTGTGGATATGACAGTGGTAGGTATCGAAGGGGGACATTTTTTGCGACCTAAGTGTCCCAAATTCTTACTTGTCGAACTGATAAATAATAGTTATCATTGTTCATTTACTGTTATGTATATAATTATACATCCAAGTAAATGCAATTTTCCACATTTAATTTGCCCGTTGGTCCTTCTTGAACCGGATGTAATTAGTGAAGTCATTAATTAATTAATAATAATTATATGTGAAATGACAGAAGGAGGTGGATGTTAAGTTCACAAATTTACTTAATGTGTAGTGGATTATAATTATAACAATATTAATTTGGTAAGTCATGTGTAACTAATTATATTAATGTGTATAATACTAATTTTGCAAAGCCAAAGTGGCTAGGATTTATGTTAATGTATTTGTATAATTAATTTGATAAGACAATTCTGGCCAAGATTTATATCAGTGTATATGTAATTGATATATTAATGTGTATAATATTAATTTTGCTATGCCAAATTCTGGCAAGTATTTATTAATTTGTATAATATTAATTTTGATAAGCCAAGTCTGGCTAAAGGTTTGTTTGTATTAATGTACATTTGAAGTTTATATTATTTTCTTACATGTAATTGCTAAGCTCAAGTAGCTAGGATTTATTCAAAGGTAAGTTATATCAGTGTTGTAAGTTGTAATCAGTGTTATTAATAAAGTTGAATTTAACACATGCATCATGGCTGAAAATGCAGAAATTAATATAGAAGACAAACATATGGAATATAAGTAAAGAAAGCATCACTACAGGCTAGAAAAGTTCATGTAACCAAGGCATATAATAAGTACTTGGAATTAATGAATCAAGAAACTGTGGATACTGATGTTTTAAAATTGTATTTAGATGCTTTAGGTAATAGATATGATTCATACAAATTATATTACAACAAATATGAAGGAGATTTGTTAGTAAACTGTGTAGATGAGACTGAAGTAGATCTCATGATTAGTCAGTATTATGAATTAGAGGAAAAGATTCTTTCTTGTAAAAGTCAGGCCTTGAAAAAATTAAAATGTGTAAACCAGGCAGTTTGGTCAGTCTGCTCCAAACAAATAATATGTCTTTGCCAAAACCCCCAGAATTATGTTTACCTGTATTTAACCCTGGTGAAAATTGGGAGGAATTTTGGTCAATTTTTAAAGCAGCTTGTGCATGACAGGAGTGACCTACCCTGTGTAACTAAAATTATTTTACCTCAAGGACAGGTAAGAGGAGATGCTCACATACTCATACAAGCCTTTCCAATGTAGATGATTCTTATTAAAGAACATTTGACTTGTTGAAGGTCACTTATGGTAATATAGAAAAAAGTAGGTTGGATCTAGTGAATATCATTGTTAATTTAAAATCTCCAGATCCACTTACAAAGGTTTACAGCAGTTTAGAGTTAAACTGGAGAGCCCCTCTCAAAACTTTAAGTAATAAATATAATCTGAAGAAATCAGACTAGTTATTGATTTCCCATGGTCCAGAATAAATAAAACTATAAAACACTTGGATGACTCTCGAACAAATATCACAAGGGTTATTTTGGTCTGGAGGAAATAAGACTAGGTCTACAAGAATTAATTGTGCAGTTGCAGACCAGCCAACTAACTCATTTTAAAGATGCAACACATAATAACTCTGAGGTATCTGTCAAGTTTCACAAAGGGAAAAATTATCCCAATGTTAATAATCAAATTTCATTTCCTAAAAAGAGTTGGATAGGTGCATATCAAGTAGCAGGAATCAGAAATAATGATTCTCCACAAAGTAAGAAGAATAAGTACCCTCCTAAGAGTAGCCCAGTTAATAAGAAACCAGTCAAAGAAAATTATTATTATAATCAAAAAGAAGCGCTAAGCCACAAGGACTATACAGCAGTCAAAGAAAAGAGAGATTGTCTCTTCTGCAAGGGTACTCATTTTTCTAAGAATTGCAATGCATACAATTCATGGAATGATAAAGTTGAAAGATTGGAGTAACTTGACAGATGTATCAGGTGTTTAGGTAATCACAATGTAAAGGATTGTTATGCCAAATTAAACTTCTGTTATCAATGCCACAAAGGAAGACACCATATAGTCATGTGTAAAGGTCTATATGATAATGTTGATAATAATGATAATGTTGACAATCCTGACACAACAGTGGCTAATGTTAATAATGATGGTTTTGCTGAAGTAACCTTGCCTGTGTTACAGGTAAAAATTGATGATAAAAGGCATAAATAAAAAAATGTAACTGCATTATTAGACCAAGGATCCCAACGTACTTTCATTAAACGTAAATGTCTTAATGGTATGAAAGTACAGATGGGAGATCCTACAACTCTAAAATTATCTGGTTTTCTCTCAAATAAAAGAGCTCAATTGTATGACACTGTTTATGTAACTGTCAGGTTGGGCAATGAGAAAAAACGTGTTAATGCAGTAATTGTAGATAGGTTTCCCAGAGAAAATATCTACAGTAGGGCTTAGTAAAGCTACAGAAAGACTTTCACATAATATAAATTTAGCACCTTCTGGTGTAAGTGATGATTCTGTAGGCCCAATAAATATTTTGATAGGTATGACTATTATGCTCCTTTGTAAAGGGTATGGTAAAGAAATGTGGTGTCACCTTTTGAAGACTGCAGGAGGCCATGTAATGTATGGTAGGATTCCTCGTAAAAATTTAATTCATGACTAGAGGAAACTACAAATACCATAACTGTGTGTCTTACTCATGAAATCGTACTCCCGTATAATTCTTCCATAGAGGATGGTGTTTAGCCAGTGCATAAATTGTGGGAATTAGACAGCACTGGAATAAATGTTTAAAAGAAAAAAGCCAGACGATTCTTTACTTGGAACAATACCGAGAGATGTTAAAAAAATTTTAATCTGAACAATTTCGGTGCGGCTTCGTGGAGATGAACCCTCCGAATGCCATAATTACAGAAATGGCCCATATGGACAGTTAAAAGGCTCAGCTCTGCGAACTGGGTAAGACACCAGAATTGTTAACTGCCTATAATGATATAATTGCTGAGCAGTTAATTAATAAATTTATAGAAAAAGGTACCTCCTGAGCAAGCCAAATTTATGGTCACTATTTGCCCCATCACGGAGTGAAGAAGGATTCTAAGACCACTCCTTTGAGGATTGTGTTTAATTGTAGTGCCAGGGGTAACAAAAATGTACCTAGTTTAAATGACTGTTTGATGACAGGTCCGTCGTTGATGGAAAATTAGGAGATATCTTATTAAATTCAGAGTGAAGCATTATGCCTTTACGGCTGATATAAGTAAAGCTTTCCTAAGAGTGGGTTTACAAGAGGCTGACTGGGATTGTACCCGCTTCTTATGGCCTGAGAATCCTATTGACCCACTTAGCCCTCTGAAAACCTTTCGCTTTAGGAGCGTATTATTTGGTGCTACATCCAGTCCATTCCTACTTCAAGCGACGATAAATGCACACCTTAAACATATGGAAAGTCCATTGAGTAAAGTAATGAGCAAACAATTTTATGTGGACAATTTCCTGGGTGTGACATCAACTGAAGAGGAACTGTTAATGACTTTTGGAGAGGCTAATAAAATAATGCAAAGTGCAAATATGCCTTGAGGGAATGGAATAGTAAATTTGTCCAAATTAAAGGACAAAATAAGTAAAGAAACACCCTGGAGATGAAGTGCCAAAATGTAGTAATGTATTGGGATTAACTTGGGATACTGAGAGAGATTTGTTAATGTTAAAACCTAATAATTACAGTATGCCAACAAATTAACTAAGAGAGTTTTGCTTGCTGAAGTTTCCAAATATTTTGATCCACTAGGTTTAGTGTCACCCCTTACTATAAGAGGGAAATTATTAATTTCAGGAAAACATGGAAACTTAAATGTGCTTGGGATGAAATTCTACCTGAGGAATTCATTAATAGGTGGATGAATTAATGGTGATTATGAGAAAATTCCAATGTTGAAGTTCCCACGCCAGGTGGCCAATCCAAATGGGAAAAAAATGTACTCCACATTTTTTGTGATGCTTCAAAATTGGCATATGGAGCAGTTTTCTTACCTTCAATGTATAGTGTTATCTCTCTTGTTATGTCTAAGGCTAAAGTGTCTCCAATTAAATCATGCACCTTGCCTCAGTTGGAATTAGCAGCCATTTATGTAGGTGTCAAATTAGCTAATTATATAAGAAATAAGTTGCAGGAGATAAATATTAGCGACACTGTAATTTGGTCTGATAATGAGGTATCCTTACAATGGATTCGTAATGGAAACAGTAAAATTGTGTACGTACAAAACAGAGTCGCTGAAATTAATCAGATGCAAGAGAAGTATAATAGTTTGGGTCAGCATATGTTAACATTTAATCATATACCAGGTGAGGAGAATCCAGCTGATTTCTTGTCTTGAGGTTTACCTTATATTAAATTTGTAAATGCTGTATCATGGTTTAAAGGACCTAGCTGGTTGGTAAATAAAGCTAATTGGCCTGTACAAAAGGCGTATATTGCTCCTGTTGAAATTACTGTGACCACCGCTCCAATAATTTGTCCTCCCTTAGCCATTGATATAAACAGGTATTCTTTACCCAAACTAATCAATGTAACTAAGTTGGTGTTTAAATTTCTAAACAAGATGAATATTTCATTTAAGTTTTCACATCCTCTTGAATATTGGATAAAGAGGGTACAAGAAGAAATCTATGGAAATGAGATTAAATTGATGATGGAAAGAAAAATTGTGAAAGGTTCCATAATAGAGAAATTGGGGCTGTATTTAGAGAACAATGTAATTAGGTGCAGAGGTAGGTTACAAAATGCTGAATTGGATGATTATGCTAAACACCCTATCTTACTGCCCAAATCTCATCATCTAACAAATTTAATTGTTCTAAATGCCCATAAAAATGTAATGCATGGTGGGGTACAAGATACCTTAAATTGTATTAGGGAAACTTTCTGGATTCCACAAGGATGGCAAAGTGTAAAAAGGGTAATTAAATCTTGTGTAATATGGATGTAATGTGGATGCCAGATCCTATATGTACCCAGGTCCTCCACCATCGCCAAAGGAGCGTGTACAATTAGTGAAACCATTTGATGTAACAGGTGTAGACTATAGTGGTCCAATAATTTTAACAGGTACTTCAGATGGTGTTCCACTGAAAGTGTATGTTTGTTTGTTCACCTGTACTGCTACTAGGGCAGTTCATTTAGAAGTGGCACAGGACTTGTCTGCAGAACAGTTTATACAGCTGTTTCGAAAATTTGCAGCTAGGAGATCCTGTCCGAGATTGATGATTTTGGATAATGCCACAAATTTTGTAGCAGGTGCTCAACATTTGATAGAATTAAATAATAGTAACGATGTTCAATCTCTGGAAATTCATTACTCCTAGAGCCCCTTGGCAGGGGGGGCTGTACGAAAGACTGATAGGCACAGTGAAGAGGTGTCTCCGTAAAGTACTACACCGGAAGAGAATTAATTTGGAAGAATTCCGTGCAGTGTTAGTGGAGGTGGAGAATCGTATAAATAATAGGCCTCTCTCGTACATGAGTGATACACCTGATGCAGATGTATTAACACCTTCTCACCTAATATGTGGAAGGAAATTGGAAGCTGCCCCTGTCTATAGAGATAATCCGGAAGAAAGTGATGAAGATTACAATGATGCGGCAGTGTTGTGTAATAAATTTAAAATGTTAAATAAAGTAATTGATCATTGGTCTAATGTGTGGCGTAAGGAATATCTTCTTACACTACGTGAACACTTTTATGGTGCGACAGAGGCAGTAAATCGACAGACCATTCAACCAGGTGACATTGTGTTAATTGACAATGAACAACATCGAACATTGTGGCCTCTGGGCAAAGTATTGACATTGTACCCAGATGCACAAGGTGTTGTCAGGAATGTCAAATTTTGTGTCATGGCCAGGAAAATTTACGCACAATTAATAAATTGATTCCCTTGGAATTAGGTGTTCAATCAAATGTAAATGAAAATCTGAGGGAAAGTGACACGAGTGATATGGAAGATAACGCAGACCAAATGATGCCGGAAGATGAAATCGTAGTAAGACCTACTAGGAGAACAGCCACTCAAGCCAGAACCGGCTGGAATCATCTCCTAAAGGAAGGAGTAATTTGAGTCGTTTAGCAACGAACTCTGGCCGGCCGCAGTGTGGAAAATACTGTTATTATTATTATCAAAAAAGAAGTGCTAAGTATCCTCTCAAAAACACAGTTTTCTCTTACTCAAAGGCCATAGAAGACGATATAGGAAGGGGAAATTATTTTATTCCTAATATCGCTGATAGACACTCGTCATATTATGCCCTATTTTATTAATTCTAGTGTATATATCATGTTTATATGTCATTTATAGGGTTTATTATATCATATTAGATCAATTCCGATAGATAAATAAGCCGTGAGTTGACATTAGCGCAATAATGATGAATTTTCTCTGGACTACTCCTGCCTTCCCAGTGCCGGGATGTTGCAAGCTGGTTCTTGATTGGTTAACACTCGTCGTATAAACTCCACCCACTCTTATATGATGCCAAATAGTCAATTATTATATTAAAAAAATAATACAAGAAATAACGCAAGAAACAACGGAAAAATCCAAAAAATTTACGGGATGTGAGCAGTCATGATGGCCAGTGCCAATGTCACCATACATGATATAAATAACTAATTCCTTGTAGAAGCGTCGTAGGACATTGATTCTTGCATCATTGTGTAGCCAGAGTTAAGATATTTTTCTACACCAATAACATCAAGGCCTCCTCTTGATGCTGGTGAGGAGCTCTTGATCTAGGGAAATGGATCTGTGCTCGTTCCCTGGATTAAGCCTGAATACCTTCCATTCCCTTCAAAGTTGTATAATCCTACAGGTTTTGCACTTCCCCATGATTATAATACCACCACCACTCGGAAGAAATTTTGCATGGTTCAGCCTCTAAGATTATCAAGTCATAAACAAGAAAATGCAAATGTGCTAAACCTGTATGGATAATACAGTGCCTATGGAGGCATTCAGGTTCAATGAAGGCAGGCATATTCAAATCCTCAGGTCAAAAGCCCACTTGCCAATGTCAAGGAACCTCCCCTGAGAGGAACTGCAGAGAAGACCAGATGTCTTCTCTTCTCTGCTTGCTTGCTTGTTCTCTCTCTCTCAGGTCTGACTTGATTCAGTAGACAGATGAAAAACTCTAGCTTTCTCCAAGTGTGGGTTACTTGTGAATTATTCCAGCCATGGACTGAGACTTCTTCTTTAAGGATAAATAGACACGTGTATTAGATTTGAACTTTAATTACCATCACAAGAAATCTACAAAGGGTAATGAACATATGTTTATTTTACCAACACAGGTTACACAGTATAGAAAATTTGCAGGCTCCAAAGAAATGATCCCACAAGCATGAGGCAACTGTTATATCTGAAAGAAGTGCCAAACCCAATTGGACCATAAAGAGCCATGGTGGTATAAGTTGGGGTTACTGAAATTCAGCCTAGTAAAGATAAGAAATTATCACTTAGGCAAGTCTTTTAATAAGGGTGGAATCTACATCAAAGGCAGGACTTTCGGCAAGAAGGATTTTTAGTCTGCGTTAAAGATGCTGAAAGTGAATTCTGATGCTCTGATAGATAGGACAGAGTGAATATTACTTAATGACAAAGAATGTGAAAGCTACAAAGGACAGATTATACAATTTGTCCAAATCATATGAGGACTGCAAGTGAGGCGACATTTTTTCACTCTGCCACTGACAAAAATACAAACTACCAAATTGATGGAATTTTTTAGTAAGTTATAAATGCCGAAACTGCAGTCCATAGGTATTCAACAATAAATCAGACAGAACCAATAAAACCAACTGGTATCTTAAGTATTCAGCACTTTATATTATACAGACAACAGCTGCAAATTATAAACAGAGATAAAATGTGATGAAAATGGAATTCCCATACATTAGTGTGAGATACAGGTCAAGTCATAGTGGGTGTGCATATATATTTTACTGACTGAGCACTATCATAAGTTCGAGGAAATGAAAACTATTGTTTCTAAATAGCACAGAAAGACAAACTCAAGACAAAAGTAGAGTTCTCAAACTCAGAAATGCAGTAAACTGCTAACACTGGAAAAAAATATATAATTAGCTATAGAATATTGGCCATGTAGGAATGAAGAGTCTGAGATTACATATAAATCTGAACAAGAATACAATAAGACGTGTAAAAGAACTTTCCACGGATTGCCTTTTTATCTTCATAATAAATGTGAAACCCTATTGCATGAAAAAAAAAAAAAAAAAAAAGGATTAATACTTACTGAAAGACTATAACCTGTGAGTGCCTGGCAAATTCAATCTAAGTAACATCTGAACTAAAGGTGGATAATAAATGCATTTGAGAGGTCTTGCTGTCAATGCTTTTGTAAATACAGTGGACCCCCGCCTTACGATATTATTTCATTCCAGAGGTCTGTTTGGGTGCCGTTATAGACCGAATTTGTTCCCATAAGGAATATTGTGAATTAGATTAGTCCGTTTCAGACCCCCAAAAATACACATACAAAAGCACTTACAAAAATACACTTACATAACTGGTCGAGTTGGGAGCTGATCGTAAGGCGGGGGTCCACTGTATTTCCAATCCAAGCACCTCATTTTGCTTGACACATACTGTCATTAATATAGTGTAAAATTAGCAGTGTGTAGGAAACATTATCCAATTAATTTTGGAAATAATGTAAACTTGTTAAACAATGATATAGGAGATACTGTAGCGTTCTTTTAAAATACAATCTAATGGCAACAGATACTTTCTGCCCCAAAAATTATTAGGCAAAAAACAAGAATAGTTAGGCAAGCTTGAAATGGTACATACTCTTACATAATTCTGGCTCTAGTGTTGCTATATTACATATGATTTCGATTTGCATTCTTCTGGTAATTAACTTCTAAAACATTTAAAAGTTTCATACAAAGTTGATGTACAAGACTATAAATCAAACTTTGAACTGATTTTGAAATGCTAACTAATAGAAAGCATCTTAGACTATTTTGATTTATGAAAATAGCTTAAAACACATGAAACAAAAAACAGTCTTCTAATAATCAATGTAATGATCACCAGATCATGAGTTTTCCAATGTCCATTTTTTTTTTTTCAACAAGTTGGGCATCTCCCACCGAGGCAGGGTGACACAAAAAGAAAAAAATCCCCAAAACGAAAATACTGTACTTTCATCATCATTCAAAGCTTTCACCTCACTCATACGTAATCATTTATCTTTACTTAAATGTGAAATTCTGGTTTGTCTACAGATATAGTTTGGCCATGAAAACATCTCTAGATGCAGTCCCTTTCCTTAACCCTTAAACTGTCCAAACGTAGATCTATGTCCACATGCAGGGGGCTCCGAACGCAGATCTATTTTTTTTTTACATGCTTTCAAATGGGGAAAATCAAGATCGGAGCGCTACGCATGTGAACGTAGATCTACGTTTGGACAGTTTAAGGGTTAAGCTGAACCTGCCATGTAAGACATTAGTTACACAAGTTAAAAACTGAATATTATAAATGTACTGTAGTATTTATTAAACCTAGCAGAAGATGATTTACTACAACATAGGGACATTTAAGCACAGGACTGGAAGAGTATTAAACACTGCAAAGAGCCAAACATAATTACTAATAAATCCCCTAAAAGTTCTTCACACAAATAACCTCTAGCACTGGTTCACAAACCCCCAGGCATCCACAAAGACATCAAGAGGATCCTTGGAAAAATCAGATCTGTGGAAACGCAAAAATTAAAAAATATAACTGATTCACGAAATCGTAGCGACATGACTGCAAACCACGGTATGGTTTCAATTATGACAGTCACACTCCTCCCCTTGTGGGTTTAGTGCTTAGTTCTGATTGTATCATTACTATTCACACTCCTTAAAAATCATTGCCCTACAGCACACAGGAAATAAAATATATAATTTAGGTAATTGTAACATGGCGTGGAGTTCTATGACTCCAGAGTGAAAGGCCAAGGAATTATCACATGCTAAGATCTGACACTGATCGTTTTTAAAAGTACAGATAGCTGCCTTAACTTTATAATTATATTAAATAAATAAAATTCAATATACAGTAATTTAGTGTATAAATATCACAAATAAGGGTAAATCTTAGGTTAAGAAGGGCTTCCAATATTTAAATTAGAAATATTCACAAAACATTAAAAATGTAGAAATGCTGTGAATTAGCAAGCAAATTCTTTCTTTCAAAACAATATTATATTGGTCCAATTCTTCTCAGTTAGTCTGAAAATATTCTGTCATTAGAGTAAGAGAAGTAGGGTATGGTAAATTTGCAGAAGGGCAGAGGAAAGAAAAAGGTTAGGGAAAAAATGGGGGAAAGAAAGGGGTGAGGAAAGAAATGGGGATGAGGAAAGAGAGCAGGAGAAATCTAATACTGCACAATCACAAAAATCAAATCAACTCAGTAAGCTGTGATTTACCTGAGCTTCTTCCTTGCCTTACCACAAGTGCCATTCAACTGAGCAAAATGAGAATCAAACAAAAGAATTCTTTATATTAAAGGCAAATTTTTTATAATGAAATCAATTTCACATGTCAGTGAAATCACTACACACAATATACAAAGTTTCATAAAACAAATTTAGGCTTACATGAACACATTATTATTTTAATGACGGTATTCTCAGTAAATGCTCAATTGCAACTTGTTAATTCAAAAATGTTCTGAATATTTACAAATCAGACTATTTCATATACCATTAAAGCTGTCTGAAACTGTAATCGCAATGATTATAAAATACAGAGATTCTCCAGAATCAAAACTTCAAACTTCATTAAATGACAAATGGTAAACACTACAGGAAAATCCTAAATTGGGAGCTAACATCAAATTGTTACAAAAACACAGGAATATCTTGCTATATGAAAGGGACAGAAACTTATTTTAACATTTGATGAGGTGAAGCCGGTGCTGAAGCAGAGAAACCCTCTTAACAAGGCTGTAAATATTCAAGGTATTGACACTATCTCAAAATGGAAGTGTCTGTCAATTTTTGGTCTCCAAGTGAAACTTGTTCTACTGGGCTGTACTCTGAAATATAGTGCTCAGTTCCACTGTCCTCCACCTGCAAGGAAATAAAAGGCATATAATTATTTATCACATCATGCACTGTAGTTTGGAAATGAATAATTGTGTGTGAACCCTATTTGGGAAGAAAGAAAATTCATGTAAATAAATTGACAATTTATAGCGAAACCAATTAAAAACTAATAAAGATTACCTTCAAAAGTTATTTGGGGAGAAGCTGCAAACCAAGACACCAAGAAAAAAAAAACTGTCCTAAAATTCTGTTAGTTATATACCCATTGTTATTGTGTGTTGAATATCACAAATAAATTCTTTATCATTATTTTGTTAAGAAGCCATGATATACACTTTACAACAGAGGTATATCACAAGCAAAAGCAAAACATACCATATTAATATGTCTATGTATGCACTTTTAAAAGCAAATATACATGTATGCATGCCTAAAGAGGAGAGTCTGACTCGTGATGTTGAGACATGAGCCTATTTCATTACTAAGTTGCATTTAAATCACCATGTAAATAATAAACTCTCTGAATATTGTACTTTATATCTAAGACAATCCAATAACATAACTGCTAAATAATCAGTATTAGTATATCATTCAGTGCAATGCCTAACTCTTTCACTGTCGCAACCCCTAAGTGTTGTCAATGTCACAATTTAGAAACAAAATATAACTTGATCTTCTTAACCTGGCAGAGAATTTTTTTCTGAAGGTAACACCACCAAAAATGTGAAAGTTGATGGAAAACTCACGGAGTTATTCAGAAGAGAAATAGGCAGTCTGGGCACAATTTACTCATCAGTGATTTTGCCCACTGAGGTCTATTTTAGGCCAATTCCATTGCCCAAATTAACCAAATTCCTGAATATTTTGCTAGTATGCCTTCCATTCTATTGAGTGAGATCAAGAGACTACCCATTCAACTTTCAGAACTGTTTTATAAGTTGGTAATTTAATTAATTTTACACTAAATTCAACAAAATTCAATTTAAAAACAAGAGTACAAAATAAACAATGTAGGCATTCCAAAAACTAAAGATCCCTTTCCTCTGTTCATTAATCACATCTTCAGGCCTCTACTACCTTTGATGAGTTTCCAGAGTCTTACTATTCTCAGAGCCCGGCCATGGGCCAGTCTTGTCTGGTACTTGCCTGGTCAACCAGGCTGTTGCTGCTGGAGGCCTGTTGCCCCACATGACACATGCTTTCCATTTTCAATCAATCATCACATAAAAATATCAAAATTTTCCCTATTTCTTGTCTATCCAAGAATGTTTGGTCCAAATAATTGAGGAAGACCTAGTAAAAACCCATAAAACAGACTCGGGGAGTTGGATGGTTCCTACCCTTCCTCAAGAAAAATTGCCAAAAAATCTAATATTCCTGTCAATCTGAGGTTTATTTAAGGCCTCTTCTGGTCTGAACTCAACCAAACAAAATCTTCTTCATTTCACTAGTATGTGTTCTGATCTATCAATTGGCCCTAAGAAACAGCCAATAAAACCATGAAACCCACACAGGAAAATGCCTTAAATTTACTATTTTAACATAAAGACAAGGTCAGAGGCTAGCTGTTCCTATCATGCTCTGTGTCTAGGCCAAAATTTACCAATCACATAAAATTTGAGAGTGCTGTGATTAAGACATAAATCTAGTGCTGGCCTCAAAAACACAGATCTAAATGGAGACGGTGAAAGGGTTAACTGCAGCTAATCTGACATGATACAGATGAGCAGTGTTTGTAAATCACATCTCACTGAATTCCAATAGCAAAAAACTTAATTTAAAAAATGACAAAGTAAGTGCAGTGGGTAAGACCACTTCCATCTTCCTGTTTATCCTACATGCCTTTCCTTATGCATAATGGATTAACTTGTCAAACTTTCATTGATGATTACCCTAACACATTTTAGCAGATTTTCCCATTTACACATAACTTTAACATTGTATATGTCCAAGGTAGTTTTCTTTATCTAATGATACCCAACCATCTAGGGACATCTACATGGCATATCAATTCTCTGAATTACACCTTATTTCTTTTACTTTCTCTTATTACCTTACACTTTCCATGTGCAGTACTGTACTTCCCTTTCATGTCCAACCCTATTCATTATGGACACAAACATCTTGAGCAGCTTATTAACAGCGTTCTTTAAGAATAACACTGCCACACAATCCTTTCTTCATACTTAAAGCAGTATTTTCCATTTTCATAATCCTTCTAAGAGGTTCAGTCATCTTTCTCCTTTGCACTCCTCTAAATTCCAATGTCCATGTTTGCAAAAACCACTTCAAAATATTTACACTTTTCTACCTATTCTGAGACTTTACTGCCCATGTGAATCCTGTCCATGTTACTCTGAGAAGAGGTCATTCATTTTTTCTCTCATTATTCAAATTTCATTCTGTTCATTGTTTTTATAGCTTCTTTCTTTTTCCCCATAAATCCCACCAAAGATTTGATCAATGTCTGGCATAGTGTCTAAAGCTATTTTGTTTGAACTGTAATCTATACTTCTGATCTTGAACCTCTCTTTTTCCAATTAGGTAACATGTGCTGTTCTTGATTGTTCCGACTACCATGGATTCTCTTTTTCTTCTTATTAAGTCCATTATGTATCAGTGCCCAACCACAATAACCAAAAAACTGTTAATAAATCATATTTAGTCAGACCCAATTAAAAAAAAAAAAAATATGCCAGCACTAAGTGACCAACATCTCCCCCCGCTCTCAGCGTGCCACCTAAGTAATGCTTCCACTCGTATTACTCTAATATCACTGCACTGACACAATGGAAAACACCTATCAATAAACACATTTCAGCTTTTTTTAACTATGGTCTCATTGTACTGTTTTGATCATTCCAATGGAAATCATAACAAACAACCCAGAAATATCGAGGGAGTAATCATGTGAAACTAAACCAGATGCCAAAAGCATCTGGGAAACTAATCTCTCATGCCTGGATTTACTTAATTCACCACTCACATTTCTAATCTCGATAGTCACATTAAGAATTCAGAAAACGTGAGTGCTCCTTTTTAAACACAGTCCCTTAGGAGAGTAATTAGACGAAAGCTTGAAAGAGTAAGCACACTGACAGACACTGCAGTATTTAAATCTGGATTTCCTTATGCAGGATAACTTATCACACATTGTGCATGCAGGGAACTGCAAAATTTCAATTGGTAGGATAGGACTGACATTAATGAATGCTTGGGACAAGGAAAAATATCATGCAATAGCATGTTATGACTTTGACCTTGACATGCACGATGGGACAGGTAAACCTTTGAGTGTTAGCCACACAGAGATTTGTAGTTATAACTCAAATTAAATGCTGCAAATTACATTACACTCACAATGAGTTCATAGTAAGGAATCCCTCAAAACAACAATCAGGCTGTAGATAAATGGTTCAAAAAAAAACCAACAAATTGATAAATTAGACACATGTGAAACAATTGGTATCTTTATTTTTGGAAACGTTTCAATGAAGCTACTGTGTGAAAGGTTTCTACAATAAAGTTACCCAAGTGATGCACACGTGGCTAGTTTATCAACAGCCAGGCTGGAGGGAGTGTACGTAGTATTGCGATTACTGATGCCCATGTGAAGAATCTCAACTGAGTAAGTGGACTAAGTATTAATTTCATCATAGTTCCCCTATACCTTATATTACATGTGACTGTAATGGACATTATCTCCTGAGGTATACCTCACAAGGGAAGTATTTAAACATCGTTCCTCAGAAGTAGGTGTAACAGGCATTTTTAACGCATATAAAATAAGGAAATAAATACTGTAAACCTTCTTAAGCACAACTTTACGTAACACAATTTTGGTGCAACGTGAGAGAATAAATTCTTTGCACAATTAGAGACTGAGAAAAAAATATGAGTTTGTGCAATTAGTAGTACAGACATGATCTGCTGAAGAGAAATGTCAAAGTGGTCAATACAGCTAAATATGACAGAAAAGTTATTGAATGTATGGATTAAGGAGAAAAAGATGCCCTGCTTAGAGTTCAGATAATAAGGTATAAAAACCTATACTACTATAAAACTGTGAGGAAAGAGAGCCTTCACAACAGTGTATGTTAAGGGCAAGATGGTTTGAAAACTTAAAAAACACTATCAGCTTCATTTCATAAAATTTACTGGGGATAGTAAGTCAGCTGATCACATAGCCATGGAAAGTTACCCTTCAGATTTTGTGGAAATTATTTCTGAAAATACTAACAACCCCAAACTAGTGTTTAGCACTGACAAGACAGGACTATGTTGAATTAGGTGCTTCCTTATACCTTTAAAGAGTTTCGAGAGCTTCTCTACTCTCTGAGCCCAGCCATGGGCCAGGCTCGTCTGGTGCTTGCCTGGTCAACCAGGCTGTTGCTGCTGGAGGCCCACTGCCCCACATATCCATCACATCCTGGTTGATCTGGCATCTGGTGAAGATACTTGTCCAGTTTCCTCTTGAAAGATTCTACACTTGCTCCAGCTGTGTTTCTGATATCATCCGGCAAGATGTTGAATAGTCTGGGACCCTGAATGTTGATACAGTGTTCCCTTATTGTCCCCACCACACCCCTGCTCCTCACTGGGTTTATTTTACACTTCCTTCCAAATCTCTCACTCAAGTATGTTGTTTTGGCAGTGTGCAGATTTGGGACCAGGCCCTCGAGTATTTTCCAGGTATACATTATCATATATGTCTCTCTCCTCTGCTCCAATGAATACATGTTCAAGATTTGCAGGCGTTCCCAGTAGTTTAAGTGCTTTACCGGCTCAATGTGAGCCGTAAACGATCTTCATATTTGTTCCAGCTCCGATATTTCTCATGCTTTGAACGGGGCCGTCAGCACTGAGCAATATTCTAAGTGAGGGAGCACTGGCGATTTGAAGAGTGTCACCATCGGCATTATTTCCCTTGTTTTAAAAGTTCTCAATACCCACCTCACATTAACAACAACAAAATATTTGCATACGAGTTTCAAGGCAGCTAGGATTGCTTCAGCTTGCTTCTTTGTGCAAAAGCAACAGGTGATTTCAAGTGCAAAAATGTACCTGTTTTAATAGGTAAGCATAAAACCTGTTTGCCTGTTATTTGACAGTCTAATAGGGCTTCATGGATGATTAAGGCCATTATTTTATCCCTCCAGTAAAGATATACCTGGCCAAAATTGACCCTTGCATTCAAGATTCTCTTCAGTCTTGGTAATTTCTGTAGTCATCTTCCAATTTTCCTAGGTAGTAGGTTGGTAGACAGCAACCACCCAGGGAGGTACTACCGTCCTGCCAAGTGAGTGTAAAACGAAAGCCTGTAATTGTTTTACATGATGGTAGGATTGCTGGTGTCCATTTTTCTGTCTCATGAACATGCAAGATTTCAGGTACGTCTTGCTACTTCTACTTACACTTAGGTCACACTACACATACATGTACAAGCATATATATACACATCCCTCTGGGTTTTCTTCTATTTTGTTTCTAGTTCTTGTTCTTGTTTATTTCTTCTTATCTCCATGGGGAAGTGGAACAGAATTCTTCCTCCGTAAGCCATGCGTGTTGTAAGAGGCGACTAAAATGCCGGGAGCAAGGGGCTAGTAACCCCTTCTGCTGTATATATTACTAAATGTAAAAGGAGAAACTTTTGTTTTTCCTTTTGGGCCACCCCGCCTCGGTGGGATACGGCCGGTGTGTTGAAAGAAAGAAAGATCTTCCAATTTTGCAGTTTTTGAGCCTAAAAATGAAGATTATTTTTTACCACCTGACATATAACTGATAGGCCACTGGATCTAGGGATTATTAAAGACATTCAAGTGTCACTACACATGCAAAGGAATGAAAAAAATTGCAGCAATAGATGATAGCTGCAAGACCAATGTGCCACAATTCTGACGTAAATCTAACATTGCAGTTGCGCTTACACATGTATAGGTATCATGAGATGATGTGCCCCCAGTCAAGTATAAATGCAAGCTGGGATAATTTATGGCCTGTGGCAAAAAACGTTTGTGGTTTCCCTGAAAAAGTAGTCCAGTCCAGGAAATTGTGGCTGTGGCATGGACTGTGAACAGTGAGAGCACAGAATATATTCATGAAGATCATTTTTACAGCGAAGTCTGTGAGGATCGGTTTATCGATGGGTACAAAGCCAAGAATAGGCAGAGCAGCCTTTTTGTCAAATCTGGCTCTCTTCACCTTCAATTCAGTGTGCGTTGTTTTCTTGTATTTCCCATCCCCATGTCCCCATGCAGTTTTAGGAAGTGCTCCCATAGTTTTGCCAGTGCTAGACTAGAATTGCCTAACTTGGCATTGCAAATCATGCACTGAAGATGCTGATTCCCATCACATTCTGTTACACATGTGAATTCATATTGTACGTATTCGTCTGACCATTTTCTTTTTTTGCTCGACACAGTATGAAGAGAACGAAAGATTAGGCAGGAAATCACAAATGACATACAATCATGATAGTCACAAGTCGACTACCGAGCGCACCAAATTCCCTGCAGCACAGATATCAAGGCCAAGCCATGTGGCGTGATCAGCTGCAGCCAATTATGGCCAAGCGGAACGTGATGTCACAAATCGTACGAATGAGGTGAACGGAACGGACACACACACATATACAGACACTGTCGTGTGTGTGCGTCGTGTGTGTGTGTGTCGTGTGTGTGTGTGTGTGTCGTGTGTGTGTGTGTGTGTGTGTGTGTCGTGTGTGTGTGTGTGTGTGTGTGTCGTGTGTGTGTGTGTGTCGTGTGTGTGTGTGTGTCGTGTGTGTGTGTCGTGTGTGTGTGTGTGTGTGTGTCGTGTGTGTGTCGTGTTGTGTGTTGTGTGTGTGTGTTGTGTGTGTGTGTGTGGTGTGTGTGTGTGTGGTGTGTGTGTGTGTGTGTGTGTGTGTGTGTCGTGTGTGTGTGTCGTGTGTGTGTGTGTCGTGTGTGTGGTGTGTGTCGTGTGTGTGTGTGTGTTGTTGTGTGGTGTGTGTGTGTGTGTGTGTGTGTGTGTTGTGTGGTGTGTCGTGTGTGTGTCGTTGTGTGTGTCGTGTGTGTGTGTGTGTGTTGTGTGTGTCGTGTGTGGTGTGTCGTGTGTGTGTGTGTGTGTGTGTGTGTGTGTGTGTGTGTGTGTGTGTCGTGTGTGTGTGTGTGTGTGTGTGTGTTCGTGTGTGTGTCGTGTGTGTGTGTCGTGTGTGTGTGTCGTGTGTGTGTGTCGTGTGTGTGTGTCGTGTGTGTGTGTGTGTGTGTGTGTGTGTGTGTGTGTGTGTGGTGTGTGTGTGTGTTGTGTGTGTGTGTGTGTGTGGTGTGTGTGTGTCGTGTGTGTGGACAACTCTGTGACTGAAGAAGTACTTCTAACATCCCTGTGACTCATCTGAGTCTTCAGCTTCCAACTGTGACCCCTTGTGTGTGTGTGTGTGTGTACGTACTCACCTAGTTGTACTCACCTAGTTGAGGTTGCAGGGGTCGAGTCCAAGCTCCTGGCCCTGCTCCAGTGATATATTGATCACATTCTTAAGCAAACCAGCAAAAAAATAATAATGTAGCTCTATGCGATAGTATAAAAAAGACTGCACAACTAAATACATAAGTATACAGTGGTACCTCGAGTTACGAACTTAATTCGGTCAAGAAGGCTGTTTTAGTGCCGATACCAAACGAATTTGTTACCATAAGGAATAATGTAAATTAGATTAGTCTGTTTCACACTCCCAAAAATACACTTACAAAAGTACTTACAAAAGTACTTACAAAAATACACTTACATAATTGTTCGAGTTGGGAGATGTTCGAAACTCGCGGTACCACTATATCTGACAGGTATGACAAAGCCAGGTCGGGGAGCTTCATGTGTCTGCATAGCCTACGTCATTCACAGACATCCAACCAATAGTTTTTAACTAACACTATCTGTGATGATTAAAACCTCTTATATGAATAAACAGTGTGGAACAAACTACCAAGTAGTGTCACTTAAGTAGATACTTTGGGTCGCATTAAAGGTAAATTTGAAAAAATACATGAATGGAAAGTGTTGGAAGGAAGTAGAGCCTGCCAAGTAAGGACAGAATGGGAAAATGCAGATCCTATATTTTTAATATCTTATGTTTGTGTATGGCTTATCAGCCTCCATATTAAAGTCTCCAATATTAGAGCAGGACTATTTTCAAAAGGTCATCTATCAAGTTACTGTCCATACAAAACTGGCTTTAACCTAAAGAACCAAGCAGTGCACTCATCAACCACACCACGCCAATAGCTCTTTCAGGTGTCACCTTCTTAAATATGTCTAAAGTGATCTAGTGCATTAGACTACTTCACTAGAAAAGCACCATGACAAGACAAAAACAAATGAAAAATTGTACTGACTTCCGGCCTGAGGATTTTTATCTAATGAGCAATGGGATACTAAGAAGCTTAAAAACAATGTATATATATCAAGGATTCATAGTGACGGTAGTTTACTTGGATTCAAGATGATCTTTTAAAGGTAGAGAAAAAAAATTATGTGCATGACTGGGGTAAAACAAAACTATTAAGCAAAGTAAAGCTTTAAAGGGAACTTTGCTCAATAGTGAACTTTATCATAGACTTAATAAAACTAACATTTGAGAAAAACTTGGCTCTTATTGCCAGGTTCTTAATATAACCCATTTATCAGCAGTCTGTCACTCCAACACAAAACACTTTTGGCAGAGTATACACCCATTAATAAAAAATAGTCTGTGGCCTAGATACAAATTGTGAAAAAAAATATTCTCTAATTATATCTCCAAAAGCTACAAAAATTTAGTATTGTTTCCTGTAAGAAAAGTCATCATGAAGTAGAATTGTAGTAAGAGAATTATAATGTGGTGTGTTGTAAGTCCTATGTTTGAAACAAGTTATTTATCATGATAAAAGAGTGCTACCAGTGTTGTTTGCTGTTCAGACAACAATTGGCAAAAGGTGCATAGAATATGTTGTCTATATATATTCCTTTTTCATAAGAAATGGGGTAGATCAAGCATTTGGTGGACCCATAATAAATCAGTGCAATATATATAACTGCAAACCTAAATAATTATACTAATACACAAAACTCTTGAATCCGTAAAAAAATTAACTATTCTTTCTAAATGGAAGACCTAAATACAATAAACAACTCTTTCACTGTCCCAAAATCAATTAAATAATTTATTACACATTCTGAACATGTAGGTCTACAGGAAGTGGGAGTAAAATCCGGGCTGTGCAGAGCAAATGTGCACTACATCATCGCAACCTGAGGCCAATATGTTATCTCCCTCATTTATTATCGCACGAAAATTGTGAATGACATGTCAGTCAAGATATAGTGGAGTGCACTTGGTGCAGTAGCCATACAGTGGTGCTCAGGTGGATGATGCAGACGACAGAGAGGGTGAGTGAGAATGGTGAGCTCATCTGGTAACTGTGTTAATGTTTCATTAGACTGAATATGCAAAATGGTTCATCTTATAGGTGGGCTAATTCAAAGAAAATATATATTGAAAGCAATGAAATATTTAAAACATGTATTGAGCAAACTTCTAGGGTAGTTAAAATAGGCACAAGTACAGTTGAGCATCAAGAAGTTTACATTCCACAAATAAAACTGAAATATACCTTGGTAATAATCTAAATAGATCTAAAATAGTAATTTATTCACTGTCTAGTTTTTAAATGTACACTAATGAATATTCACATGTAATTTATGAAATGACTTACAAGGCAAAGCTTACATGAAATAACTGTATATACCAAGAGCTGTTGTGGAACCATTTCCTGAAATATGTGAAACTGGCTTTACTGGTGGAATCAAGAATCTATACAAGCAAGATTTCCTATAATTATTAAACTGCATTATTAATGAATGATGCTCTACTGTAAATACAACAACAGCAGCAGACCTAAACACCATTCTAATTTTAAGCCATGGTATGACAATGCTACCAATCTAAACAGTGAGTTCTGGCTACTCTTCTACAACTGACAACTCTCAACCTGGCTGGCTCTCTGCCTGTGCCCCATCTCTCGCACGGAGTGACATCAGCCCACGCCAGTCCTTCACTAGGGGGTTCTCTACTGTAACTGGGAAGTTCGCCTACGTGACGCCCGCTGTTTGTCGAAGCGCATCTCCATCTCCTCCAAGACTCGGGGGGTGTAGCGGACCACCAGTTTAACGGAGCCACTGGCAGCTTTCAGCAACTCCACGGCACGCTCATGGTTCTCACCCTCAACACTCTGCCAGTTTTACCAATTATAGTATTACCAACTAAATATATAAAAAAAAATTGCAAACAATTCTGTACCACTGTGAAACTATTCTTCCCTTAATTAATAGTGTACACATTTTTTCATTTATGAACAAGATATGACCTTTTTTTGTTGTCTTTATAAAAATATTTTTTTCTATCTGTGAAGCCTTCTTCACTTTTTAAATACCCCATCTTTCTGGGGGTGGCCATATGCAGGATCTTCCCCAGATATTTAAAATTTCTTCAAGTGTTTAAAAAAAAAAAAACTGTCTTGAAGGAACACCTGAAATATTTGTCGAAGAATTTCACATGCTGATTTGACAATTTTACAAGTGCAGCAGCTGCCACTTGCCTACACTAAGAAACAAGTCTGGAAATTAAGACTTTAATTAGCTTACAGATGTGAGACAACAGCAGGGAGAACCAGAAAATGGTAAGGAGAGGACAATGTGGTGGAAACAGAACATGTTGCAAGAGGGATATGGTAGTTTTTATTTTTTTTTCTTTATGAAGCACTTAACTCCTAGGTTATCCAGTGCAAGGAGTGGCAGAGACTTGGTTCTGTCTCTGTTAAGAGCAAGAGAGATGGGCAATCTTGGAGTCACAAGATTGCTCAAGCATACCACTACTATTTTTAAGCAGCTTAATGTACGTACTACAAGAATGTAAATTGCTGTACCTCATGCCTTTGTACATAATGTTTAAAAAAATAACAAGCATATGACTAGCTAAATATATATAATACATAAATACAAAAATGTACAAGCAAATTGACTTACACTCAACCAATCACCCAACACACACACTTGGAAATTCAAAGAAGTGACACTCACAGACTTTAGTAATTTAAGATTACATAATAAGAACAATAATCACTGAAGGCTTCAGAGTCTTCTTGATTTTAATCTAGAATTCACAACCAAACAATGAATGACCCAGACCATAAAAATCAGGGAAAATTTTCAAGGCAGCAGCAGAGTCTGAGCTAAAGTGAGGATGTAATAAAAGTTCAAACTAGAGAGACAGACATGGAGAAATGGGAGCCTACAGTGACCCAGAGATGTAGAACAGAAGCTTGCTTGACTCGGTAAGGCAAAACTTCATGATGCAACATACCAACAAACCAACATTAAAAAGACAATGAATTGGAGATGTGGTGTAAGTGTTCACTGTGATTACATTAAATTATTGGGTAGAAATTACTTAAAAAAAAAAATAGAAAATCTTGGATAAATAATGTACTTCAGAGCTGTCCCTATAAATTTGCAGGATTTGGTATTTGCAGATTTTGATTATCCATCTTTTGCTGAATGACATCAAACAAATAATTAAAATATCCAATTTTTTTACTGGCTCAATGGCTTTCTCATGCTCAATATTTATTTTGGTCATTATTTCTCATAACTGTCAATATTAACCAGTTCAGTGTTACATGAAATATGGTGTTTGAAACACAAAATGAATACAAATCTGAAACAAAATTTGTTATACAGACTTCATTTTGCAGGGTAGACTGTATTTAGAAGAGGCTATGATGAATGAATGATTTATTTTCTAACAAACACCACCAGTATAAAGTAGGACTGAAACAAAAAGAAAAAATAGAACCAGAAGACTAACATAAAGGAAAATAGACCAAAAAAGTATGATAAGGTTCCTAGCAAGCATACCCGATGATGATGAACTCTTTGGCAATCCTAAGAAGAAATAACAAACTGATACACCAATAAAGTGTTGGGCAGAGATAGATTTATCTTTGGCCAAACAGATGCAAATAAGATAAAGCAAGTAAAAGATTTAATCACCAGTGCAGAGATATGAAACTTAGAAATAAGAAAACATAGAAAGTCCAGGGCACAGCCAAAAACTAAGAAATAAGGAGCAATAGAAATGACTAACAGATAGGCAAATTAAAAATAGAAACAAAATAGCCAAAGCAAAGATGGAACTGGTACAGTACTACTAAACAGCCACATTAAATATAAAATGGCAGTAAAATATCATGTACGGATGCAAAAAATTACAAGAAAGTGTGCAAAGAACTCCAAATATTTAAAGTGTTTTACAACCAAGCAAGACCTAGCATCAATTAAGTAAAGAAATGACGATTTACATAAGAATTACAAACATTAAATAAAAAGATTCCTGAGCAAGTTGTTCACATCAAAAGTAATGGGGTATGATACTACCCTAAATACTGAAAGAAGTGACTAAAATTCTGAGCAAACCACTTGTCCAGATTTTGAAGGAAACACTAAAGACAGCTGGAATCTACCAAATGAAATATGTATGTACAAATATTAAGAAAAGTGAATGATAAAAGGCCCTAAACTAGACCAGCATCTCTTGACTAGTGCTCCATACAAGGTGATAATGAACACAAGAAAAATAATAGTGAATCACCTTGAGTATAGACTTCATCACAGAACACCAGTATGGGTTTCTGCTTGAGCAGAGAAAGAGAAAGGTAGAAAGTGCACAGTGTCCCAAAGGAGATTAATACACGAACTGGAGATACAGGATAGTGAAACAGATGTATGCATGGATTAAAAAATACATGAAGAGTCATTGTAAGAGAGGAAATTGTAAGGCTGGGCAAATGTAACCAGAGGAAATCCCAAGGCTCAGACAAAGGACCAATACTATCCATAACATAATACCTGGGAAGTGAGTAAATCAAGATGCCAGGAAAAGAAAATAATCTGGGTAATGGCATACACACTAACCAGTTTCCCAAAGACTGTGCACCAAAAGCCATTAGCAACAGAAGCATATATAAAAGCAGTGATAAAAAATTAAAACAAGGAATCTAACAGAACTCTAGACCCTACGTGGTGCTATCAAAAAATTTCAGGACTAAATTTAAGTGTGCTTTTGGAATGAAATACAGCAATGATGTAGATCAAGCAGCACAGTACACTCATTACTGAAGTAGTATGGCGAGTTTCAGTATGATCGGTCATTTTATCGAGGTTAGATGGCCACTTTTTGTCATTGCCAATGCTTTGTTTCAATTTTTTGTGTAACAGAATGAAATCTTGTAAGAAAAGTGCACGTGTGTACAAGTGAAATTCTGTTTAAGCTCAGTAAAATGGCTAGGAAACTCTGGCGACAAAGCAACAGGCGAATACAGCGTTTTTAATGGTTTTCTTGATTCAAAGCACGGCAAATATCAGTCAAGGATGAAGAATGCTCTAGTTGTCCACTCATGTCAAAAACAGATACCAACACTGAAACAGTGAGGAAGGCTATTCATGAAGACTGTCTTCAGAGTAGAGAACATTGCAAGTGCTGTTGGAATTTTTTATGGGTTGTACCAAAGCATTTTGACTAAAAATAAATCTGAACATAAAGCAAGTGGCTGTGAAATTTGTGCCCCACTTACTGACCAGCATTTTCTGGCCAAAAACAACACAATGTCCCTAACCCTCTCCACTTCCCAGATCTAGCCCCCCTCCCCCCATGACTTTTTTCTCTTTCCAAATATAAAAAGGAAACCCAAGGAGCTTGTATTTTGATGATGTGGAGCAGATTCAAGCAAAATCTCAGGCCATGCTAGATGCTGTTAAGAAAGAAGAGTTCCAGAAATATTTTGAGAAGTAGCAAATGCGCTGGGATGAGGTTATAGCTTTCCATGGATGGTTCTTTGAGGAAGACAACTTCAGCTATGTGATTAAGTAAGCCTAGATACTTTTTCACTGCAACCTGGGAACTTTTTGATAGCACTTCGTACATATTTAAGACCAATTCTCAAATGTGTGGAACACTCACATCGTTAATCACATGAACCACAGAAAGTTCAGAGGTGTTTCACAAGACTGGTACCAGAGCTGAGAGTCAAGCATTAAGGAAAAATTTGATAAAATAGATCACACAACATAGGAAGAGCATGTTACTATTATCAGAATAGACAAGGATGACAAGGTCAGACTCTTTGACTTTGGAGAGATCAGGTTGAGGGGACATGGACTAAAGATAAATACCAAAATAAGCCACAGAGATGTTAGAAAGCACTCTTACAATGTAAGAGAGCATAGGTAGTAAATTAAAGTAGGAAAAATGCAGTAGCAACTGATTCCATTTATGGATTCAAAAAAGATACGAAAGCTGAACCACGTAAGTACATACACGTGCAAGGTTAAAAAAGTCATGAGCTTCAGCTTAACCTATAGACTCAAATAGGCACCTACATCGAGGGACCTGAAGCCAGAGCTCATTTTCTACTAAGACATAAATGTAGGTATACATATTCTCCTTTAGTCATATATTCATTTATTCAATGACTTCCTTGCTTCCTTAACAATATTATTATGTATATTAGACTGGGTTATTATGTATAAACTAGATGCCTGAAAATCTAAACTTTTATTGGAAACAAAATCCCTCAATATAACTAAAAATTTATTTTCTAAATAGGTTATATCTGCTATTCATCAAGGACTGAAGTTAGCAACATATTTTATAACTTACCAAGAATGTTAAAAGATGCAAGGTAAACTTATGAGATGAGCTTAGTGATTCATTGCAAGAGAAAAGTTAAGAGCAGATAAAGTGCATCTAAATATACAGGAGGGCCCCGCTTTACGGCGTTCCGCTAATACGGACATTTCAAATTATGACCAAAACTCGCTATACGGCTCCCCCCACCTGTCTTTCTAATACGGTCACAGAGGCCCACTGAGTTTGTTTACATTCTCCCTGAGCACATCTCCTTATTATGTCTGGAAACTTTCCAAAATTTCAAGTGTTTTAAAGTTATTGTATATTTTATATGTATTGTACCTAAATAAACTTACACACTGCTTTCATGTAGGTACACTTTAAAATCACTAAGAGTCTCTCTACTCTTGATGCAATAATAATAATAATAATAATAATAATAATAATAATAATAGTAATAATAGTAATAATAATAGTAATAATAATAATCTCTTGGGCGCATTAATGTCGCATATTATGTTAATATAGACATTTCCCTTAATCTATCTATGATATTTTTTTCAAAATTATATAAAGGTATGTAATAAATGTACTGTGTGTAATTTTACTTTTCATTGTTTTTTTAATGCTTAGTTCTATTGCTAATTTAATATATGTCAGTGTAAATACGTTATCTAGCATTTATATGCATTTACAAGGAAAATAAAAGGGTGTTCCACTTTACGGCGATTTCCGCTTTACGGCGGTAGCCTGGAACCTAACCCGCCGTATAAGTGGGGCCCTCCTGTATACAGAAGAAAAACTTTATTAGCATCTTACATACTTTATTACAGTGGACCCCCGCTTAACGATCACCTCCAAATGCGACCAATTATGTAAGTGTATTTATGTAAGTGCGTTTGTACGTGTATGTTTGGGGGTCTGAAATGGACTAATCTACTTCACAATATTCCTTATGGGAAAAAATTCGGTCAATACTGGCACCTGAACATACTACTGGAATGAAAAAAGTTCGTTAACCGGGGGTCCACTGTATATCAAAACTGATCAGGACGGAAAATGTCTTCAACATTAAATATTAAAATATTTGATAAAAACATTAATTTTGACATTTATTTCACTATCATATACACAAGTGATTTATGTGCTTATCTTTAATTCATACATGCATTTCTCAAAGAAAGCCCTCATTATATGATTAATGAACTATGCTAAAATTAAATATCTAAAGAAACTCACCACTCCATTCACAGACAGGAGCTGATCTCCTCGTTTGAGGCCACCGTGCCTGTCAGCAACGCCTCCTGGGATGATGCGAGATATGTATATGGGGGAATTTTGCTCCCGGCCACCCATCACATTAAACCCGAGCCCTTCATCAGTCTTGGGCAATTCGACAACTCTTGGATGAGCATGACCCTCACTTGCAGCAAATGCAGCAACAGTGGCCTGGAAAAAATTACAGCTTGTGACATACTATTTACACAGCTTTAGCTAAGGAATGAAGAAAATAAAAACATTACTTCCCTGCTGTGCAGCTGCTAGAAGACTTAGGATGTCACTTTTTAAGATAAGTACAAAATTAATCATTAATCTTAAGAACAAAGTCCTAAAACCTGTCCCAATAAAAAAAATTGTGAAATGCAAAAGATCATTCACTGCATGCTCTTGGGCCTTTAATCAATAAATGGAGCTAAAAACAAATTGTACAGTTTTTATACATTCTCTTAAAACTCCTTCTATAGGGCTTATACAGACTGTTATACTATTGGTTTGTATTTCAATACAGTACTGGTTTAACTTTAATAAAATAAAATGCACGTGTCATCTTGGCTATCTTACTTTTGCTGTGGCAGAAGCTCGAATCTCAGGAGAGCCTGAAATGTCCACAGTCTCGTATACATGCTCGTACACTTCCCGCACTGCAGTTAGAAACTCTGACTGAAGAACTCGCTGGAGAGCTGCTAGCTTTGCAGAGGGTATTTCCCCAGCTGAGAAATATCATATCTCAGTATTAAAAGCTTTTCATAAACCTTTATAAACAATTTGAAACATAAATAACAAAATCTGAATTTTCTACTAAAAATAATTAACACAGGTCCTGAAAAAAGAAAAACTTTTTACTTTAGTACCTTCAAAAGCAACAAAGACTACATAGGTATTTGCATTATACCATATATAAAATACATTTAAATCTGAATAACTATACATATACTATACATCATTATACATGCATAAAATTTTAATTATAAGTTGTAAAGAAAGGTCAATATGTCAATGAAGTGTACACTGAAGATATCAGAATACATCCATTATCGATTACATCACATTCCATAAAAAACTTGTAAGTTTAAGGATATAAAAAAAGTTATTACTCTACCTTCTATTGCAGTTAGTAAAAAGACTTACATAATAAGCATGGAAGCATTCTTTAAGCTACAGAGCACTGTTAGCCTGGGAAAAGAAATGGGTTGAGGGTAATCAGATTTGAGCCAAGGCAGGGAAGGAAAGCTCTAATTCCTTGGATCAAGAGCCCTTCCCTGTATTATGACACCCCATCTTGAAGGGAGCATTGATGGAAGCATTCACACTTACTCTTCTGAAGCTTATCAAGCAATTCAACAGCTCTCTTGACATCTGGGAAAAGAAAATCGGTATCAGTCTTACGCAATATCGCTACAATAACATCTACCACAGTGTCTTGTATGACAGACACTGGTAGATAGAGGAGACATTGCATTGCCAGGACACTAACAATAATGTAAAAATCTGTAAACAGCAAACTTTACCTGTGGTGTCTGAATAGACTGAAACAGTGGATTTTGTATCTTACTCCTATGTCCGTTATATAGAGGTCCATTACACCGGTATGGTTAAGAACAAGTCACAATACATGACTGCAACAATGCACATAAAAAAATTCATAGTGCAAAGCACAAGTTTCTCGAGATTAAGTAATAGCTTCGTCACCAGTCATAATTTGAGCAAAAATTTAATATCCTTACGGCTGCAAATTAAGTCACACTGACAGTTTTTGGTCATCCAAGATGAAACCTACATAACACGCTAGGCCTGTTAATCTTGGTACCACAGTTCGAGACCCCCCCCATCTTTTCCATTCATATGCCCTTAACTTTGTCGGGGAAGAAACTCTATAATGGAGGTATTTTGATGTGCTTCTAGCATGTTATAGTTTGGTGTAGGACCCCAAGGGAAATAAATCACTTTGACTTTTTGGGGTTATCCTAGATAATTTACACATATGTTACTATCAATAACAACAATGCAATTAGCCGAGGATTCAAAATCATGTTGTTTTGGCCCACCCCATGGTGAGCGAAAATCACACAGGATGCTCTAACCCACAGGACCACTCAATTCTACAAGAATCACACACCCAGCAGAGCTAAGTGTTTTACTGTGATCCAAGGACATATGGCATGGGTTCGAATCCTCAGCTAGTCGCAGTGTTGTTATTTATTCAATACCACTCGTTCGTGGTTACAATAATATATGTTACTATGTATGATAATTGTGGAAATTTATTTGGTCCCTAAAGTTCCACAGGACAGATCTGGCATGGCCGTAATGGAACGGCTGAGCTGGGTGACCCTTAAACCCTCCCAAACAAACACATTTCTCTCCCCGAGTGGATTGATGGTAGGCATTTATTTAATTTATAGATTTGCCCTTCAGGGAAGGAGTAGGTAGTTTTACTGGTAGTACACTAATATTAGGATTATTGAGGCAACTGTAGATAATAATTAGACCTAAGACCTTAACATAGGTAGTAATAGGCAGATAATGTAGGCAAACACTAGGATAAGTTAGCTAGGGAGAACTGGCAGCCCTAGTTTGAACGAAGAGACGAGGGTCTGGAAGAGAGACCAGCTCGTTCTTCTTAAGACTGACAGCAACTGGACAAGACGTGCCATGATCAGCAGACGGCACCCCCCACGTGTCTTCACATTCGAGACCTGGGGAAATCTGGTAGAGGCACCTCGATGTACAGTAGATGACCTCCGTCAGGCCCATACAGTAAGACAAGACCTCCGCTTTATCTCGTAGATTTCTGGCCAGTGTCTGGGGAGATTGTGAATGAGTTGATCTGTGGGCCCGGTGTGCAGCAGGCAGTGCATGCCCAGTAAGTACCAGTGTCTCTTGTCTATGTAGAAGCTAGTGTTCGTGTCTGCATAGTTGTACTAGGGGATACACACCCTCTTGGATATAGGAATTTCTGAGGTGCAGGAAGGTCACTATTATTATTATTATTATAGGAAGGTCACTAATAACGATTGAATATTGCAGGAATTAAGGCTCCCGGTTGCACGTGGTTTCTGAGGGGAAGTCCAAAGGGGCTAAGGCTAAGCTTAGGGAAGTTGAAGATCAGGATATATGCTGCAACACCAAGTAAGTTAGTCCTTTATACGTGCATGCAGGCGAGTTTCTTGCAACAACAATCATTTGTGAAAATCTGTCCTATAAGCCACTTGTGAGGCTGAGGTACCCACCTCAGAGCTCGGTGTCAACAGAGTTTGCCAGGGTAGGCGACTCACTTGGAGGCAGTCCACACAAATTTTCACAATAATTGTACTAATGTGCACCTTTACCTAAATAAACTTACATTTTAAGGCCGTTTTACTCTTACGACTTTTGCCATAACTACGTAATTATTTTACAACTGTTTGAAGCGAGTCTAAGCGGTCACTATTACCACTAAAGAGCACTTGCAAACCACCCTCCCTTAGCCATGGACTGGGCCATGGGGGGGCACTTACCCCCCTCCCATTGTTCTAGGCCTATCCTCTAGGTAGGTCAAGAACACTCCGTCAACTGGATAGAGAAAGGAAGGGGTTTTCCGATTAGTTACTTCCGAATGATGAGGTTCTCCCATGTTAAAAATTCTGCGAGCCTCCTGAAAGTCTACCTAGGCCTTAAAAAAAAAATTAACTATAATATTACTTGGCATTTCAAGGCCCAGTCTAGGGGCCCAAACCTAGATTGACTTTCCAAGGTTTTAAGTACCCAATCAGGGTAGTTATTATGATGTTCGTGGGTTCCTATTTGCGTAGCCCATTAAATCAAGATTAATTAAATTAAGGTCTGTTAACTCAACGACTGTAAGATCATCTGTTATATTAAGGTCCTTAAATCAAGGCGTGTTAAATTAAAGCCCATTCAATCAAGGTCCATTAAATCAAGGTCTATTAAATCAAGGCTTGCAAAATAGAGGGTTTACTTAGTCATGAAACTATAAAGGCTTTTAATTGAATGAAGTTCATCTTATTCCCCTCAGGGGAGGTGCCTTGATGCCGGTGAGGGGCTTTTGATCCGAGGAACTGGACGTGTCCTCCCCCCCAACCTTCCCTGGGGGTCGAACCTTACTGCTTTCCATTCCCCCCTTCTCCCCCCCACCGGGATGCTATATAACCCCTACGGGCTTAGCGCCCTGATGAAAACAGATAAAAAAGTATCCACCTGTCACTGCATTAGGGGGACAAAGCGCTAAAACCGTAGGGGGAAAGAAAAAGGAGGGAAGCAAGTACGATCTCCCTCCCCCCTTTAAAAACCAAAATCAGCTCCAATTCCCCGGATCAAAATCCCTCTCCCCCCCACCGGGAGTCCACACCTCCCTCGGGGGGGGGAGGGTCAAGAAGCAATAATGACAGTGAGGCAGTAATGGAAATAAGTCACTCTATCTAACTTTTTTGGGTTATCCTGGGTTCTCTACACATATGTTGCTATGTATGATAATGTATATAAGTATATTTGTGTATACCTGGCTTAGTTAATGGGGTGAATTACCTTGTTGGAGGGTGAGAGGTTCAGCCACGGACGCCATCTTGCTCCGCCTCACTCAATAATACTCACTATAATAATGATCTTCACTCACTTTATTAACACTATTTATCAACTTTACTTTGTTCAATTAAATATTAACACGTTTGGGATGGTGCTTTTGTTGATATTAAACTGAAAAAAGTATTGGAGGGAATGTATTATACTCACTATACCTTTCATGCTACAACTATACACTTTATTAATAATAAGAATAAGAATAAAAAGAATAAGAAGAATAAAAAACAAGAAAAGAAAGAGGAGGAAAAATGGGGAATAAGAGGAAATAATAATAATTACATTATTATAATCATGGGGGAGCGCTAAACCCGTAGGATTATACAGCGCATGTGGGGGGGGGGGGGATGGAAGGTATTCAGATTCAACTGCAAACTGAATTGTTTGCAATCCTAATGGCGCTAAAGCTAACCTATGACACTGAGCTTGACTCTATCATCATTACTGATTCTATGTCATCATTGAAGGCTCTTGACTCATATAATGACTCCAACAACATGCTCATTGGGGAAGCCAGGTATAGATACTCAAAAATTAGGGACAAAGGAATTAATGTACAATTGCTATGGAGCCCATCACACATTGGTGGCTAAAGCTCCCGCTTCACACACGGAGGGCCCGGGTTCGATTCCCGGCGGGTGGAAACATTTCGACACGTTTCCTTACACCTGTTGTCCTGTTCACCTAGCAGCAAATAGGTACCTGGGTGTTAGTCGACTGGTGTGGGTCGCATCCTGGGGGACAAGATTAAGGACCACAATGGAAATAAGTTAGACAGTCCTCGATGACGCACTGACTTTCTTGGGTTATCCTGGGTGGCTAACCCTCCGGGGTTAAAAATCCGAACGAAATCTTATCTTATCTTATCTTTATGATAAAGTTGATATGTTAGCCAAGAAGAGTATCGAGAAGGATTATGTCGAATATAACTTTGGTATAACTGTGTCTAGCATTAGGAATAATATTAGGAGAGAAGTAAATAATGAAGATGATTGTTATAGGAATGCAGTTAGAAGCCTGAGTAGATCTATAACCCACTATGATAACATGAACGTAGATAAGTATGTTTATGGAGCAACTTGCAATGTGAACAGACTGACTGATGTTGTAGTGGCCAGGCTTAGGCTTGGTTACAAGTACTTCTGGCAGTTTGGGAGACACACAGATGATGATCAAACTAAATGTAAATTATGTGATCAGGCATATGGTCACTCTCTTGAACACTATGTGCTTAATTGTCCACTTATTGAGGAATACAGAGACAGACAGTATAATAACCTATGTGACATGTCAAGATATCTTATTAATGAAAATAAGATACCAGATATACTAAGCAAATTTCCTAAATTTGCTTGTAACAGATAAGTGAACTATAGATATGTAGATATAAATCCATATGTATTCCTGTTAACCCTTTGGGGCCTAGTTCCTAGGCCTTTTGTGTATCCATATGCTCTCGCGCTACCGTCCACAGGATGGATATGGGGTGCACAATAAACTAGCCACTTCGGTGGCAAAATCTAAATCTGATCCAATTCCCTAGTTCAAGAGCCTCTCACCAGCATCAAGGTACCTCCCTTGAGGGGAATAATAATTACAATAATTTTATTTAAAACAAAAAAAAAAAAAAATTCACAGCATTTATCGATAATTTTCGACTTCTCATACATTATAATAATTATAATCAAAACCAAGTGCTAAACCCACTAGGGTACATTATAATAATAATAATAGTTATTTTAGGGCTACACTAGGAAGCCCTCATTATTATTATAATCAAGGGGAAGCACTAAACCCTTAGGATTATACAGTGCCTGTGGGAGGATGTGGAAGGCATTCAGGCTTAATTCAGGGAACTAGAGCACAGATCAAATTCCCTAGATCAAGAGCCCCTCACCAGCATCAAGGAACCTCCCTTGAGGGGTGGGTGGGTTGGAGAACCTAAAATTTGAGCACAAAGTCTGAGCACTTTTTATGCTCAAACAGGGATCACCTCTGTAATAATGAGTACTACAGTGGACCCCCGCATAACGATCAGCTCCCAACTCGACCAATTATGTAAGTGTATTTTTGTAAGTGCTTTTGTAGGTGTATTTTTGGGGGTCTGAAATGGACTAATCTAATTCACAATATCTCTTATGGGAACAAATTCGGTCTATAACGGCACCCAAACAGACTTCTGGATTGAAATAATATCGTTATCCGGGGGTCCACTGTATATTACTATGACTCACGAAATCATAATGACACGATTGCAAACAAACCATACCACGGGCGGGACTGAACCCGCGGTCAGAGAGTCCAGTGGCTAACGCGACGGTCTGGAGTTTTGAGACTCTCTGACCGCGGGTTCAAACCCGCCCGTGGTATGGTTTACTATATTATTGTTACAGTGGTAGTGCCTTTTTTGAGCACATACACATAACTCATATTTTAGGTTCTCCATCATCCCACCCATCTTGGAATGTGTTATTTTTCCAACATATTGGTCATTTCCTACCTACTTGTATGCCCCAAAGAAAAACAAATGTATTATACACAAACTTTTTTATAAGTTTTATATAATTACATTCATAGGAGAGCACTAAACCCATTAGGGTCATACAGCACTTGGGGGAATATGAGGCATTCAGGTTCGGTTCAATGAAGAAAAACACAGGTCCCATCACTTAGAAATGTTTACACAGCTTTCTAAATTAAGCAATATGCATTGAATAAAATATTCCATTAGCTTGTATAAAACTTTTATTCAAACATCACATAGAGGAACAATCTTAGTTATTTCCACAACACAGAATTAATTAATAAAGTATATGCACAACAAAAAATACCATTCATTTCTTTTTACTATTTTTTACTTTCATTTTGAGTGATTTTATATCAACTTGAGAGTTAACTTCAGGGACATTGGGCTTGTACTTGGGCTCTTCAGGTACTATAAATGCTTTAGCTCTTTTTTCCCTCTGCCTATCAGTACTCTCTTTCTTCTCTTCTTCTGTGGGCTTTCTTTTCTTGGACCACTTTCTTTCACTCTTTTCAATGAAAAACTTGCCTTCTGCCATTTGTTTGTCAATTTTCCTTTCTGTAGGATCTGGTGGAAACGGAGTATAGGGTTTCTTCAGTTTCCTCACTTTTGGTTTCTTCCTAGGTACATTCTTGGGTGTAAATTTGGGTATAAACTTCGACCAATCTTCATGCTGTTGAAGGGAAAAAATGACTTATACAACACTTCAGACAGATTCTACACAGAAAATAGACGAAATTGCACGCTGCTGACATGTAATTCTTACTGAAATTAATTTTGTAAATAAAATGGGAGAGACGTCTAAGCTGTCATATGACAGCCTCTGCAAAGACAGTGATTATGTATGAGTGATGGTGAAAGTGATGAATAATGAAAGTTTTTTCTTTCTTTCTGGGTCGCCCTGCCTCAGTGGGAAACGGCCAATGTGTTAAAAAAATAATTAATTGCTATTTATACCGTATACAGTATGGGCAAGCTATATTTCAGTTTCATTTTTAGCATTCTTTCACTAGACTCAAATTTTTAAAAAACCTTCCAACAGTGCCTATGGTGAGTACCCTTTAAAAGGAGAGCTCAGGGTATATCTGGAGGGTGTTTCGGGGGTCAATACCCCGTGGCCCGGTCCAATGTCCAGGCCACAGAGCACAAATGTTTAACACACTTGCCAAAAATACCTATGGTGATTACCTGCTCATACACATTTACCATCCTTTTTTTTAGGAGCCAATGGAAAGTACTTGCACTCAAGAAACCTCAGGAAGACCCAGACTGGTTGATATGCAAATTTTAATCGTTCTATAATTCAAAGTAAATTTTTTTTTTTTCAACAAGTCGGCCGTCTCCCACCGAGGCAGGGTGACCCAAAAAAGAAAGAAAATCCCCAAAAAGAAAATACTTTCATCATCATTCAACACTTTCACCACACTCACACATTATCACTGTTTTTGCAGAGGTGCTCAGAATACAACAGTTTAGAAGCATACACATATAAAGATACACAACATATCCCTCCAAACTGCCAATATCCCAAACCCCTCCTTTAAAGTGCAGGCATTGTACTTCCCATTTCCAGGACTCAAGTCCGACTACATGAAAATAACCGGTTTCCCTGAATCCCTTCACTAAATATTACCCTGCTCACACTCCAACAGATCGTCAGGTCCCAAGTACCATTCGTCTCCATTCACTCCTATCTAACACGCTCACGCACGCTTGCTGGAAGTCCAAGCCCCTTGCCCACAAAACCTCCTTTACCCCCTCTCTCCAACCCTTTCGAGGACGACCCCTACCCCGCCTTCCTTCCCCTATAGATTTATATGCTTTCCATGTCATTCTACTTTGATCCATTCTCTCTAAATGACCAAACCACCTCAACAACCCCTCTTCTGCCCTCTGACTAATACTTTTATTAACTCCACACCTTCTCCTAATTTCCACACTCCGAATTTTCTGCATAATATTTACACCACACATTACCCTTAAACAGGACATCTCCACTGCCTCCAACCGTCTCCTCGCTGCTGCATTTACCACCCAAGCTTCACACCCATATAAGAGTGTTGGTCCTACTATACTTTCATACATTCCCTTCTTTGCCTCCATAGATAACGTTTTTTGACTCCACATATACCTCAACGCACCACTCACCTTTTTTCCCTCATCAATTCTATGATTAACCTCATCCTTCATAAATCCATCCGCCGACACGTCAACTCCCAAGTATCTGAAAACATTCACTTCTTCCATACTCCTCCTCCCCAATTTGATATCCATTTTTTCTTTATCTAAATCATTTGACACCCTCATCACCTTGCTCTTTTCTATGTTCACTTTCAACTTTCTACCTTTACACACATTCCCAAACTCATCCACTAACCTTTGCAATTTTTCTTTAGAATCCCCCATAAGCACAGTATCATCAGCAAAAAGTAACTGTGTCAATTCTCATTTTGAATTTGATTCCCCAAAATTTAATCCCACCCCTCTCCCGAACACCCTAGCATTTACTTCCTTTACAACCCCATCTATAAATATATTAAACAACCATGGTGACATTACACATCCCTGTCTAAGACCTACTTTTACCGGGAAGTAGTCTCCCTCTCTTCTACACACCCTAACCTGAGCCTCACTATCCTCATAAAAACTCTTTACAGCATTTAATAACTTACCACCTATTCCATATACTTGCAACATCTGCCACATTGCTCCTCTATCCACTCTATCATATGCCTTTTCTAAATCCATAAATGCAATAAAAACTTCCCTATCTTTATCTAAATACTGTTCACATATATGCTTCAATGTAAACACCTGATCTACACATCCCTACCCACTCTGAAACCTCCTTGCTCATCCGCAATCCTACATTCTGTCTTACCTCTAATTCTGTCAATTATAACCCTACCGTACACTTTTCCTGGTATACTCAGTAAGCTTATTCCTCTATAATTTTTACAGTCTCTTTTGTCCCCTTTCCCTTTATATAAAGGGACTATACATGCTCTCCGCCAATCCCTAGGTACCTTCCTCTCTTTCATACATTTATTAAACAAAAGTACCAACCACTCCAACACTAAAAAGCAGGGGGGGATAAACATTTCTGTCATGATCCCATCAGTTCCAGCTGCTTTACCCCCTTTCATTTTACGTAATGCCTCACGTACCTCCCCCACACTTACATTCTGCTCTTCTTCACTCCTAAAAGATGGTATACCTCCCTGACCAGTGGATGAAATTACTGCCTCTGTTTCTTCCTTAACATTTAAAAGTTCCTCAAAATATTCTCGCCATCTACCCAATACCTCCATCTCCCCATCTACTAACTCCCCTACTCTGTTTTTAACTGACAAATCCATATTTTCCCTAGGCTTTCTTAACTTGTTTAACTCACTCCAAAATTTTTTCTTATTTTCATTAAAATTTCTTGACAGTGCCTCTCCCACTCTATCATCTGCTCTCCTTTTGCACTCTCTCACCACTCTCTTTACCTTTCTTTTACTCTCCATATACTCTGCTCTTCTTATAACACTTCTGCTTTGTAAAAACCTCTCATAAGCTACCTTTTTCTCTTTTATCACACCCTTTACTTCATCATTCCACCAATCACTCCTCTTTCCTCCTGCCCCCACCCTCCTATAACCACAAACTTCTGCCCCACATTCTAATACTGCATTTTTAAAACTATTCCAACCCTCTTCAATCCCCCACTACTCATCTTTGCACTAGCCCACCTTTCTGCCAATAGTCGCTTATATCTCACCCGAACTTCCTCCTCCCTTAGTTTATACACTTTCACCTCCCTCTTACTTGTTGTTGCCACCTTCCTCTTTTCCCATCTACCTCTTACTCTAACTGTAGCTACAACTAAATAATGATCCGATATATCAGTTGCCCCTCTATAAACATGTACATCCTGGAGCCTACCCATCAACCTTTTATCCACCATTACATAATCTAATAAACTACTTTCATTACATGCTACATCATACCTTGTATATTTATTTATCCTCTTTTTCATAAAATATGTATTACTTATTACCAAATTTCTTTCTACACATAGCTCAATTAAAGGTTCCCCATTTACATTTACCCCTGGCACCCCAAATTTACCTACTACTCCTTCCATAACATTTTTTACCCACTTTAGCGTTGAAATCCCCACCACCATTACTCTCACACTTGATTCAAAACTTTCTCCCACGCATTCACTCAACATTTCCCAAACTCTCTCCTCTTCTCTCTACCTTTTCTCTTCCCACGGTGCTACACGCTTATTATAACCCTCTTTTCACATCCAATCTTTATTTTAAACTCCACATAATCCTTGAATTAATACATTTTTAGTCCCCTTTTCCTGCCATAGCTTATCCTTCAACATTATTGCTACTCCTTCTTTAGCTCTACACTCTATTTGAAACCCCGACCTAATCCCATTTATTCCTTCCACTGAAACTCTCCCACCCCCTTCAGCTTTGTTTCACTTTAAAGCCAGACATCCAGCTTCTTCTCATTCATAACATCCACAATCATCTCCTTTTTATCACTGCAACATCCACGCACTATTAGCTTTTCCACTTTGACTTTTCTTCTTATCTTTTTGTATCTTACAAAAGAGGGCGTTACTAGCCCTTTCAACATGCTACATCTGGAGCTACTTCAAACCGCATGGCTTACGGAGAAAGATCTATTAACTTCTTCATATGTAATAGAACTTATATTTAAATTTACTCTTTTAAGATAAAATATGTATTACTTATACCAAATGTTCTAAATAATAAATAAATAATTAAAGTTATTTAATTTACTACCCAATATTTACTATACTTCTTCATAACATTTTTACCACTTTATAGGTTGAAATCCCCAACACATTACTCTCACACTTGATTAAAACTACCGCACGCTCACTAATTTCCAAAATCACTCTCTCTACATTTTTCTTTACATGCTACATGGTATTAAACACTTCTTAATCCAATCTTTTTCTTACTCCAATAATCTTGCAATATGATTTAGGTCCCTCTTTCCTCATACTTATCTTCAACATTATTGTACCCATCTTTAGCTCTAACATTGAACCCCTGACCTAATCCATTTATTCTCTCCACTGAACTCCCACCCCCTTAGCTTTGTTTCATTAAACCAGGACTCAGTTTTCTCATTCATAACATCACATATTCTTTTTATCATCTGCACAAATCCCACTTCAACTTCCCACTTTGGACAATTTCTTCTTAATCTTTTTAGAATCTTTCCAGAAGGTTATAGCCATTGTTCCGCTTTTAGTAGAGCTTTACAACAGCATGGCTCGGAGGAAAGGTCTATATCCACTTCCCATGTATTATTAAAAGAAAATTAATAGGAGCAAACTTTAAGATTAAATCATGAAACCTCAGCTGTGGTATAAATAAATAATAATAATATTATAAAATATATAATATATATATATATATATATATATATATATATATATATATAATAATATATATATATCTTTCTTACCTTAAGATTTGGGTCTTGTACCAAGTGCCTTTTGATCATGAGAGCCTTAAGCAGATACACAGGATGAATGTTCCTCATTGTGTCAGTTACTACACGAACCACCTAGGAATGACAGCAAGATAATACCTGACATGTTATTCATGTTATGACATGTTATGTTTTTCTTTCTTTTTGGGTCACCCTGCCTTGGTGGGAAACGGCCGAAGTGTTAAAAAAAAAAAAAGTTTTTGTTTTTCAACAAGTCGGCCATCTCCCACCAAGACAGGGTGACCCAAAAAGAAAGAAAATCCCCAAAAAGAAAATATTTCATCATCATTCAACACTTTCATCTCACTTACACATAATCACTGTTTTTGCAGAGGAGCTCAGATATGACAGTTTAGAAGTCCCTCCAAACTGTCAATATCTCAAACTCCTCCTTTAAAGTGCAGGCATTGTACTTCCCATTTCCAGGACTCAAGTCCAGCTAACTGGTTTCCCTAAATCCCTCCACTAAATATTACCCTGCTCACACTCCAACAGCTCATCAGGTCACAAAAACCATTCATCTCCATTCACACTTAACACGCTCACACACGCTTGCTGGAAGTCCAAGCCCCTCGCTCACAAAACCTCCTTTACGCCCTCCCTCCAACCTTTTCGAGGACGACCCCTACTCCGCCTTCCTTCCCCTACAGATTTATATGCTCTCCAATCATTCTACTTTGATCCATTCTCTCTAAATGACCAAACCACCTCAACAACCCCTTTTCAGCCCTCTGACTAATACTTTTCGTAACTCCACACCTCCTCCTAATTTCCACACTCCGAATTCTCTGCATAATATTTACACCACACATTGCCCTTAGACAGGACATCTCCACTGCCTCCAGCCACCTCCTCGCTACAGCATTTGCAACCCAAGCTTCACACCCAAATAAGAGTGTTGGTACCACTATATTTTCATATATTCCTTTCTTTGCCTCCACAGATAACATTTTTTGTCTCACAGATACCTCAATGCATCACTCACCTTTTTTCCTTCATCAATTTTATGGTTACCTCATCCTTCATAAACCCATCCGCTGACAAGTCAACTCCAAAATATCTGAAAACATTCACTTCTACCATACTCCCTCTCTCCAATGTGATATCCAATTTTTCTTTATCTAGATTGTTTGATACCCTCATCACCTTACTCTTATCTATGTTCACTTTCACCTTTCTACCTTTACACACACTCCCAAACTCGTCCACTAACCTTTGCAACTTTTCTTTAGAATCTCCCATAAGCACAGTATCACCAGTAAAAAGTAACTGTGTTAACTCCCATTTTGTACTTGATTCCCCATAATTTAATCCCACCCCTCTCCTCAACATCCTAACATTTACTGTTTTTACAACCCCATCTATAAATATATTAAACCATGGTAACATTACACATCCCTGTCTAAGACTTACTTTTACTTGGAAGTAATCTCCCTCTCTCCTACACACCTTAACCTGAGCCTCACTATCCTCATAAAAACTCTTTACAGCATTTAGTAACTTACTTCCTATTCCATACACTTGCATAGCACTAAACTAGCACTTAAATGTTCTAGTCCAAAAATAATAGTTAGTGACAGTGTTTTCTTTGCTTTCCTTACTGCAAATCTGAAAATGCAAACAGCTTATTTTATTACCAAAATTTTGGCGATCAGCATCAAACATGAGGACAATTTTTTTTTATGGGGTGGGGAGGGGGGAGGGCCTGTGTTTCTGTATAAATATGAATTCATGACACATTCTCAATGTACAGTAGACCCCTGATTTTTGTCCAGTGCTGAAATCATACAATTCAGATTTCGAGCACTTTTTTGGGCAAAATTTTCCCCTGGGTTTTGTACATCCGCTTGGAAATTGTCGGTACCAGACGCGTGCGCCTGGGCCACTCATATGTTTGTGACTCACTCTTGGGCACATTATATGTCTTATTTTAGGTTAATATAGACATTTTCATTAATCCATCTATGATATTTTCTTCAAAATTATATAAGAAACACATTATATAGCATATAAGCATGCAATGTTTGTATGCTATCAAGGGGCAAATCGGTGGAGGGAAAACATTACGTTTTTTCTGGTCCAGCATTAGAGAAAACTGTATGAATCTGCGTCTGGCCCAGTCACTCCCCCACTCCGTTTTGTTTACAATTCTCAACATGAATTATTCATTACTGTGTTTATGATGGCATCTAAAGGCAGTTGTTAGAAATGATTAGACTCGGTAAACATTGTATGTCGACGGTAATAATATGGCTGTGGGCAGCAGTGTATGTAGCCGATAGGTATAGCCCAGGCGGACTACATCCACCTGGGATGTAGTCTGCCTGGGACTACAAATAAATACTACTCACCTCTCACTCTACATTAAGACTACAAATATTTTAAGGTAAGTAATGAATGTACTGTGTATATTTTACTTTTTATTTTTTTTTAATGCCTAGTTCTATTACTAACTTAATATAAGTTACTGTAAACTTAACAACCCTATGCCTGTTGTGGAATCTATTGTGGCTTTGGGAAAGTCCATGGGGTTGGATATGAGAGGCCAGGATGTGGAAGAGTTGGTGGACAACCACAGGGAAGAGCTAACCACTGAAGAGCTACAACACTATACTTATTCTCTATAAAATTTATGTTCTTGTTAATATTTTTGGGTGTATGAAACGGATTAATTGGATTTACATTATTTCTTATGGGAAATATTACTTTGGTTTTCGTACATTGTGGATTTCGGCCGACCTTCTGGAATGGATTAAGGACAAAAACCAGGGGTCTACTGTATATGTATTTACAACACATTCTCAGTATAAACATATTGTAATCAGAGGAGGAAGCTATAGTGATTATATAATGCTCGGGGGAAGGGAGGCTTCGAGGTCAGATCCAAGGAAGGAGAGGATAAGTCCCCATCCTTGGCTCAAGAGCCCTCCTCACTAGCATAATAAAAGATACTAGGTTGTACATGCTGATCTGGATGTCAAAAGAATGTGTTGTGTGGAAATTGTCAATGAACTAAGAAAAAACGAGGAAAGAATAACAAGGTCAAATAAAGAATGGGAAAATAAGTCGCTGAAAGATTAGCACAAAGGTTGGGGAAATATAGATCAGAATAACTGGAAGGAAGACTACTTAGTTTACTGCCTGAAAAAATGAATAACAGATGAAAAAACTTCATAGAACAACTCTAACAGCACTACTAATCTTCTCTGATTATCAGATTAAAAGATCACATAACTAAGTGTAAAAGTGGAAACTATGAGTTGCAAGCTAACCTGCTGAACTCCTTTGTGAGGCCCAATGGCAGCAACTGTTCCACCTTGAATAAGCACATAACAGCTTGTCAGTAACTCGAGGGCTTTCAGTGTAGTGCCATTCGCACCAATTAACCTTTGTCTTCGTTTGACAAATCTGTCTTTATTACGAACCATGTTGCGAATCTAAAAAGAAAAAATATAAGAAATATTGTTATCGCCACGATAATGTGCTTTACTCTTGCATTATACTAACATATTTAGTATCCTTCGTAACATTTCAATAATAGTGCATCCTACAGACTTATACTGAACCACAACAACAACCTATTATATTAATTAGGCCTCTTACATGTTGGGTAAAAACAATGTAATGCTGTTATTTGAAAAGAGAAATGGTCTGTGGGAGAGTAGTTCCTGAAATGCTGAAAATGCAGAGAAATTTACACATATACAGCAGACTCATTTGAACCATTAAATAAATGTACTGACATCTAAACTTATAAAACAAATCAGAATGATACTAAACCAATTTGAGATGCCATATATGTATTACCTTTATGATTTCATGCGTAACATCATCTTTAAGAACCTTAATTACTTGTTCAATAGGGACTGATCTTCCTAGAAGTACAATGATATCACGAGCCTTTAAAATTATATACGGATCCCAAGTCTTCCTTGTTGTGAATACAGTCATTTTTCCTTCTATAAGATCGAGCTCAGTTTTAATTCCATATTCCTGTAAACAGAAACATATATTAGGAAAATATTGAAATAATTTTTTTTATACAATGTCCATTCCCACCAAGGCAGGGCTACCCCAAAAATGAAGAAACACATTAACCGTCATTCATTCAATCACTGTCCTGCCAGAAGGATGCTGACATCACAGTTCAGATGACCTTCCAAGCTACAACCCCCTCACCCCTCCTCGAGTGTGCATCCCACCTCCAAGGCTCAAGTATGGCTTGAGATCAATTTTATTGCAATAAAATAAATTTTCCAAACATGACACCAGCTGTATTTTGAATTTGTTAGAGCACTTGAGGTAAGTGTTATCAAACACAGCTGTTTTATTCTCAAATGATTAAGTAACATGCCATAACAAAATTTCTTAAATATATAATGAGAACAAGCCGAGTAGAGTTAGGAAGTGTATCTGTCATGCACTTAGCAAACTCACCTTCTGGATGAACAAATTACATTGGTTACTATCAGGGCCAGATTAAGAAGTCTCCGGGCCCTAGGCTATTCAGATTGGTGGGGCTCCTTTGAGTTACAAGTAAGCGAAGCGACCCCTTCCAGCTTGGGGGTGGGGGGGGTCGGTGTGAGCCTGTTTAAGGTCTAATTAAATACATTCTGGATATTTAGATTAAATTTAATAGGGAAAGTACATCAAGACAACCAAAACCATTTACCAACAGCCATTATAACTATCTTGTTAAATCATGCATTTTAAAGAGAATAAACTCAAGACAGCATAGTATTACTAGATTAGGCTATTAAAGTAGTGACATCATGTACCTATTTTATTCAGCATAACCACTACAGCACTATGATTCCCTTTATAAATCACTGACCATTATTGTTATCATTGCATCATGCATAAGACTATCAAATCATATAAACTCAAGTAATTTTTATTTTTATTTATTTTTATTTTATTTTATTTCATCATTTATTTTTGTTTTGATTAATTTTTAAAAATCAATTTTACTCTCCAAACACTTGAACTTTTTAGGTAGGGACCCCTTTGCACTTGCACCATGTGCGCAGTCTTGGACGAGCCCCTGAACCCCTTGGACCGCAGGGGCCCGCAAATGCGCGGGGCCCTAGGCAAATGCCAAGTTTGCCTATGCGGTAATCCGGCCCTGGTTACTATTAGTGTCTATGGTACAACAGTTACTTTTGCCAAATTTTCACTTTAACTAAGAAATAAAGAGGAAATGGGAAGGTAGTATCTATCTACCTGGAGTCTACCTCGAGGTTATTCCGGGGATCAACTCCCCCGCGGCCCGGTCCACGACCAGGCCTCCCGGTGGATCAGGGCCTGATCAACCAGGCTGTTACTGCTGGCCGCACACAGTCCAACGTACGAGCCACAGCCCGGCTGATCCAGCACTGATTTTAGGTATCTGTCCAGCTCTCTCTTGAAGGCAGCCAGGGGTTTATTGATAATTCCCCTTATGCTTGGTGGGAGGCTGTTGAACAGTCTTGGGCCCCGGACACTTATGATGTTTTCTCTTAGTGTACCAACGGCGCCCCTACTTTTAATTGGGGGTATTTTGCATCGCCTGCCCAGTCTTTTACTTTCGTAGAGAGCAATTTCTGTGTGCAGATTCAGGACCATTCCTTCCAGGATTTTCCAAGTGTAGATTATGATATATCTCTCTATCCTGCGTTCTAATGAGTAAAAGTCAAGTGTTTCCAAGCGTTCCCAGTAGTCAAGGTGCTTGACAGAACTTATACGTGCAGTAAAGGTTCTCTGTACATTCTCTAGATCTGCAATTTCACCTGCTTTGAATGGAGATGTTAATGTACAGCAGTATTCCAGCCTAGAGAGAACAAGTGATTTGAAAAGGATCATCATTGGCTTGGCATCTCTCGTTTTGAACATTTTGAACAGTAATAAAAAAATGTAAGTATTCTGTAAAAGCTTTATCCAAATACATACACATAGATGTTTTAGAATTTTATATTATGCATACACAATAACTATACTTACGTATTTGGTCATTGAGAGAAAAAATTAAGTAGCTCACACATACAATTAAACAAATCCAATTTAAGTCTGATATAAAACCATGGAAAAAACAGAGCTAACATGGAAGTGAATTAACTGAAATTTGCAAATTTTGTACTATACATAATCTCTTATATTTTCAGTTCAGTTAAACTGTACAATACAGAAAAGCATTTCTAAATGTACATTAAAATCTACCAAGGACATTATATAATTTTACTACATAATCTTACATCAAACATCTGCATTACTTACAGTTAGTGTTTTTACAAGCAAAGGCCAACACTCCTTGAGGTATTTCTCTCGGTATTTTGGGAAAAGTACGGAGAATGAACTTTCTTCTAGTAGGTGACTTTTCATCTCCCCTTTTTTAAATTCTGGTATTTTAATGGCCCAGGCATTTTCCACAGGTCCTTTTGGCACTTCTTCCTCCTCACTTTCATTATCTGACATTGTTGGGATCTCACCTAAAAACTAAGAATAAACCATATCATAATCACAAAAAAGTAAGGCACCATTGCTCACATTTCAGGAATTGAAATAGTATTGTAATAAATAACAACAGATGCAAATAACCCGCACAAAGGAGAGAGAGGCTTACGATGATGTTTCAGTCAAACTTGGACCATTTACAATTTACATTAGTGTGACTTGTAAATGGCCAAGCTGGACCAAAATGTCATCATAAGCTTATCTAACCTATGTGTGGGTTATTTTTATATTGCTCCAGTCAAAGTATTATGCTTTTTTGTTCTTTAAATGAAAACACATGAATAAATCACCATTTTGTAAATCTGGAACATAGCGAAATCATAAAAAGTATACATACTGCACATTAAAAGATAAAAATTAATAAAAAAGTAAATTATTTATCTACACATTAATTATTGATCTAATCATTAATTTTTTTTAAATTCTTGTTAATTTTCTAAGCTGATTAACATCTAATTTTTATTAGAACTGTCTAGTTACATTAAAGACAAATATATCATTCTCTTTAAAGGCCACAAAAAAAAAATCATCCCCCCCAAAAAAAATATAGAATGAAATTTTTTTTTCTTCAAAATAGTATAAGAAACCAGAAGAGTTAGAAAGCTGCCTATGAAATTTTGTTAAAAAAGTCAAATTATTATTAACAGAAGATCACAATTAGCTGAAAAAATAAGTTTCCAGAATATCAACACATTCTTGGATTTAAAGGAGAGGAAATTCTTAAGATTATTAACACCCAAATTCTGGTCTGTCTCGAAAAATGCCGATTCTGATCAGCCTTTATATATTTATGAAGCATCAAGACTGTCAGAGTGTCTCATTTCCATTTGGATTTATTATTAAAATCATAACTAAGCACTATACCCACAAGGGTCACACAAAACTGCATTTCCATTTGGAATTATTCTATCCTCCTCTGTCTTGGGTAATTTACACTATGATAATTGTACTTATGTGTACCTGTACCTAAATACACTTAATGCGATTTCTGGAAAAGACCCGGGCCAGGACAATACTGGTGAACCTATTGCTTGATGCAATTCACAAGAGACAGATGAAACTCTTAGATACCCATATACTGCTAAAAAAAAAAAAAAAAATCTGGGATTTTGGGTGTAATGAGATTTTCCCATGCATCTTGCCTAACCCTGGATCAACCCAGGGTTTTCTAGTGTGAACTATGAGGTGCCCCGTGGCTCGGATGGCAACGCTCTGGCCTCACACACTGAGTGTCAGGGGTTCGATCCCAGTAACGGGTGGAAACGTTGGGCACGTTTCCTTACACCTGCTGTCCCTGTTCACCTAGCAGTACGTAGGTACCTGGGTGTTAAGTCACATTACACCTGCTGTCCCTGTTCACCTAGCAGTAAGTAGGTACCTGGGTGTTAAGTTACATTACACCTGCTGTCCCTGTTCACCTAGCAGTGAGTAGGTACCTGGGTGTTAGTGGACCGGTATGGGTGGCATCCTGGGGGAGAATACTGAAGGACCACAATGGAAATACGACACAGTCCTAAATGACACATTTACTATCTTGGGTTATCCTGGGTGGCTAACCCTCCCTAACCCAGGTTAAAAACTCCAACAAATCTTATCTTAACTGCTTAAAAAATTATTTTATTTTATCGAGTTGGAAAAACCCGTAAATGAGGTGGACTAGAATTATAAAAAAAAATAATAAAACTAACGCTTGTAATACTTCTAGATCACTTCTAAGGCTGAATTCTCTAGTTTCTAAGCAAGTTTATAGATATTTAACCTCTAAATAATCTAGATTTCATGCGGATGTAATTCCCATGATGTGCTAGGTTACTAGTCTCCTAACACGGCAATAATGGCACTAGAAAGTCACTATGACTCTCACAGGTTATCTCGATTAACTTACACGTATGGTACTATGTAAGACAGCCGTAATTATCTACAAATCTGCGTAATTTTACCTAAATAAACTTAGTTTTTTCACTCGGGTATTACCTTGCTGTCGCGATCTTTTCTGAAGACTTTCCGTCAACACTGGCGATATTTGTTTATTTTTTTTTTTTTTTGTAAAAAATTGTGGGGCAGATTATAATAATATGTATTTTTCTAAAACTTTATAAAAAATATTTAGAAGCATGTATGATTGAAACTATTTTTGTACTACTTGTAAAGGATATCAGAAAATAATAATGGAATGATCCTACTAATCGAGATTTAAAGACTCGGTTTCCCTTTAAAGAAATTTGTACAGTATAAACCATGTTTAATATTGTTATTAATTATATAATTACCTTTCTATACAGTAATTTATTCCTTTACTTATAATGAGGTCGTTAAAAGTAATAGTTACAAGAAAATATAACTAATTTGTAAAACAAAAGAGAATTTTCTGATCATCAATTTAAGTCTATTCCACATTATTAGATAGATTATTAGATACATTAGATACAGTAATCTTACTGCATCAGCGGTAAATTTCACTTGAATCCCTTAAGCAGATTTGTAGTTTCTTACATACCTGCGTTCTGTTATTCTCCCCTTCCCAGGATGCCACCCACAACAGTCGACTAGGACTCAAGTACCTGCTTACTGTTAGTCAGTTTAGTCAGGTACGTAAACACAACTACAGTTATGGAGATTATCATGTGTAGAGAACCTAGGGTAGCCTAAAAAAAAAAAGTCAGACAAAGTGACTTAATCAGGGACAGCAGGTATTAGAAAGCTTGCCCATACGTCTCGACTTGCCCTGGAATAGCACCTGGATGTCCGCAGTCCATCACCCTGGAAAACTTAGTTTTCAGGTGGTCAGTCCCTCAGCCTGGAGAAAAGATTTGTTCCATAGTCTGGAACATTGTTCTTACTTATCAACCTGTCAGTATGTATACCATTTTAATATTCACTCAAGTTTACAGGGAAATATTCTCTTGCTCTTCCTCGTGTAGCAGTATTAAGAATATTTGTTCCCATGAATAAGGAGCAATAGGGTGCAAATAGTGTGGGTAGGAATATGGAGGGACAGAAATGCTCCTAATACTGGCCCTTGTGTCACACCGTTCGTAACAGGTTCCCATTCTGATTTCTCGATTTCTCCCCAGTAATGCAAACTGCTACCTGTTAATTAGCCATGCCCCGACCCAAGAAATAATTTCTACGCCTATTCCATGTGCAGCTACTTTACCAAAGGCTATACTGAAGTCCATACATACTGACCCTGTTTCGCCTGGTCACCACTGGAAAAGACCCGGACCAAGACAAAATCGGCAAACCTACAAAATACCGCCCTCTCAAACACGAATTAAAAAATTACACTATTTTCTGTGACGAAATGGAATCGTGAATACGCAATAAAGATAAATGCAATAACGGGAGGCTTTAATAACCTCCCCTTCTTTCCCGTCAGGAGAATAATGAGAAAATTGACTGATTAGCGCGATATAAGTAGACTCAAAACAGCCTCCACGCCAGGCGAAAATCTGTTGGAAGGGACCAGGTCGACGTTCCACGGACACTGACAATTCCTATGACGTAAATAGTTGAAAAAACCGAGTTACTTATGCAACGTTTGGGAATCTTTATTACGGTAACGTTTCGCTAGCCAGTGGCTTCTTCAGTCCAGTACAGGGAAGAACGTGAATGGTATATAAGCGCCAGCTTTCTTGCCTGTGCCTCAGAGTCTACAAGACTACGGTGCTCTTCACCAGTTCCGAGGCTGAGGGACCGTTTACCTCATCTTTTGTGTATAGTTCTACTGTCGTCCAGTTATGCCCTTGAATTTGTATTGATAAAGCCACTGGTTGGCGAAACGTCTACAATAAAGTAACACAGATGTTGCACATGTGTCTAGTTATCATCACAGAGAACCTTGGAAGATGACGAGGAGTATTTCTCAGGACTCATCAGAAAGTCTGCCAGTGAGGGAAACATTGTCTTGCTTCTCTGTATTGACTGATAGACTGGTTTTTTAGGAGGTGTTAGACGTCCTATATGAGCAACACTGAAACTAGCACTTGCTAAGTTATAGTAGACAGTTATTTGCTTCCGGTAGGCTGTGTTAGACTTGTACATGTATTTGCTATGCTTCAGTAGACTGGCACCTTCTAAGCTATGTTAGACTGGTACCTTCTAAGCTATGTTAGACTGGTACCTTCTAAGCTATGTTAGACTGGTACCTTCTAAGCTATGTTATACTGGCACCTTCTAAGCTATGTTAGACTGGCACCTTCTAAGCTATGTTAGACTGGTACCTTCTAAGCTATGTTAGACTGGTACCTTATAAGCTATGTTAGACTGGCACCTTCTAAGCTATGTTAGACTGGCACCTTCTAAGCTATATTAGACTGGCACCTTCTAAGCTATGTTAGACTGGCACCTTTTAAGCTATGTTAGACTGGTACCTTCTAAGCTATGTTAGACTGGCACCTTCTAAGCTATGTTAGACTGGCACCTTCTAAGCTATGTTAGACTGGTACCTTCTAAGCTATGTTAGACTGGTACAGTATTACATTAGCATTTCCCAAGTTCTTTTAGACTGGTATTTTCTTGAATATATTAGAGTAACTAAGCGAAAATATGAGAAAATCATCTGCGCTGATAAGTGAATAATCTAAACACTTGATTCGCTAAACTGTTAGTGGATCAAGTGTTCTGTGTTTGTAAAGAGAGGTAATCGATGGCTTCCTCCTGGAGGTAACTTGTTACCCATGGGCAATAGATAATCAGATCAAAACACTTGACAACGTCGAAATCTGCACGAGTTCCAATGGAGGGAGAATGGCTCGGTTTCCCTTATAGACAATTGGTCAGATTTCAGGTCTTTTTTGTAGTGTGTTGAGATATAAACACCCAACAGTTTAGTAAAGCCACTTATGTAAGGTAACTCATTGGACACAAGCACAGAAGAAGTCTTTCTGTTAATCAGTAACCCCGGTGAGATTAATAACCCAGTATAACCCAATGTGGCTTATTTCCACTGGGATCTGTTTTCAGGTCCTCCCTTCAGGATGCGACCCACGACAGTCGCCAAATCTCCAGGTACCTATTTACTGAAAGGTAAGAGGGGCAACAAGTCTTAATAGATTTGCCCATGCGTCCAATTAATCCCCTATTCCATCGTAAAGGGTTCGAACAGGGCATCTTTGGGTGTGAATAGGAACTAACACCATAAACTTAGCGTCTAGTAATTACCCAAGATATACGTTTGTTTTGAAGGCAAAAAATTTTTGGGTTAAAAGAAACTCAGCTATGAGGGTGTTTTTTTTCCTTGAACAAAAGCCATACTGCTCCCAATAAAAAAATAAAGATGGTAGCTGGTTGTAATAAAAACGCTCGGGACGGAAGTGAGTACCATTCCAGGGGATGATGTCCGAGCCCAGGGTGGAGGGATGGTAAAGGACCGGAATGGAAGGGATAGATATAAGAGAAGAAGGTGTTGTGAGAGGTGGTGAGAGGTAAACAGGACCACCGACTGGGAGAGAGAGAAGCCATAATCGTAAAGAAAAGGAAGGAGGAAGAAGTCGTGGACTGTCTCACTTCATTCTCACTAGAAAGGTGGTGGGAGACTTGGTAGGAAGGACATCTGAAGCCGAGTGGTGTATATCTCTCAGTTTATATACATCGTGAGGCGTACATCGCTCACTGTATATACACAGAGAGGTGTATTTTGCTCCTTTGTGTATACATACATGTTTACCGAAATTGCAGTTTGGAGGATTTAGGTATTTCTAACTGGTGGTGTACATGTGAATGTCCGAACTATGGCTATGGTATGACTACAGTCCACAGGATGGCCATGAGATGTCCAGCATATATAAAGGGGATTACCAATAGACCCCTGGCTGTCTTCAAGAAACCGCTGGACAGACACTTAAAGCCAGTACCTGACCAGCCGGGCTGTGGTTGCGTGCGACAGTAACAGCCTGGTTAATAAGGCCTTGATCCACCATGATGCCTGGTCACAGACCGGGCCTCAGGGGCGTTGACCCCCGAAACCTTCTCCAGGTATACTCCAGGTATACCCACCCTGTGGGTATACCCACCTTGTGGGTATACCACCCTGTGGGTATACCTGGATGGGTATGGTTTGGGTAATAGGGCTATTAAACCCCCGCCTATGTATTATATATTAAATCATTAAACGGTGATTCATTTAGCCTTTCAAAACTATTTTGTAAGTAATAATGACTAGAGTTGCATTTTCCTCATCAAATTATGATAATAATGATTTTTTGGGGCTTATTATCCCAGAAAAGATTTCAAGCCAGGATAACCCCCAAGAAAGCCAGGCTATGTGGCTTACTAACACTGGGTTCCTACTCTCCTCTCCCTCAGGATGCGACCCATAACAACTATCCCAGGTGCCTAATTACTGCTAGGTAAACAGGGGCCTACAGACGTATGGAGACTCACCCGGCAATCGAACCCAAGAACTTTCCATTGTGTGCCCCCATTTTTTTTACACACACAGTTTTACCAACATTTAAAAATTGATAATTCTTAACAAAATAAGCTTATGCCTCATAAATTTTTCGAAATTTAACAAAAAATGTAAAATGCGAATGTTTAATTAATATTTTATATAAGCAGAATAATGACCAAAAAAAAAAACGTTGAAAGGGGATTAGTTTTATTCGCGGTTTTACCGGCTGTTGCTGTTGGGTGGCCGCAATCCGTCAGAATCAATGTGACTGACTGACACAGTAGTGTCCGAGGCCACTAATTGCATGTGTCAGGAACCATGACTTATTAGTAGGTGCTGACAAGTGTGCTGACGGGTGTGTCGTCCCCTGGGACCTCTCAGCACTACTGTGTATGATCCAGGCTGACACTCAGGATGATCCAGGCTGACACTCAGGATGATCCAGGCTGACACTCTGGATGATCCAGGCTGACACTCTGGATGATCCAGGCTGACACTCTGGATGATCCAGGCTGACACTCTGGATGATCCAGGCTGACACTCTGGATGATCCAGGCTGACACTCTGGATGATCCAGGCTGACACTCTGGATGATCTAAGCTGACACTCTGGATGATCAACGCTGACACTCATGGATGATCCACACTGGCACTCCTGGATGATCCACACTGGCACTTCTGGATGATCCACACTGGCACTTCTGGATGATCCACACTGGCACTTCAGGATGATCCACACTGGCACTTCTGGATGATCCACACTGGCACTTCTGGATGATCCACACTGGCACTTCTGGATGATCCACACTGGCACTTCTGGATGATCCACACTGGCACTTCTGGATGATCCACACTGGCACTTCAGGATGATCCACACTGGCACTTCTGGATGATCCACACTGGCACTTCTGGATGATCCACACTGGCACTTCTGGATGATCCACACTGGCACTCCTGGATGATCCACACTGGCACTTCTGGATGATCCACACTGGCATTTCTGGATGATCCACACTGGCACTTCTGGATGATCCTCACTGGCACTTCTGGATGATCCACACTGGCACTTCTGGATGATCCACACTGGCACTTCTGGATGATTCACACTGGCACTTCTGGATGATCCACACTGGCACTTCTGGATGATCCACACTGGCACTTCTGGATGATCCACACTGGCACTTCTGGATGATCCACACTGACACTTCTGGATGATCCACACTGGCACTTCTGGATGATCCACACTGGCACTTTTGGATGATCCACACTGGCACTTCTGGATGATCCACACTGGCACTTCTGGATGATCCACACTGGCACTTCTGGATGATCCACACTGGCACTTCTGGATGATCCACACTGACACTTCTGGATGATCCTCACTGGCACTTCTGGATGATCCACACTGGCACTTTTGGATGATCCACACTGGCACTTCTGGATGATCCACACTGACACTCCTGGATGACCCACACTGGCACTTCTGGATGATCCACACTGGCACCTCTGGATGGTCCACACTGGCAATTCTGGATGATCCACACTGGCACTTCTGGATGATCCACGCTGGCACTATACACCAAAGCTCTCCAAACAATCATCATTTGGGCCAACAAACAGTGCCAATGGTGCCATTATCAATGCCTTTAACAGTGAAAAAAACCACGTTGGTAATGACCCCACCTTGCTGTGTGTAGTTCCCGTGTCGATATTACCTGCCCACACTGCCGATATTACCTGCCTACACTGCTGATATTACCTGCCCACACTGCTGATATTACCTGCCCACACTGCTGATATTACCTGCCCACACTGCTGATATTACCTGCCAACACTGCTAATATTGCCTGCCCACACTGCTGATATTACCTGCCCACACTGCTGATATTACCTGCCCACGCTGCTGATATTACCTGCCCACACTGCTGATATTACCTGCCCACACGCTAGATATCTCCGCTACTTCCCCCTTTAGTGATATTATTCTCCCGTTATTGTTATTAACGGCGACAACAGGTGCTTCCCGTTAATGATATTAACCATTCATTAACTGTTAACAACGATGATAACAATCTTCTCCCCAACTGCCAATAATATATATATATATATATATATATATATATATATATATATATATATATATTATATATATATATATATATATATATATATATATATATATATATATATATATATATATATATAATATGGATGTTTTGCATATTCTGAAATCACCTGTTTACTGTGATCTTATTGCACACACACACACACACACAGGCTAAGGAAGGAAGGAGGAGAGACAACAAGAAATGACCGTGAAGTATGTGAGGAACTCAACAATAGATTCAAAGAAGTGTTCACAGAGGAGACAGAAGGGGCTCCAGAAAGACGGAGAGGTGGGGCACACCACCATGTGCTGGACACAGTGCACACAACCGAGGAAGTGAAGAGGCTTCTGAGTGAGCTAGATACCTCAAAGGCAATGGGGCCAGATAACATCTCCCCATGGGTATTGAGAGAGGGAGCAGAGGCGCTATGTGTACCCCTAACAACAATATTCAATACATCTATCGAAACAGGGAGATTGCCTGAGGCATGGAAGACAGCAAATGTAGTCCCAATCTTTAAAAAAGGAGACAGACATGAAGCATTAAACTACAGACCAGTGTCACTGACATGTATAGTATGCAAAATCATGGAGAAGATTATCAGGAGAAGAGTGGTGGAACACCTAGAAAGGAACGATCTCATCAACAGCAGCCAACATGGTTTCAGGGACGGGAAATCCTGTGTCACAAACCTACTGGAGTTCTATGACATGGTGACAGCAGTAAGACAAGAGAGAGAGGGGTGGGTGGATTGCATATTCTTGGACTGCAAGAAGGAGTTTGACACAGTTCCACACAAGAGATTGGTGCAAAAACTGGAACCAAGCAGGGATAACAGGGAAGGCACTACAATGGATCAGGGAAAACTTGTCAGGAAGACAGCAGCGAGTCATGGTACGTGGCGAGGTGTCAGAGTGGGCACCTGTGACCAGCGGGGTCCCACAGGGGTCAGTCCTAGGACCAGTGCTGTTTCTGGTATTTGTGAACGACATGACGGAAGGAATAGACTCTGAGGTGTCCCTGTTTTCAGATGACGTGAAGCTGATGAGAAGAATTCACTCGATCGAAGACCAGGCAGAACTACAAAGGGATCTGGACAGGCTGCAGACCTGGTCCAGCAATTGGCTCCTGGAGTTCAATCCCACCAAATGCAAAATCATGAAGATTGGGGAAGGGCAAAGAAGACCGCAGACGGAGTGCAGTCTAGGGGGCCAGAGACTACAAACCTCACTCAAGGAAAAAGATCTTGGGGTGAGTATAACACCAGGCACATCTCCTGAAGCGCACATCAACCAAATAACTGCTGCAGCATATGGGCGCCTAGCAAACCTCAGAACAGCATTCCGACATCTTAATAAGGAGTCATTCAGGACCCTGTACACCGTGTATGTTAGGCCCATATTGGAGTATGCTGCACCAGTTTGGAACCCACACCTAGCCAAGCACGTAAAGAAACTAGAGAAAGTGCAAAGGTTTGCAACAAGACTAGTCCCAGAGCTAAGAGGTATATCCTACGAGGAGAAGTTAAGGGAAATCAACCTGACGACACTGGAGGACAGGAGAGATAGGGGGGACATGATAACGACATACAAAATACTGAGAGGAATTGACAAGGTGGACAAAGACAGGATGTTCCAGAGATTGGACACAGTAACAAGGGGACACAGTTGGAAGCTGAAGACGCAGATGAATCACAGGGATGTTAGGAAGTATTTCTTCAGCCACAGAGTAGTCAGTAAGTGGAATAGTTTGGGAAGCGATGTAGTGGAGGCAGGATCCATACATAGCTTTAAGCAGAGGTATGATAAAGCTCACGGCTCAGGGAGAGTGACCTAGTAGCGATCAGTGAAGAGGCGGGGCCAGGAGCTGGGACTCGACCCCCGCAACCTCAACTAGGTGAGTACAACTAGGTGAGTACACACACACACACACACACACACACACACACACACACACACACACACACACCACACACACACACACACACACACACACACACACACACACACACACACACACACACACACACACACACACACACACACACAATATTATATATATATATATATATATATTATATATATATATATATATATATATATATATATATATATATATATATATATATATATATATATATATATTATCACACTGGCCGATTCCCACCAAGGCAGGGTGGCCCGAAAAAGAAAAACTTTCACCATCATTCACTCCATCACTGTCTTGCCAGAAGGGTGCTTTACACTACAGTTTTTAAGCTGTAACATTAACACCCCTCCTTCAGAGTGCAGGCACTGTACTTCCCATCTCCGGGACTCAAGTCCGGCCTGCCGGTTTCCCTGAACCCCTTCATAAATGTTACTTTGCTCACACTCCAACAGCACGTCAAGGCAGCCAGCTTTCAGGGAGAAGGCTTACAGCATTGTTAAAATCTCTAGTAAGGCTGATGCATGCAGGGGATGAGATGAAAAGCTGTAAGCCTTCTCCCTGAAAGCTGGCTGCATTGGATCAAAGTCTAGCGCAAGCTGGACGCCAAGGTATTGTCCAGTGTGGTGAGAATGGTAATGTACTTCGTACCTTGTTCCAAGGTTCGTAGGTTCGAGTCTCCTTCAGCCAGAGATCAGTGTTTGTGTATATTTCGCCTGCTCTTGCGAATTTCTTGTATATATAATATAATATAATATATATATATATATATATATATATATATATATATATATATATATATATATATATATATATCATAATTTCTTGATGATGCTCTCCTTGTCCTCTCTCTCTCTCCTCTCTCTCTCTCTCTCTCTCTCTCTCTCTCTCTCTCTCATCTCTCTCTCTCTCTCTCTCCTCTCTCTCTCTCTCTCTCTCCTCTCTCTCTCTCTCTCTCTCTTCTCTCTCTCTCTCTCTCTCCTCTCTCTCTCTCTCTCTCTCTCTCTCTCTCTCTCTCTCTCTCTCTCTCTCTCCTCTCTCTTCTCTGTCTCCTTTGTATAAGTTCTCTTGGTCCCATTTAAGGGGTAATGGAGATATTTCTATGCAAGAAATAAATTTCTCTTGTGGTAATAGTGTTTCCTAGAGATGATAGTTCACAGGTGATAGTAACTCCAACGGAAATAAGTCACTCTGTCGGACTTTTATGGGATATCTCGGGTTCTCTACACATATGTTGCTATGTCTGATAATCTTTGTATTTGTCTATACCTAAATAAACTTACCTACTTGCTGGCTATGCTGGAAGGATACCTTGGAAGCTGTCTTAGCTGATGAAGCTTTAATGGAATACTTGATAATATCCTCAATGTTGACACTACTGAAGTCTCCCAGCTCAAGCTGGCACTACTGAAGTCTCGCAGCCCAGGCTGGCACTACTGAAGTCTGCCAGCTCAGATTGACACCACTGAAGTCTGCCAGCTCAGGTTGACACTACTGAAGTCTCCCAGCTCAAGCTGGCACTACTGAAGTCCCCCAGCTCAGACTGACACTACTGAAGTCTCCCACCTGACATCTCTGTGTCTCATCTGAGTTTCCAACTTCCAGTTGTGTCCCCTTGTTGCTGTGTCTCATCTCTGAAACATCCTGTCCCTATCCACCTCGTCAATTCCTCTCAATATTTAATATGTCGTTATCATATCCTCCATATCCCTCCTGTCCTCCAGTGTCGTCAGGTGGATTTCCCTTAACCTTTCCTCGTAGGACACTTTCCTATCTCCGGGACTAGTCTTGTTGCAAACTTTTGGACTTTCTCTAATTTCTTGACGTGCTTGACTAGGGGTGCCTTCCACACTGGTGTTGCGTATCCCAATATGGGCCTGACGTACACGATGTACAGTCTTGAGTGATTCCTTACTAAGGTGTCGAAATGCTATTCTTAGGCTTGCTAGGCGCCCATATGCTACAGCAGTAATTTGGTTGATGTACGCCTCAGGATTGACTGAGAATGGAAAGATGGATGAGAGTTCTCGTTTAACATTTAACTCCACAACAGTGCGATGGATGTAGGCTTGAACCCTTCATAGTCCAGCCTCTACCCTAAGCTCATACTAGAAGCCCAAGATGAAAGCCCAAGCCTGAAGCCAAAGCTGGAAGCCCAAGCTGGAAGCCTCACAGGAGGATGAGGAGTTCTGATGGCTGGCGGGTGTTGATTCTGTCCCTGTGTCCTCTTCTCCTCCTCCTTCTCTTCCTCCTCCTTCTCTGCCTGTTCCTCCTGTTCCTCCTCCTGCTGCTCCTGCTAATCCCCGGGCTCACTCAAGGCTGGGGGCCAATGTGGCCTTTACCACTGGTGGGTTTACAAACTATTAGCGATAGTTCCTCAGCCACCCAGAGCTCGTGTTATTATTGCTGCCTCCTACCACATTACCACTGTGACATCCCCAGCAGCGTCTGCCTCCCCAGCAGCGTCTGCATCTCCTGCGAGGCAGACAGATGACAGAATTCCGTGATGGTATTAATGGGTTGTGCACACGCAAATATGCAGACACACAGTCATGTGCACGCACACACACACAAATGCACTCTTCTTACACAAACACACACACACGACTCATTTTCTGTAATATTAGCACAAGTATCAATATTAAAACAAAAGAAACCTCTATTTCTATTATTTTTCTCCCAACATCTGAGTATTCTGCCACATCACATCAACTGACAGTTTTCTGTCAGTTGACGTGGCGACCCAGTACCCGAGTCCTGTTGCGTTAAGCAAAACTAGGTTAAAAATAATGAACGCAAACCTGGATTACTGGATCAAAGATTAAAGACACTTGATTTCAACTTGATATACAATGTTTGTACAGTGATGGGAGATATATAAGTATGCATGCAGGAAGCCCCTTAGTATGCAGAACTTTTCTGGCAAACTTAAAGATCATCTTGAGATTAATAAGGCGAGACTTAGTCGTATTTGGACGTGTTCTAAGTGTCTGACCTCTAAATCTGCAAGGTTATAAATTTTAAGTGTGCTTGAACGTAAATATGCGACCAGATCGTAAATTTCAATGTGATGACGTATGTCCTTCATTACCAGCCACTGTTGTTTTTCTAATGTAACATTCCTAGGAGTTAGATCTAGATTTATTATTTTCCAGTCCAGTTAGCGAAATATACGATAATTAGAAAGCCTAAAGGGTGTGCAGCTTCTGTTCTTGGGATTTGT
>NC_069408.1:44910440-44982940 GCF_026875155.1 Cherax quadricarinatus | reverse complement strand
CTTCAAGCTCCAACGTTCCTTCAAGCTCCAACGCTCCTTCAAGGTCAGCAATTCCTTCAAGGTCCAACGCTCCTTCAAGCTCCAACGCTCCTTCAAGCTCCAACGCTCCTTCAAGGTCCAACGTTCCTTCAAGGTCCAACGCTCCTTCAAGCTCCAACGCTCCTTCAAGGTCCAACGTTCCTTCAAGGTCCAACGCTCCTTCAAGCTCTAACGTTCCTTCAAGCTCCAACGCTCCTTCAAGGTCCAGCATTCCTTCAAGGTCCAACGCTCCTTCAAGCTCCAACGCTCCTTCAAGGTCCAACGATCTTCAAGGTCCAACGCTCCTTCAAGGTCCAACGCTCCTTCAAGTCCAACGCTCCTTCAAGTCCAACGTTCCTTCAAGGTCCAACGCTCCTTCAAGGTCCAACGCTCCTTCAAGCTCCAACGCTCCTTCAAGGTCCGACGCTCCTTCAAGCTCCAACGCTCCTTCAAGGTCCAACGCTCCTTCAAGGTCCAACGCTCCTTCAAAGTCAACGCTCCTTCAAGGTCAACGCTCCTTCAAGCTCCAACGCTCCTTCAAGCTCCAACGCTCCTTCAAGGTCCAACGTTCCTTCAAGCTCCAACGCTCCTTCAAGGTCCAACGTTCCTTCAAGGTCCAACGCTCCTTCAAGGTCCAATGCTCCTTCAAGCTCCAACGCTCCTTCAAGCTCCAACTCTCCTTCAAGGTCCAACGCTCCTTCAAGGTCCAAAGTTCCTTCAAGGTCCAACGCTCCTTCAAGGTCCAACGCTCCTTCAAGGTCCAACGCTCCTTCAAGGTCCAACGTTCCTTCAAGCTCCAACGCTCCTTCAAGGTCCAACGTTCCTTCAAGCTCCAACGCTCCTTCAAGGTCCAACGTTCCTTCAAGCTCCAACGCTCCTTCAAGGTCCAACGCTCCTTCAAGGTCCAACGCTCCTTCAAGGTCCAACGTTCCTTCAAGCTCCAACGCTCCTTCAAGGTCCAACGGTCCTTCAAGGTCCAACGCTCCTTCAAGTCCAACGTTCTTCAAGGTCCAACGCTCCTTCAAGGTCCCAACGCTCCTTCAAGGTCCAACGCTCCTTCAAGGTCCAACGCTCCTTCAAGGTCCAACGCTCCTTCAAGGTCCAACGCTCCTTCAAGGTCCAACGTTCCTTCAAGGTCCAACGTTCCTTCAAGGTCCAACGCTCCTTCAAGCTCCAACGTTCCTTCAAGCTCCAACGCTCCTTCAAGGTCCAACGTTCCTTCAAGGTCCAACGCTCCTTCAAGCTCCAACGTTCCTTCAAGCTCCAACGCTCCTTCAAGCTCCAACGTTCCTTCAAGGTCCAACGCTCCTTCAAGCTCCAACGCTCCTTCAAGGTCCAACGTTCCTTCAAGGTCCAACGCTCCTTCAAGCTCCAACGTTCCTTCAAGCTCCAACGCTCCTTCAAGGTCCAACGTTCCTTCAAGGTCCAACGCTCCTTCAAGCTCCAACGCTCCTTCAAGCTCCAACGCTCCTTCAAGGTCCAACGTTCCTTCAAGGTCCAACGCTCCTTCAAGCTCCAACGCTCCTTCAAGGTCCAACGTTCCTTCAAGCTCCAACGCTCCTTCAAGGTCCAGCATTCCTTCAAGGTCCAACGCTCCTTCAAGCTCCAACGCTCCTTCAAGGTCCAACGCTCCTTCAAGCTCCAACACTCCTTCAAGGTCCAACGTTCCTTCAAGGTCCAACGCTCCTTCAAGCTCCAACGTTCCTTCAAGCTCCAACGCTCCTTCAAGGTCCAGCATTCCTTCAAGTCCAACGCTCCTTCAAGCTCCAACGCTCCGTTCAAGTCCAACGCTCCTTCAAGCTCCAACGCTCCTTCAAGGTCCAACGTTCCTTCAAGCTCCAACGCTCCTTCAAGCTCCAACGTTCCTTCAAGCTCCAACGCTCCTTCAAGGTCCAGCATTCCTTCAAGGTCCAACGCTCCTTCAAGCTCCAACGCTCCTTCAAGGTCCAACGATCCTTCAAGGTCCAACGCTCCTTCAAGGTCCAACGCTCCTTCAAGGTCCAACGCTCCTTCAAGGTCCAACGTTCCTTCAAGGTCCAACGCTCCTTCAAGGTCCAACGCTCCTTCAAGCTCCAACGCTCCTTCAAGGTCCGACGCTCCTTCAAGCTCCAACGCTCCTTCAAGGTCCAACGCTCCTTCAAGGTCCAACGCTCCTTCAAAGTCCAACGCTCCTTCAAGGTCCAACGCTCCTTCAAGCTCCAACGCTCCTTCAAGCTCCAACGCTCCTTCAAGGTCCAACGTTCCTTCAAGCTCCAACGCTCCTTCAAGGTCCAACGTTCCTTCAAGCTCCAACGCTCCTTCAAGGTCCAATGCTCCTTCAAGCTCCAACGCTCCTTCAAGCTCCAACTCTCCTTCAAGGTCCAACGCTCCTTCAAGGTCCAAAGTTCCTTCAAGGTCCAACGCTCCTTCAAGGTCCAACGCTCCTTCAAGGTCCAACGCTCCTTCAAGGTCCAACGTTCCTTCAAGCTCCAACGCTCCTTCAAGGTCCAACGTTCCTTCAAGCTCCAACGCTCCTTCAAGGTCCAACGTTCCTTCAAGCTCCAACGCTCCTTCAAGGTCCAACGCTCCTTCAAGGTCCAACGCTCCTTCAAGGTCCAACGTTCCTTCAAGCTCCACGCTCCTTCAAGGTCCCAAACGGTCCTTCAAGGTCCAACGCTCCTTCAAGGTCCAACGTTCCTTCAAGGTCCAACGCTCCTTCAAGGTCCAACGCTCCTTCAAGGTCCAACGCTCCTTCAAGGTCCAACGCTCCTTCAAGGTCCAACGCTCCTTCAAGGTCCAACGCTCCTTCAAGGTCCAACGTTCCTTCAAGGTCCAACGCTCCTTCAAGGTCCAACGCTCCTTCAGAAAGAATGGTCATCCTTGAAGTAACTTGTCTTCACACCATCTTTTAATCCCACCAGAAGAAAATTCCTAAGAAAACCCGTCCGTCTGTCCGTCCGTCCGTCCGTCCGTCCGTCCGTCCGTCCGTCCGTCCGTCCGTCCGTCCGTCCGTCCGTCAGTCCTACAGTCTCGCGCGTCTTTTCGCTTTGCAGACCATAACAAAGGAGCACTGCAACAGGCCTACTAGTTCCCCAATATTAGTTTCCCCCGGCAGGCCAGGGTCCACGCCGGGGGGGCCAGGGTCCACGCCGGGGCGGCCAGGGTCCACGCCGGGGGGGGCCAGGGTCCACGCCGGGGCGGCCAGGGTCCACGCCGGGCGGCCAGGGTCCACGCCGGGGCGGCCAGGGTCCACCCGGGGCGGCCAGGATCCACGCGGGGCGGCCAGGGTCCACGCCGGGGCGGCCAGGTCCACGCCGGGGCGGCCAAAGCGTCCACGCCGGGCGGCCAGGATCCACGCCGGGGCGGCCAGGGTCCACGCCGGGGCGGCCAGGGTCCACGCCGGGGCGGCCAGGGTCCACGCCGGGGCGGCCAGGGTCCACGCCGGGGCGGCCAGGGTCCACGCAGGGGCGGCCAGGGCCCACGCCGGGGCGGCCAGGATCCACGCCGGGGCGGCCAGGGTCCACGCCGGGGCGGCCAGGGTCCACGCCGGGGCGGCCAGGGCCCACGCCGGGGCGGCCAGGGATCCACGCCGGGGCGGCCAGGGTCCACGCCGGGGCGGCCAGGGCCCACGCCGGGGCGCCAGGATCCACGCCGGGGCGGCCAGGTCCACGCCGGGGCGGCCAGGGCCACGCCGGGGCGGCCAGGGTCCACGCCGGGGCGGCCAGGGCCCACGCCGGGGCGGCCAGGATCCACGCCGGGGCGGCCAGGGCCCACGCCGGGGCGGCCAGGATCCACGCCGGGGCGGCCAGGATCCACGCCGGGGCGGCCAGGTCCAGCTGCTGCTAAACTTTTGTAATCTCGTTTCACGTTTGAGTTTTGTTTTCGTCTCTGTATTCTGTGTACACTCACATAATCGTGGTTGCAGAGGTCGAGTCATAGCTCCTGGCCCCGCCTCTTCATATATATATAATATATATATATATATATATATATATATATAATATAAATATATATATATATATATATATATATATATATATATATATATATATAATATATACATACATACAGAGGATGATGACCCATGATCAACCTGCTGACCTTTAAAGGTCAAACGGAGGTCAAGATCCATAATACACTGAGGTAATCTTGATGGCGAGGAACTCAGGTGGCACATAATGTCTTGTTAGAGATTAAATGTTATCATTGTTAGCACTGTTATTGCGATGACTGTTATTACTGTTATTGTGATGACTGTTAGTACTGTTATTGTGATGACTGTTATTACTGTTATTGTGATGACTGTTATTACTGTTATTGTGATGACTGTTAACACTGTTATTGTGATGACTGTTATTACTGTTATTGTGATGACTGTTATTACTGTTATTGTGATGACTGTTATTACTGTTATTGCGATGACTGTTATTACTGTTATTGCGATGACTGTTATTACTGTTATTGTGATGACTGTTATTACTGTTATTGTGATGACTATTAGTACTGTTATTGTGATGACTGTTAGTACTGTTATTGTGATGACTGTTAGTACTGTTATTGTGATGACTGTTAACACTGTTATTGTGATGACTGTTATTACTGTTATTGTGATGACTGTTAGTACTGTTATTGTGATGACTGTTAACACTGTTATTGTGATGACTGTTAACACTGTTATTGTGATGACTGTTATTACTGTTATTGCGATGACTGTTATTACTGTTATTGCGATGACTGTTATTACTGTTATTGTGATGACTGTTATTACTGTTATTGTGATGACTGTTAGTACTGTTATTGTGATGACTGTTAACACTGTTATTGTGATGACTGTTAACACTGTTATTGTGATGACTGTTATTACTGTTATTGCGATGACTGTTATTACTGTTATTGTGATGACTGTTATTACTGTTATTTGATGACTGTTAGTACTGTTATTGTGATGACTGTTAACACTGTTATTGTGATGACTGTTAACACTGTTATTGTGATGACTGTTAGCACTGTTATTGTGATGACTGTTATTACTGTTATTGCGATGACTGTTATTACTGTTATTGTGATGACTGTTATTACTGTTATTGTGATGACTGTTAGTACTGTTATTGTGATGACTGTTAACACTGTTATTGTGATGACTGTTAACACTGTTATTGTGATGACTGTTAACACTGTTATTGTGATGACTGTTAGTACTGTTATTGTGATGACTGTTAACACTGTTATTGTGATGACTGTTAACACTGTTATTGTGATGACTGTTAACACTGTTATTGTGATGACTGTTAACACTGTTATTGTGATGACTGTTAGTACTGTTATTGTGATGACTGTTAACACTGTTATTGTGATGACTGTTAACACTGTTATTGTGAATGACTGTTAACACTGTTATTGTGATGACTGGTTAACACTGTTATTGTGATGACTGTTATTACTGTTATTGTGATGACTGTTAACACTGTTATTGTGATGACTGTTAACACTGTTATTGTGATGACTGTTAGTACTGTTATTGTGATGACTGTTAACACTGTTATTGTGATGACTGTTAACACTGTTTTGTGATGACTGTTAGTACTGTTATTGTGATGACTGTTAGCATGTTATGTGATGACTGTTAGTACGTTATGTGATGACTGTTAACACTGTTATTGTGATGACTGTTAGTACTGTTATTGTGATGACTGTTAACACTGTTATTGTGATGACTGTTAACACTGTTATTGTGATGACTGTTAGTACTGTTATTGTGATGACTGTTAGCACTGTTATTGTGATGACTGTTAGTACTGTTATTGTGATGACTGTTATTACTGTTATTGTGATGACTGTTAACACTGTTATTGTGATGACTGTTATTACTGTTATTGTGATGACTGTTAGTACTGTTATTGTGATGACTGTTATTACTGTTATTGTGATGACTGTTAGTACTGTTATTGTGATGACTGTTAACACTGTTATTGTGATGACTGTTAACACTGTTATTGTGATGACTGTTAACACTGTTATTGTGATGACTGTTATTACTGTTATTGTGATGACTGTTAGTACTGTTATTGTGATGACTGTTATTACTGTTATTGTGATGACTGTTAGTACTGTTATTGTGATGACTGTTATTACTGTTATTGTGATGACTGTTATTACTGTTATTGTGATGACTGTTAGTACTGTTATTGTGATGACTGTTAGTACTGTTATTGTGATGACTGTTAACACTGTTATTGTGATGACTGTTATTACTGTTATTGTGATGACTGTTAGTACTGTTATTGTGATGACTGTTATTACTGTTATTGTGATGACTGTTATTACTGTTATTGTGATGACTGTTAGTACTGTTATGTGATGACTGTTATTACTGTTATTGTGATGACTGTTAGTACTGTTATTGTGATGACTGTTATTACTGTTATTGTGATGACTGTTAGTACTGTTATTGTGATGACTGTTAACACTGTTATTGTGATGACTGTTAACACTGTTATTGTGATGACTGTTATTACTGTTATTGTGATGACTGTTAGTACTGTTATTGTGATGACTGTTATTACTGTTATTGTGATGACTGTTAGTACTGTTATTGTGATGACTGTTATTACTGTTATTGTGATGACTGTTAGTACTGTTATTGTGATGACTGTAATTACTGTTATTGTGATGACTGTTAGTACTGTTATTGTGATGACTGTTATTACTGTTATTGTGATGACTGTTAGTACTGTTATTGTGAGACTGTTATTACTGTTATTGTGATGACTGTTATTACTGTTATTGTGATGACTGTTAACACTGTTATTGTGATGACTGTTATTACTGTTATTGTGATGACTGTTAACACTGTTATTGTGATGACTGTTATTACTGTTATTGTGATGACTGTTATTACTGTTATTGTGATGACTGTTATTACTGTTATTGTGATGACTGTTAACACTGTTATTGTGATGACTGTTATTACTGTTATTGTGATGACTGTTAACACTGTTATTGTGATGACTGTTATTACTGTTATTGTGATGACTGTTAACACTGTTATTGTGATGACTGTTAACACTGTTATTGTGATGACTGTTAACACTGTTATTGTGATGACTGTTAACACTGTTATTGTGATGACTGTTAGTACTGTAGTGTGATGACTGTTAGTACTGTTATTGTGATGACTGTTATTACTGTTATTGTGATGACTGTTAGTACTGTTATTGTGATGACTGTTAACACTGTTATTGTGATGACTGTTAGTACTGTTATTGTGATGACTGTTAGTACTGTTATTGTGATGACTGTTATTTACTGTTATGTGATGACTGTTAGTACATGTTATGTGATGACTGTTATTACTGTTATTGTGATGACTGTTAACACTGTTATTGTGATGACTGTTATTACTGTTATTGTGATGACTGTTAACACTGTTATTGTGATGACTGTTAGTACTGTTATTGTGATGACTGTTAGTACTGTTATTGTGATGACTGTTATTACTGTTATTGTGATGACTCTTAGTACTGTTATTGTGATGACTGTTATTACTGTTATTGTGATGACTGTTATTACTGTTATTGTGATGACTGTTAACACTGTTATTGTGATGACTGTTAACACTGTTATTGTGATTACTGTTAGCACTGTTATTGTGATGACTGTTAGTACTGTTATTGTGATGACTGTTATTACTGTTATTGTGATGACTGTTATTACTGTTATTGTGATGACTGTTAACACTGTTATTGTGATGACTGTTATTACTGTTATTGTGATGACTGTTAACACTGTTATTGTGATGACTGTTAGCACTGTTATTGTGATGACTGTTAACACTGTTATTGTGATGACTGTTAACACTGTTATTGTGATGACTGTTAACACTGTTATTGTGATGACTGTTAACACTGTTATTGTGATGACTGTTAGTACTGTTATTGTGATGACTGTTAACACTGTTATTGTGATGACTGTTAACACTGTTATTGTGATGACTGTTATTACTGTTATTGTGATGACTGTTAGTACTGTTATTGTGATGACTGTTAACACTGTTATTGTGATGACTGTTAACACTGTTATTATTATCATTATTAGCAATGTTATTGTAACTGTTGTTATGACTGTTATAGTTATCATTGCTAGCACTGTTATTGTTATCATTAACTCTGTTATTTTTATGACTGTTAACACTGTTATTTTTATCATTGTTAGCAAAGTTATTGTTATGACTGTTAGCACTCTTATTATAACTGTTAACACTGTTATTGTTATCATTGTTAATACTGTTATTGCTATCATTGTTAGCACTGTTATTATTATCATTGTTAGCACTGTCATTGTTATCATTGTTACCACTGTTAACTTTTTAGTATTGTTATCGTTGTTATCATTAGCATTGTTAGCATTGTTTGAGAGGATTATTAAATTCCACTCTTTAGTCATCGTTAAAACTTAACCGGGACTGACACATTTGAACCTTAATAAACCAGAAATGATACATTGAAACGTCAGTAAACCAGGACTGATTCATCGGAACCTCAATAAACCAGGACTGACACATTTAAAGCCTCAGTAAACCAGAACTGACACATTGGAACCTCAGTAAACCGGGAGTGCCACACTGGAACCTCTATAAACCAGGACTGACACATTGGAACCTCAGTAAACCGGGATTGACACATTTAAAACCTCAATAAAACATCTCTGACCACCGTTGACACAACTCATTTAATTGGCCAAAAATAGGTCAGTTAGCTCTCTAATAAATAGGTACCTAATGACTGGCTTTCTAATGATACTTTCTTTTTGGACGGGAGAATGGTTTATATACACACATCGTTTTATGTTGCTAAAAAGCCGAGTAATACACGCTTATAAACCGGTAACTGGTTAAGACCAGAGCTGGACTGGTTTTTTTTGAGGGGTGGGGGGGTTAGGTGGGTTTAAAGGTCATCGACCACACGAAGGGGGTCGTTACACACACACACACACACACACACACACACACACACACACACACACACACACACAGGGAAGGCATTACAATGGATCAGGGAATACTTGTCAGGAAGACAGCAGCGAGTCATGGTACGTGGTGAGGTGTCAGACTGGGCACCTGTGATCAGCGGGGTCCCACAGGGGTCAGTCCTAGGACCAGTGCTGTTTCTGGTATTTGTGAACGACATGACGGAAGGAATAGACTCCGAAGTGTCCGTGTTTGCAGATGACGTGAAGTTGATGAGAAGAATTCATTCTATCGAAGACCAGGCAGAACTACAAAGGGATCTGGACAGGCTGCAGACCTGGTCCAGCAATTGGCTCCTGGAGTTCATCCCCACCAAATGCAAAGTCATGAAGATTGGGGAAGGGCAAAGAAGACCGCAGACGGAGTACAGTCTAGGGGGCCAGAGACTACAAACCTCACTCAAGGAAAAAGATCTTGGGGTGAATATAACACCAGGCACATCTCCTGAAGCGCACATCAACCAAATAACTGCTGCTGCATATGGGCGCCTAGAAAACCTCAGAACAGCATTCCGACACCTTAATAAGGAATCGTTCAGGACCCTGTACACCGTGTACTTTAGGCCCATATTGGAGTATGCGGCACCAGTTTGGAACCCACACCTAGCCAAGCACGTAAAGAAACTAAAGAAAGTGCAAAGGTTTGCAGCAAGACTAGTCCCAGAGCTAAGAGGTATGTCCTACGACGAGAGGTTAAGGAAAATCAACCTGACGACACTGGAGGATAGGAGAGATAGGGGGGACATGATAACGACATACAAAATACTGAGAGGAATTGACAAGGTGGACAAAGACAGGATGTTCCAGAGATGGGACACAGCAACAAGGAGACACAGTTGGAAGTTGAAGACACAGATGAATTACAGGGATGTTAGGAAGTATTTCTTCAGCCACAGAGTAGTCAAGAAGTGGAATAGTTTGGGAAGCGATGTAGTGGAGGCAGGATCCATACATAGCTTTAAGCAGAGGTATGATAAAGCTCACGGTTCAGGGAGAGTGACCTAGTAGCGACCAGTGAAGAGGCGATGCCAGGAGCTTGGATTCGACCCCTGCAACCTCTACTAGGTGAGTACAACTAGGTGAGTACACACACACAAACACACAAGGGGTCAAAGTTGGAAGTTGAAAACTCAGATGAGTCACAGGGATGTTAGGAAGTATTTCTTTAGTCATAGAGTTGTCAGGAAGCGGAAGAATCTGGAGAGTGATGTAGTGTAGGCAGGATCCATACATAGCTTTAAGACGAGGTATGATAAAGCTCATGGAGCAGTGAGAGAGAGGCGCTAGTGACGACCAGTGAAGAGGCGGGGCCAGGAGGTATGAATCAACCCCTGCAACCACAATTAGGTGAGTATACACACGATGTATGTATCATTTATCACCTGGAGTTTGGTTTTTACTGCTGGTTTAATTAAGAGAAAATAAACACAAGGATTGTTTACTAAGATAACCTTACTCACAGAATTTGTTGTGTCACAGTTATCTTCTAACCTGTTTTGAGTTAGTGGTAGTTAACTAACCTGGGAATCCTAACATTTGAGGCTTCACTTACGTATACGATGCTAATATGTTAACTTCTAACATGTAAACAACTTTAAACCAAATCTTGAATCTAGTTTCGTGCACATATATTGGTTTTAAGATCACCTAAGATCACACTTTTCAATTCGTGTTTATCATGTTCATATTTTTTTTAATCACAAAAGACGTCCGTTACTCAAAAAAGACATCGGATGATATTGCAAGAAAGCTTTTCGTGGCAGTATAATTGAAAGGTTTTTCGTGGCAGTATAATTGAAAGGTTTTTCGTGGCAGTATAATTGAAAGGTTTTCGTGGCAGTATAATTGAAAGGTTTTCGTGGCAGTATAATTGAAAGGTTTTAGTGGCAGTATAATTGAAAGGTTTTTCGTGGCAGTATAATTGAAAGGTTTTCGTGGCAGTATAATTGAAAGGTTTTAGTGGCAGTATAATTGAAAGGTTTTTCGTGGCAGTATAATTGAAAGGTTTTTCGTGGCAGTATAATTGAAAGGTTTTCGTAAGTCACACGGTCGACGCAGCAGAGGTCAGAACCTGCAGGTTGAAATACGGGCGACGACGACCTTCTTACACACCCTTAGAAGTTATGTGTCTCCACAGGAAGGGTTTAGATGTAAGAACATCGAGGGGAAGGGGGAAGGTGAGGGGGGGAAAGGGAGGGGGGGACAGCTGTCTGCCTGGTGATCGCTGGTGGTGAGAGCAGAGGGGCGAAATGTGTGTCTGTATCTTGCAGACCAGAGGGAGAGGGATGAGAGTTGCCGACTTACGGATTTTTATTGGGGGGAGGGGAGGGAAGACGTTTCACTCTGCCTAGAGCTTTGTATCAAGATATGTTTCGCTTTATGTAGAGCTTGGTCAGGTGCTGTTTCGCTCTGTTTAGAGCTTTGTATCAAGTGCTATTCTGCTGTGTGTAGAGCTGTGTATCAAGTGATGTTTCGCTGTGTAGAGCTTGGTCAGGTGCTGTTTCGCTCTCTGTAGAGCTTTATCAAGCGCTGATTCTACCTGCGTAGAGCTTTACAAGGTGATGCTTCCCTCTGGAGAATGCCAGGTAATCAGGTCTGATCCAGGGGGAGGGAAGTGTAGCTTCAGTGCCCTTAATCATGAGCCCTTCAACAGCATGACCCCCTTGAGGGAGGTTCCTTGATGCTGGTGAGGGGCTCTTGATCCAGGGAATTAAGCCTGAATGCCTTCCCCCCTACATGCGCTGTATAATCCCTACGAATTTAGCGCTCCCCATAATAATAATAATAATTCACCAGCATGAAGGGTTCAGCGGACGTGGCTGAAGGGTTCACTGAAGGGCTCAGAAAGACGCCCCTTTCATCGTAATAGCCAAATCTTGGGCCTCGCGGCCCCCTCAAGGTCCTCTTCAGCAGATAGTGTGAGGGAGGGAGTTTGCCAGTACTCGCTTTATTCTGGTGATTTCATCCAGGCGGGCTAGCTTTTTTTATTTTTTTTGCTCTCGTATGGTTCCTCCTTTGTGTTTTTGTCTGTGTTCTTGTTTACCTCTTCGTTTGTGTCCTCGTTTGCCTCTTCGTTTGTGTCCTCGTTTGCCTCTTCGTTTGTGGCCTCATCTATGTCCTCGCTTGATCCTTGGCTTGCGTCCTCGTTTGTGTCTTTGTTTATGTCCTTGTTCGTGCCTTCTCTTGTTCCCTGGTACTCGTTTGTGACCTCATTCGTGGCCTCGCGTGTGTCCTCGTTTGTGGCCTCGTTTGTGACCTCGTTTGTTTACATCGACGGGAATGTTTTAACGTTAGCCAAATGGACCCAGGTGGCAGTGCTTGTAGAGGGTAGGGGAGGAGGGGAGGGGAGATTAGAAAAGGGGGACTAAGGGAGAAAGGAAAGAAGGTGGGGTAAGAAAGGGAAGAAGAAAAGGGGTAGGTGAAGAGAAACGAGACGAAGAGAAAAAACAAGGGAAAATTTGTGTAAAGGGGTGATAAGAAAGGAAGAGGATCTGTAGGAAAGAGGAGAGGGCGAAGAAAGGGAGGGTGGAGGGAGTGAGAGGGAGGGAGGGTGAGAGAGAGGGAGGGGAAGGGAGGAAGGGAGAAAGAAGGATTGAGGAAGGAGACCAGTTGTAGTGGCTGAGGAGTTAAGGTCGATATAAAGTGGAGAGTGTGGTGGTAGTGCCGTTCTGAGAGTCGTCCTCAGAGACAAGGACAGTCTGCTAGGAATATATGACCTTCCCAGGTTCCTGAGGTTGAGTGGGTACCACTGGGACTAGAGTAAGTGGGTGTACTGTCCTTCCCAGGGTCCTGAGGTCGAGTGGGTACCACTGGGATGAGAGTGAGAGGATGTACTGTCCTTCTCAGCATCCTGAAGTCGAGCGGATGCCACTGGAAAGATAGTGAGTGGGTGTACTGACCTTCCCAGGACCCAGAGGTCGAGTGGATGTCACTGAAGAGAGAGTAAGTGGGTGTACTGACCTTCCCAGGGTCCTGAGGTAGATTCGGCACCACTGGAAAGAGAGTGAGTGGGTGTACGGATCTTCCCAGGGTCCTGAGGTAGAGTGGAAACCATTGGAAAGAGAGTGAGTGGGAGTACTGACTTTCCCAGGGTCCTGAGGTCGAGTGGGTACCACTGGAAAGAGAGTGAGTGGATGTACTAACCTTCCCAGGGTCCTGAGGTCGAGTGGGTACCACTGGGATGAGAGTGAGAGGATGTACTATCCTTCTCAGCATCCTGAAGTCGAGCGGATGCCACTGGAAAGATAGTGAGTGGGTGTACTGACCTTCCCAGGACCCAGAGGTCGAGTGGATGTCACTGAAGAGAGAGTAAGTGGGTGTACTGACCTTCCCAGGGTCCTGAGGTAGATTCGGCACCACTGGAAAGAGAGTGAGTGGGTGTACGGATCTTCCCAGGGTCCTGAGGTAGAGTGGAAACCATTGGAAAGAGAGTGAGTGGGAGTACTGACTTTCCCAGGGTCCTGAGGTCGAGTGGGTACCACTGGAAAGAGAGTGAGTGGGTGTACTAACCTTCCCAGGGTCCTGAGGTCGAGTGGGTACCACTGGGATGAGAGTGAGAGGATGTACTGTCCTTCTCAGCATCCTGAAGTCGAGCGGATGCCACTGGAAAGATAGTGAGTGGGTGTACTGACCTTCCCAGGACCCAGAGGTCGAGTGGATGTCACTGAAGAGAGAGTAAGTGGGTGTACTGACCTTCCCAGGGTCCTGAGGTAGATTCGGCACCACTGGAAAGAGAGTGAGTGGGTGTACGGATCTTCCCAGGGTCCTGAGGTAGAGTGGAAACCATTGGAAAGAGAGTGAGTGGGAGTACTGACTTTCCCAGGGTCCTGAGGTCGAGTGGGTACCACTGGAAAGAGAGTGAGTGGGTGTACTAACCTTCCCAGGGCCCTGAGGTCGAGTGGGAATGAGTGGGTGTAATATGTTCACTTTGTTCACCTCTTCAACGTCATCTGCTGTTCAGAACATAATTCATCTACACTACTACGCAAATCCGATATTTTTAAGCACTGGCAACCTCTGAATATTTTAATATATATTAAATATTTGAGCGCGTTGAGTGGAGGCGTGTGCTCTCTGGGATTTTACGTGCTGTTGGAGTGTGAGAATATCCATGAAAGGATTCTAGGTAATCGGTTAACCGGATTTAGATATGTGAAAATGAGAGGTATTATCCCTGCCGGTTGTGTGACAGGTGGCATAGGCTGGACCATCTGTGGATGGCGAAGCTTCGACTTGTCTGTAAAGACAGCCAGGGCGCAAATGATGGTGAATGCATTCTCTTCTTTGGCACTCTTTGTCTTAGATGACACTGCATGAGTATCGTCTTGACTGGAGTTTGTAAGCTGGGTCACGGTGGTGGGGCCTTCGTCCTTGTCTGTCTTCAAGACAAATGCTCTGACTAGAAGTTTCCATTCTCAGTGCCTCTGTAAACTGATTCGCGTCTTGAGGCAGCGCGAGGAACGTCTCGAGAGGCAATGCACTCACCGAGGACGAGGACGATAAGCTGTTACTGAAAACTGGAAGATTGTTTGGTCTTTTTTTTTTGTGGTAATTAAAAATTTTGATATATTGATCTGGGTGGTGCTCCGCCAGGATGTTTGACCCTCCGCTAAAACGTAGTTTATTCCCACACAGAAGAGCTTTGGCTCCTCTAATAAAACGTAGTTTTGTTTCCACATAGAATGAGCTTTTGATCCTCCATTAGCACGTAGTTTTACACACAGAATGAGCTTTTAATCCTCCGATTAAATGTAATCTGTTTACACACAGAGCTTTCGATCCAGGTTGTGCCTCCACGAGGAAGCAGTGCGTTTACACTCTGTCTACTAACAGCCTGGCTGATCGGGTCTTGATCCACCAGGAGGCCTGGTTTGGAACCAGCCGGTGGGGGTCGAGGGGGGCGTTGGTCCCCCGGAAAAATCATGCCTCAGGCTCACCAATCAGGTAGTCACCAACTTTCCAAACACCAGCGTGGGTTTCTTAGAGTTTTTTTTATAAAGTCAGTTAGGAACAAAATGAAAGAGAGAGAGAAATCTCTACGCTACTGTTGGGGGGAAAAAATTCTAGCTTTAACTCGGGTCAGCTAAGAGAGTTCGTGCACCAGCATGTGTAAGCATGTTAATACTCGTTACTCTGCAGTGGACTTTGTCTTCTAGACAGTGGAAGATGTGTGTTCTCTTAGTGGAGCACTTGTGCCACTCCACCAGGGAGAGAGAGAGAGAGAGAGAGAGAGAGAGAGAGAGAGAGAGAGAGAGAGAGGAGAGAGAGAGAGAGAGAGAGAGAGGGTGAGCATGTGGGGGAGAAATGGAAAGATTGTGAAAAATTCCTTTGGTAAAATGACTCTTCTCACTGTTCAGTGTAATATAACGAAGCCTTGACTCTCTCTCTCTCTCTCTCTCTCTCTCTCTCTCTCTCTCTCTCTTCTCTCTCCTCTCTCTCTCTCTCTCTCTCTCTCTCTCTCTCTTCTTCCTCTCCTCCAATTACTCCTCTCGCCCCTATGCTCTGACCCTCTCCTCGTAAACTGTACCTCTCCCTTCGTTAACCGTCTTGTATTAAATGGAAAATGTAACAGACACTTGTTTTAATTCTGTTTTGAGTGTGTGTGTGTGTGTGTGTGTGTGTGTGTACTCACCTAGTTGTACTCACCTAGTTGAGGTTGCGGGGGTCGAGTCCGAGCTCAAACATGCATTTGCCGTGTGTGTGTGTGTGTGTGTGTGTGTGTGTGTGTGTGTGTGTGTGTGTGTGTGTGTGTGTGTGTGTGTGTGTGTGTGTGTATGTGTGTGTGTGTGTGTGTGTGTGTGTGTGTGTGTTTGTGTGTGTGTGTGTGTGTGTGTATGTGTGTGTGTGTGTGTGTGTGTGTGTGTGTGTGTATGTGTGTGTGTGTGTGTGTGTGTGTGTGTGTGTGTGTGTGTGTGTGTGTGTGTGTGTGTGTGTACTCACCTAGTTGTACTCACTTAGTTGAGGTTGCGGGGGTCGAGTCCAAGCTCCTGGCCCCGCCTCTTCACTGGTCGCCACTAGGTCACTCTCCCTGAACCATGAGCTTTATCGTACCTCTGCTTAAAGCTATGTATGGATCCTGCCTCCACTACATCTCTTCCCACACTATTCCACTTCTTGACTACTCTATGACTGAAGAAATACTTCCTAACATCCCTGTGATTCATCTGTGTCTTCAGCTTCCAACTGTGTCCCCTTGTTGCTGTGTCCAGTCTCTGGAACATCCTGTCTTTGTCCACCTTGTCAATTCCTCTCAGTATTTTGTAAGTCGTTATCATGTCCCCCCTATCTCTCCTGTCCTCCAGTGTCGTCAGGTTGATTTCCCTTAACCTCTCCTCGTAGGACATACCTCTTAGCTCTGGGACTAGTCTTGTGGCAAACCTTTGCACTTTCTCTAGTTTCTTAACATGCTTGGCTAGGTGTGGGTTCCAAACTGGTGCCGCATACTCCAATATGGGCCTAACGTACACGGTGTACAGGGTCCTGAATGATTCCTTATTAAGATGTCGGAATGCTGTTCTGAGGTTTGCTAGGCGCCCATATGCTGCAGCAGTTATTTGGTTGATGTGCGCTTCAGGAGATGTGCCTGGTGTTATACTCACCCCAAGATCTTTTTCCTTGAGTGAGGTTTGTAGTCTCTGGCCCCCTAGACTGTACTCCGTCTGCGGTCTTCTTTGCCCATCCCCAATCTTCATGACTTTGCATTTGGTGGGATTGAACTCCAGGAGCCAATTGCTGGACCAGGTCTGTAGCCTGTCTAGATCCCTTTGTAGTTCTGCCTGGTCTTCGATCGAATGAATTCTTCTCATCAACTTCACGTCATCTGCAAAGAGTGACACCTCAGAGTTTATTCCTTCTGTCATGTCGTTCACAAATACCAGAAACAGCACTGGTCCTAGGACTGACCCCTGTGGAACCCCGCTGGTCACAGGTGCCCACTCTGACACCTCGCCACGTACCATGACTCGCTGCTGTCTTCCTGACAAGTATTCCCTGATCCATTGTAGTGCCTTCCCTGTTATCCCTGCTTGGTCCTCCAGTTTTTGCACTAATCTCTTGTGTGGTACTGTGTCAAACGCCTTCTTGCAGTCCAAGAAAATGCAATCCACCCACCCCTCTCTCTCTTGCCTTACTGCTGTTACCTTGTCATAGAACTCCAGTAGGTTTGTGACACAGGATTTCCCGTCCCTGAAACCATGTTGGGTGCTGTTGATGAGATCATTCCTTTCTAGGTGTTCCACCACTCTTCTCCTGACAATCTTCTCCATGACTTTGCATACTATACATGTCAGTGACACTGGTCTGTAGTTTAGTGCTTCATGTCTGTCTCCTTTTTTAAAGATTGGGACTACATTTGCTGTCTTCCATGCCTCAGGCAATCTCCCTGTTTCGATAGATGTATTGAATATTGTTGTTAAGGGTACACATAACCCCTTTGCTCCCTCTCTCAGGACCCATGGAGAGATGTTATCTGGCCCCATTGCCTTTGAGGTATCTAGCTCACTCAGAAGCCTCTTCACTTCTTCCTCGGTTGTGTGCACTGTGTCCAGCACTTGGTGGTGTACCCCACATCTCCGTCCCTCTCGAGCCCCTTCTGTCTCCTCTGTGAACACTTCTATGAATCTCTTGTTGAGTTCTTCACATACTTCACGGTCATTTCTTGTTGTCTCTGCTCCTTCCTTCCTTAGCCTGATTACCTGGTCTTTGACTGTTGTTTTTCTCCTGATGTGGCTGTATAACAGCTTCGGGTCAGATTTGGCTTTCGCTGCTATGTCGTTTTCATATTGTCGTTGGGCCTCCCTTCTTATCTGTGCATATTCGTTTCTGGCTCTACGACTGCTCTCCTTATTCTCCTGGGTCCTTTGCCTTCTATATTTCTTCCATTCCCTAGCACACATGGTTTTTGCCTCCTTGCACCTTTGGGTGAACCATGGGCTCATCCTGGCTTTTTCATTATTCCTGTTTCCCTTGGGTACAAACCTCTCTTCAGCCTCCTTGCACATTGTTGCTACATATTCCATCATCTCAATAACTGGCTTCCCTGCCAGTTCTCTGTCCCACTGAACCTCGTTCAGGAAGTTCCTCATTACTGTGTAGTCCCCTTTCTTGCAGTTTGGCTTCATTTGTCCTGGCCTTCCTGCTTTCCCCTCCACTTGTAGCTGTACTGTGTATTCGAAGCTCAAAACCACATGATCGCTGGCTCCAAGGGGACTTTCATATGTGATGTCCTCAATATCTGCACTACTCAAGGTGAATACTAAGTCCAGTCTTGCTGGCTCATCCTCTCCTCTCTCTCTTGTAGTGTCCCTTACGTGTTGGTACATGTGTGTGTGTGTGTGTGTGTGTGTGTGTGTGTGTGTGTGTGTGTGTGTGTGTGTGTGTGTGTGGGTGGGTGTGTGTGCGTGTCAAATACATACTTTGCAATATCGAATACGCATAAATACGCATGTCAACGCACGCACAGGACAGAAACACAGACAAATACACGGAAACACAGACAAATGCATGGAAACACAGACAAACACATGGAAACACAGACAAATGCATGGAAACGACAAACACATGGAAACACAGACAACAATGGAAACACAGACAAACACTTGAAAACGACAATCATGGAAACACAGACAAACACATGGAAACACAGACAAACACATGGAAACACAGACAAATGCATGGAAACACAGACAAACACATGGAAACACAGACAAACACATGGAAACACAGACAAACACTTGGAAACACAGACAAACACATGGAAACATAGACAAACACATGGAAACACAGACAAACACATGGAAACAAGACAAACACATGGAAACATAGACAAACACATGGAAACACAGACAAACACATGGAAACATAGACAAACACATGGAAACACAGACAAACACATGGAAACATAGACAAACACATGGAAACACAGACAAACACATGGAAACATAGACAAACACATGGAAACACAGACAAACACATGGAAACATAGACAAACACATGGAAACACAGACAAACACATGGAAACACAGACAAACACATGGAAACACTGACAAACACATGGAAAACAGACAAACACATGGAAACACAGACAAACACATGGAAACACAGACAAACACATGGAAACACAGACAAACACATGGAAACACGACAAAACACATGGAAACACAGACAAACACATGGAAACACAGACAAACACATGGAAACACAGACAAACACATGGAAACACTGACAAACACATGGAAACACAGACAAACACATGGAAACACAGACAAACAAAACAACAAATGGAAACACTGACAAACACATGGAAACATAGACAAACACTTGGAAACACAGACAAACACATGGAAACATAGACAAACACATGGAAACACAGACAAACACATGGAAACACAGACAAACACATGGAAACACAACATGAACAAACCACATGGAAACACAGACAAACACATGGAAACACTGACAAACACATGGAAACACAGACAAACACATGGAAACACAGACAAACACATGGAAACACTGACAAACACATGGAAACACAGACAAACACATGGAAACACAGACAAACACATGGAAACATAGACAAAACACATGGAAACACAGACAAACACATGGAAACACAGACAAACACATGGAAACACAGACAAACACATGGAAACACAGACAAACACATGGAAACACAGACAAACACATGGAAACACAGACAAACACATGGAAACACAGACAAACACATGGAAACATAGACAAACACATGGAAACACAGACAAACACATGGAAACACAGACAAACACATGGAAACACAGACAAACACATGGAAACACACAACATGGAAACAAACAACATGGAAACACAGACAAACAAACAAGAAAAACATGGAAACACAGACAAACACATGGAAACATAGACAAACACATGGAAACACAGACAAACACATGGAAACATAGACAAACACATGGAAACACAGACAAACACATGGAAAACATAGACAAACACATGGAAACACAGACAAACACATGGAAACATAGACAAACACATGGAAACACAGACAAACACATGGAAACACAGACAAACACATGGAAACACTGACAAACACATGGAAACACAGACAAACACATGGAAACACAGACAAACACATGGAAAACACTGACAAACACATGGAAAACACAGACAAACACATGGAAACACAGACAAACACATGGAAACACTGACAAACACATGGAAACATAGACAAACACATGGAAACACAGACAAACACATGGAAACATAGACAAAACACATGGAAACACAGACAAACACATGGAAACACTGACAAACACATGGAAACACAGACAAACACACGGAAACACAGACAAACACATGGAAACACAGACAAACACATGGAAACACTGACAAACACATGGAAACACTGACAAACACATGGAAACACAGACAAACACATGGAAACACTGACAAACACATGGAAACACAGACAAACACATGGAAACACAGACAAACACATGGAAACACAGACAAACACATGGAAACACTGACAAACACATGGAAACACAGACAAACACATGGAAACACAGACAAACACATGGAAACACAGACAAACACATGGAAACACAGACAAACACATGGAAAACACAGACAAACACATGGAAACACAGACAAACACATGGAAACACTGACAAACACATGGAAACACAGACAAACACATGGAAACACAGACAAACACATGGAAACACAGACAAACACATGGAAACACAGACAAACACATGGAAACACAGACAAACACATGGAAACACAGACAAACACATGGAAACACAGACAAACACATGGAAACACAGACAAACACATGGAAACACAGACAAACACATGGAAGCACAGACAAACACATGGAAACACAGACAAACACATGGAAACACTGACAAACACATGGAAACACAGACAAACACATGGAAACAGACAAACACATGGAAACACAGACAAACACATGGAAACACAGACAAACACATGGAAACAGAGACAAACACATGGAAACACAGACAAACACATGGAAACACAGACAAACACATGGAAACACAGACAAACACATGGAAACACTGACAAACACATGGAAACACTGACAAACACATGGAAACACAGACAAACACATGGAAACACTGACAAACACATGGAAACACAGACAAACACATGGAAACACAGACAAACACATGGAAACACAGACAAACACATGGAAACACAGACAAACACATGGAAACACAGACAAACACATGGAAACATAGACAAACACATGGAAACACAGACAAACACATGGAAACATAGAACAAACACATGGAAACACAGACAAACACATGGAAACATAGACAAACACATGGAAACACAGACAAACACATGGAAACATAGACAAACACATGGAAAACACAGACAAACACATGGAAACATAGACAAACACATGGAAACACAGACAAACACATGGAAACACAGACAAACACATGGAAACACTGACAAACACATGGAAACACAGACAAACACATGGAAACACAGACAAACACATGGAAACACTGACAAACACATGGAAACACAGACAAACACATGGAAACACAGACAAACACATGGAAAACACTGACAAACACATGGAAACATAGACAAACACATGGAAACACAGACAAACACATGGAAACATAGACAAACACATGGAAACACAGACAAACACATGGAAACACTGACAAACACATGGAAACACAGACAAACACACGGAAACACAGACAAACACATGGAAACACAGACAAACACATGGAAACACTGACAAACACATGGAAACACTGACAAACACATGGAAACACAGACAAACACATGGAAACACTGACAAACACATGGAAACACAGACAAACACATGGAAACACAGACAAACACATGGAAACACAGACAAACACATGGAAAACACTGACAAACACATGGAAACACAGACAAACACATGGAAACACAGACAAACACATGGAAACACAGACAAACACATGGAAACACAGACAAACACATGGAAACACAGACAACACATGGAAACACAGACAAACACATGGAAACACTGACAAACACATGGAAACACAGACAAACACATGGAAACACAGACAAACACATGGAAACACTGACAAACACATGGAAACACAGACAAACACATGGAAACACAGACAAACACATGGAAACACAGACAAACACATGGAAACACAGACAAACACATGGAAACACAGACAAACACATGGAAACACAGACAAACACATGGAAACACAGACAAACACATGGAAACACAGACAAACACATGGAAACACAGACAAACACATGGAAACACAGACAAACACATGGGAAACACAGACAAACACATGGAAACACAGACAAACACATGGAAACACTGACAAACACATGGAAACACAGACAAAACACATGGAAACACAGACAAACACATGGAAACACAGACAAACACATGGAAACACAGACAAACACATGGAAACACAGACAAACACATGGAAACACAGACAAACACATGGAAACACAGACAAACCCATGGAAACACAGACAAACACATGGAAACACAGACAAACACATGGAAACACAGACAAACACATGGAAACACAGACAAACACATGGAAACACAAACAAACACATGGAAACACAAATGATCAAACAAAGACAAAAGACTTTCTGGTTGTGTGCGCAAGGAAGTCTTCTTTTTCTTCTTTATCTTCTTTATTTTCTTTATCTTCTTTATCTTCTCTTTCATGTCCTTCTGGATCCTTGTATGTAGTGATCCTTTCACTGTCTTCCTGGTATCCACCAGGGTGGTGATCCATCTCTGTTTTCAAGTATCGACGGAATCATTTCACACATTTTAGAGACAACTTTTCTGCGTAACTCAGCTTTTCTAATTCTTCTAGAACCCTTTTCTAATTCTTCTATATCCTTTTTCTAACTCTTTTAGAGCCCTTTTCTAACTTTTCTAGAACCCTTTTCTAACTCTTCTAGAGCTCTTTTCTAACGCTTCTAGAACCCTTTTCTAACTCCTCTAGAGCCCTTTTCTAACTTTCTAGAACCCTTTTCTAACTCTCCTAGAGCCCTTTTCTAACTCTTCTAGAGCCCTTTTCTAACTCTTCTAGAGCCCTTTTCTAACTCTTGTAGAACCCTTTTCTAACTCTTCTAGAGCCCTTTTCTAGCTCTTCTAGAGCCCTTTTCTAACTCTCCTAGAGCCCTTTTCTAACTCTTCTAGAGCCCTTTTCTAACTCTCCTAGAGCCCTTTTCTAACTCTTCTAGAGCCCTTTCTAACTCTTCTAGAGCCCTTTTCTAACTCTTCTAGAGCCCTTTTCTAACTCTTGTAGAACCCTTTTCTAACTCTTCTAGAGCCCTTTTCTAGCTCTTCTAGAACCCTTTTCTAACTCTCCTAGAGCCCTTTTCTAACTCTTCTAGAGCCCTTTTCTAACTCTTCTAGAGCCCTTTTCTAACTCTTCTAGAGCCCTTTTCTAGCTCTTCTAGAGCCCTTTTCTAACTCTTCTAGAGCCCTTTTCTAGCTCTTCTAGAACCCTTTTCTAACTCTCCTAGAGCCCTTTTCTAACTCTTCTAGAGCCCTTTTCTAACTCTTCTAGAGCCCTTTTCTAACTCTCCTAGAGCCCTTTTCTAACTCTTCTAGAGCTCTTTTCTAACGCTTCTAGAGTCCTTTTCTAACGCTTCGAGAGCCCTTTTCTAACTCTTCTAGAGCTCTTTTCTAACGCTTCTAGAACCCTTTTCTAACTCCTCTAGAGCCCTTTTCTAATTTTCTAGAACCCTTTTCTAACTCTCCTAGAGCCCTTTTCTAACTCTTCTAGAGCCCTTTTCTAACTCTCCTAGAGCCCTTTTCTATCTCCTCTAGAACCCTTTTCTAACTCTTCTAGAACCCTTTTCTAACTCTTCTAGAACCCTTTTCTAACTCTTCTAGAACCCTTTTCTAACTCTTCTAGAACCCTTTTCTAACTCTTCTAGAGCCCTTTTCTAACTCTTCTAGAGCCCTTTTCTAGCTCTTCTAGAACCCTTTTCTAACTCTCCTAGAGCCCTTTTCTAACTCTTCTGGAGCCCTTTTCTAACTCTTCTAGAGCCCTTTTCTAACTCTTCTAGAGCCCTTTTCTAGCTCTTCTAGAGCCCTTTTCTAACTCTTCTAGAGCCCTTTTCTAGCTCTTCTAGAACCCTTTTCTAACTCTCCTAGAGCCCTTTTCTAACTCTTCTAGAGCCCTTTTCTAACTCTTCTAGAGCCCTTTTCTAACTCTCCTAGAGCCCTTTTCTAACTCTTCTAGAGCTCTTTTCTAACGCTTCTAGAGTCCTTTTCTAACGCTTCGAGAGCCCTTTTCTAACTCTTCTAGAGCTCTTTTCTAACGCTTCTAGAACCCTTTTCTAACTCCTCTAGAGCCCTTTTCTAATTTTCTAGAACCCTTTTCTAACTCTCCTAGAGCCCTTTTCTAACTCTTCTAGAGCCCTTTTCTAACTCTCCTAGAGCCCTTTTCTATCTCCTCTAGAACCCTTTTCTAACTCTTCTAGAACCCTTTTCTAACTCTTCTAGAACCCTTTTCTAACTCTTCTAGAACCCTTTTCTAACTCTTCTAGAACCCTTTTCTAACTCTTCTAGAGCCCTTTTCTAACTCTTCTAGAGCCCTTTTCTAACTCCTCTAGAGCCCTTTTCTAACTCTTCTAGAGCCCTTTTCTAACTCTTCTAGAGCCCTTTTCTAACTCTCCTAGAGCCATTTTCTAACTCTTCTAGAGCTCTTTTCTAACGCTTCAGAGTCCTTTTCTAACGCTTCGAGAGCCCTTTTCTAACTCTTCTAGAGCTCTTTTCTAACGCTTCTAGAACCCTTTTCTAACTCCTCTAGAGCCCTTTTCTAATTTTCTAGAACCCTTTTCTAACTCTCCTAGAGCCCTTTTCTAACTCTTCTAGAGCCCTTTTCTAACTCTCCTAGAGCCCTTTTCTAACTCTTGTAGAACCCTTTTCTAACTCTTCTAGAACCCTTTTCTAACTCTTCTAGAACCCTTTTCTAACTCTTCTAGAACCCTTTTCTAACTCCTCTAGAACCCTTTTCTAACTCTTCTAGAGCCCTTTTCTAACTCTTCTAGAGCCCTTTTCTAACTCCTCTAGAACCCTTTTCTAACTCTTCTAGAACCCTTTTCTAACTCTTCTAGAACCCTTTTCTAACTCCTCTAGAACCCTTTTCTAACTCTTCTAGAGCCCTTTTCTAACTCTTCTAGAACCCTTTTCTAACTCCTCTAGAACCCTTTTCTAACTCTTCTAGAGCCCTTTTCTAACTCTTCTAGAACCCTTTTCTAACTCCTCTAGAACCCTTTTCTAACTCTTCTAGAGCCCTTTTCTAACTCTTCTAGAACCCTTTTCTAACTCCTCTAGAACCCTTTTCTAACTCTTCTAGAGCCCTTTTCTAACTCTTCTAGAACCCTTTTCTAACTCCTCTAGAACCCTTTTCTAACTCTTCTAGAGCCCTTTTCTAACTCTTCTAGAACCCTTTTCTAACTCCTCTAGAACCCTTTTCTAACTCTTCTAGAGCCCTTTTCTAACTCTTCTAGAACCCTTTTCTAACTCCTCTAGAGCCCTTTCCTAACTTATCTGCATATTTTTGGTCCCCCTGGGTGTGCACACTACTCATCTGCCGAACTTTCCAATTTTGGGAATGATATACATTACTAAAAAAATTATTTTTGATCAAATTTCTTCATATATCTGATGTTTTCAAGACTGACAGAATGACAATAAATTTTCACTCCTTTATTTATATGATTTTCCGGTAATAATTTGTTTCCTTAAATTATAACTCCTGGATCCCTCTTTTTCGGTCTGTCACTTTCAGTAATAACTCACTGTGTACTCTTCCTGTGGGCGGATTTCCCCTTCCTAGCCATTTGCAATGCGTGACGTCTTCTTTCTTTCTTTCAACAAATGGGCTGTATCCCACCGAGGCAGGGGGGCCCAAAAAGAAAATCAAAAGTATCTCTTTTTAACTTTAGTAATATGTACAGGAGAAGGGGTTACTAGCCACTTGCTCCCGGCATTTTAGTCGCTTCTTACAACACGCATGGCTTACGGAGGAAGAATTCTGTTCCACTTCCCCATGGAGATAAGAGGATATAAACAAGAACAAGAACTAGTAAGAAATTAGTATAAACCCCAGACTGGTATGTATATATATGCTTGTACATGCATGTATAGTGTAAACTAAGTATAAGTGGAAGTGACGTCTATCGGCATTAAATTTCCCGAAAGACCTGCTTGTGTCCTAGTCTTCTCCACCTCATCCTTCTCAGAATTTGCACCGTCCTCCGGACAAAACCCGATAACTCAGCTTGTCACGACCAGTGACTCTTCCCAAAACCCTGACCACGGTACTAATAGCCACTCCTCATTAATATTAATACACCGAGCCTCCATTTCAACGTTTCGGAAATGTCCCCAGTACGGACAGGCACCGGCACTTTTAATGCGAAATATGCTGGGAGGGGAAAAAGTATTTGATCCTTTTAAGATTACCTTCACAAGGGGATTATATATTCCGCTCGGGACTCACTCATTGAATCATTATAGTCAGACTATATAATTTTCTGAAACTGGGATACCAGCTTATTTCATTATTCATTCTCCCAAAGCGATTTGAATAACCCATAACACGAGAGTATATATATACCGAGAGGTGTATGCCTCTCAGAGTGAATATGTATATATATATTTTATATATATATATATATATAATATATATATATATATATATATATATATATATATATATATATATATATATATATATATATATATGATTCAAATCATCTTAAATTTCTTGGACTTATTAATTAGCAAGTTTATGAAATGAAGGGGAATAGAGGATTTCGACTCCAGGGGGTGAATTAGGATATGGTAAACTGGGGTTTAAAGCCTATCTACTACACAGGGTCAGAGAGACAGACAAACAAAACAATTACAAAAATATATTTGCTTAAAAAATGAAGTTTTTAGTTTTCACCTTTCTTGACTCGATTCAACGCGTCTCACAGAATGTTATGGACGATAATTAGTAGATGATCTTAAAGGATGTAATTACTATGATAGTGGAATTAAATATAAAAGTACGACCGGCTTTTAACTGTGGACAAGTAACAACAACAAACAAACGGTCGTTTTTAAGTGGCTCGTTGGGGACGTGAAAAGTGATTTGTGTGTGTTAAGATGTACCTGTGTCAAGGGTGTTAGTTGTGTGTCTTGTGATGATTTGTGATTTTTGTCTGAACTGTGTGATGTGTGTGTGTTTATGTTTCTAGGTTGTGTTGGTTTGTTAGTGGTGTGCTTAGTAGTGTGAAGTGTGTATAGTTTATGATGTGTGATATAGTTGTATGTGTTTTGTGTTTTTTGTATGTATGATTGATATTATGTTTGTGTGATATGTTATCGTGTAATGTCGTTGATTTTTCAGTGTTGATGTGTGTGATGGCTCGCTCCAGTGGTGAATGTAGGTTGTGAAACTGGGTTTAGCTTTGTACGAGTGTCAGAGCAGCTTATATTGTCTTAAAAAGAGTTTTTTTTCACTGTTTGAAATCGTGTCAACGTGTTGTAAGTGATGTGTGTGGGAATATAGGATGTATATTGGTGTGTTAAGTTCTTGAGTGGATTAAATGTCGACTGTTTGATGTGAATAGTAAGAAACAACAGTCTGTGTTTTGTGTGATTTTGAGTGTGTAGTGTGTGTGTGTGTGTGTGTGTGTGTGTGTGTGTTGGTGTGTGTGTGTGTTGTGTTGTGTGTGTGTGTGTGTGTGTGTGAGTGTGAGTGTGTGTGTTTGTGTTGTGTGTTGTTGTGTTTGTGTTGAGTGTGTGTGTGTGTGTGTGTGTGTGTTTAGGTATGTTAAATAGATATTATATCACAACGTTGTAAACATGCACAACTCATACAAAAGTGAAGCGTCTATTTTCACGAATTGCATAAAGATCCATACAGATTGGAAGTAGTGTGTGAATAATGGGAGTTGTGTTTTGAATAATGGATGTGTGTTGTGAATGAATGGTGTGTGTTGTGTGGAGGTAGTGTGTGTTGTTGTGTGTGTGGTTTGTTGTGTTGATATGGAGGTGTGTGGGTTGTGTTGAATTGATGGTAGTGTGTGTGTGTATGTGTGTGTGTGTTGTGTGTGGTTGTTGTGAGTGTGTGATGTGTGTGTAGTGTGTTTGTATGATGGTGTGTGGTGTGGTGGTGGAGAGTGGTGTGTGGTGGTGTGTGTGTTGATGATGTGGTGTGGTGGTTGTTGTGTGTGTGTGTTGTGTGGAGTTGTGTGTGGGTGTGTGGAGTGTGTGTGTGTGTGTTTGTGTTGTGTGTGTTGTGTTGATTGGTGTGGTGTGTGTGTGTACGTATGTTAGAGTGTGTTGAACGTAATGGAGAGTTGTTGAACTAATGGATAGTGTATTGAACTAATGGAGAGTGTGTTGAACTATGGGGTGTGTTGAACTAATGGAGAGTGTGTTGAACTAAGGGAGAGTGTGTGAACTAATGGATGGTGTGTTGAACTAATGGAGGGTGTGTTGAACTAATGGAGGTGTGTTGAACTAATGGAGAGTGTGTTGAACTAATGGAGAGTGTGTTGAACTAATGGAGAGTGTGTTGAACTAATGGAGAGTGTGTTGAACTAATGGAGAGTGTGTTGAACTAATGGAAGTGAGTATGAACTAATGAGATGTGTTGAACTAATGGAGAGTGTGTTGAACTAATGGAGAGTGTGTTGAACTAATGGAGGGTGTGTTGAACTAATGGAGAGTGTGTTGAACTAAGGGAGAGTGTGTTGAACTAATGGAGGGTGTGTTGAACTAATGGAGGGTGTGTTGAACTAATGGAGAGTGTGTTGAACTAATGGAGAGTGTGTTGAACTAATGGAGAGTGTATTGAACTAATGGAGAGTGTGTTGAACTAATGGAGAGTGTGTTGAACTAATGGAGAGTGTGTTGAACTAAGGGAGAGTGTGTTGAACTAATGGAGGGTGTGTTGAACTAATGGAGAGTGTGTTGAACTAATGGAGAGTGTGTTGAACTTAGGTTAACTTGGAGAGTGTATTGAACTAATGGAGAGTGTGTTGAACTAATGGAGAGTGTGTTGAACTAATGGAGAGTGTGTTGAACTAATGGAGAGTGTGTTGAACTAATGGAGAGTGTGTTGAACTAATGGAGAGTGTGTTGAACTAAGGAGAGTGTGTTGAACTAATGGAGGTGTGTTGAACTAATGGAGAGTGTGTTGAACTAATGGAGAGTGTGTTGAACTAATGGAGAGTGTGTTGAACTAATGGAGAGTGTGTTGAACTAATGGAGAGTGTGTTGAACTAATGGAGAGTGTGTTGAACTAATGGAGAGTGTGTTGAACTAATGGAGAGTGTGTTGAACTAATGGAGAGTGTGTTGAACTAATGGAGAGTGTGTTGAACTAAGGAGAAGTGTGTTGAACTAATGAGTGTGACTAAGGAGATGTGTTGAACTAAGGGAGAGTGTGTTGAACTAATGGAGAGTGTGTTGAACTAATGGAGAGTGTGTTGAACTAATGGAGAGTGTGTTGAACTAATGGAGAGTGTGTTGAACTAATGGAGAGTGTTTGAACTAATGGAGAGTGTGTTGAACTAATGGAGAGTGTGTTGAACTAATGGAAGAGTGTGTTGAACTAATGGAGAGTGTGTTGAACTAATGGAGAGTGTGTTGAACTAATGGAGAGTGTGTTGAACTAATGGAGAGTGTGTTGAACTAATGGATGAGGTGTGTTGAACTAATGGAGAGTGTGTTGAACTAATGGGAGAGTGGTTGAACTAATGGAGAGGTGTTGAACTATGGAGATGTTGAACTAATGGAGAGTGTGTTGAACTAATGGAGAGTGTGTTGAACTAATGGAGAGTGTGTTGAACTAATGGAGAGTGTGTTGAACTAATGGAGAGTGTGTTGAACTAATGGAGAGTGTGTTGAACTAATGGAGAGTGTGTTGAACTAAGGAGAGTGTGTTGAACTAATGAGTGGTTTGAATAATGAGAGTGTGTTGAACTAATGGAGGTGTGTTGAATAATGAGGTGTGTTGAACTAATGGAGAGTGTGTTGAACTAATGGAGAGTGTGTTGAACTAATGGAGAGTTGTTGAACTAATGGAGAGTGTGTTGAACTAAGGAGAGTGTGTTGAACTAATGGAGGGTTTAATAATGGAGGTGTGTTGAACTAATGGAGAGTGTGTTGAACTAATGGAGAGTGTGTTGAACTAATGGAGAGTGTGTTGAACTAATGGAGAGTGTGTTGAACTAATGGAGAGTTGACGTATGGAGATGTTAACTAATGGAGGGTGTGTTGAACTAATGGAGGTGTGTGAACTAATGGGAGTGTGTTGAACTAAGGGAGAGTGTGTTGAACTAATGGATGGTGTGTTGAACTAATGGAGGGTGTGTTGAACTAATGGAGAGTGTGTTGAACTAATGGAGAGTGTGTTGAACTAATGGAGAGTGTATTGAACTAATGGAGAGTGTGTTGAACTAATGGAGAGTGTGTTAACTAATGGAGAGTGTGTTGAACTAAGGAGGTGTGTTGAAAATGGATGTGTTGAACTAATGGAGAGTGTGTTGAACTAAGGGAGAGTGTGTTGAACTAATGGAGAGTGTGTTGAACTAATGGAGAGTGTGTTGAACTAAGGAGAGGTTGAACTAATGGGAGAGTGTGTTGAACTAATGGGGTGTGTTGAACTAATGGAGGTGTGTTGAACTAATGGAGAGTGTGTTGAACTAATGGAGAGTGTGTTGAACTAAGGGAGAGTGTGTTGAACTAATGGAGGGTGTGTTGAACTAATGGAGAGTGTGTTGAACTAATGGAGAGTGTGTTGAACTAATGGAGAGTGTGTTGAACTAATGGAGAGTGTGTTGAACTAATGGAGAGTGTGTTGAACTAAGGGAGAGTGTTTGAACTAATGGAGGTGTTTGAACTAATGGAGAGTGTGTTGAACTAAGGGAGAGTGTGTTGAACTAATGGAGAGTGTGTTGAACTAAGGAGGTGTGTTGAACTAATGAGAGTGTGTTGAACTAATGGAGAGTGTGTTGAACTAATGGAGAGTGTGTTGAACTAATGGAGAGTGTGTTGAACTAATGGAGAGTGTGTTGAACTAATGGAGAGTGTGTTGAACTAATGGAGAGTGTGTTGAACTAATGGAGAGTGTGTTGAACTAATGAGAGAGTGTGTTGAACTAATGGAGAGTGTGTTGAACTAATGGGAGAGTGTATTGAACTAATGGAGGTGTGTGTTGAACTAATGGAGAGTGTGTTGAACTAAAGATGTGTTGAACTAATGGAGAGTGTTGAACTAAGAGAGGTGTTGAACTAATGGAGAGTGTGTTGAACTAATGGAGAGTGTGTTGAACTAATGGAGAGTGTGTTGAACTAATGGAGAGTGTGTTGAACTAATGGAGAGTGTGTTGAACTAATGGAGAGTGTGTTGAACTAATGGAGAGTGTTGAACTAATGAGAGTGTGTTGAACTAATGGAGAGTGTGTTGAACTAATGGAGAGTGTGTTGAACTAATGGAGAGTGTGTTGAACTAATGGAGAGTGTGTTGAACTAATGGAGAGTGTGTTGAACTAATAAAGAGTGTGTTGAACTAATGGAGAGTGTGTTGAACTAATGGAGAGTGTGTTGAACTAATGGAGAGTGTGTTGAACTAATGGAGAGTGTGTTGAAACTAATGGAGAGTGTGTTGAACTAATGGAGAGTGTGTTGAACTAATGGAGAGTGTGTTGAACTAATGGAGAGTGTGTTGAACTAATGGAGAGTGTGTTGAACTAATGGAGAGTGTGTTGAACTAATGGAGAGTGTGTTGAACTAATGGAGAGTGTGTTGAACTAATGGAGAGTGTTGTTGAATTGTGAACTAATGGAGAGTGTGTTGAACTAATGGAGAGTGTGTTGAACTAATGGAGAGTGTGTTGAACTAATGGAGAGTGTGTTGAACTAATGGAGAGTGTGTTGAACTAATGGAGAGTGTGTTGAACTAATGGAGGTGTGTTGACTATGGAGAGTGTGTTGAACTAATGGAGAGTGTGTTGAACTAATGGAGAGTGTGTTGAACTAATGGAGAGTGTGTTGAACTAATGGAGAGTGTGTTGAACTAATGGAGAGTGTGTTGAACTAATGGAGAGTGTGTTGAACTAATGGAGAGTGTGTTGAATATGGAAGTGTGTTTGAACTAATAGGAGAGTGTTTGAACTAATGGAGAGTGTGTTGAACTAATGGAGAGTGTGTTGAACTAATGGAGAGTGTGTTGAACTAATGGAGAGTGTGTTGAACTAATAAAGAGTGTGTTGAACTAATGGAGAGTGTGTTGAACTAAGGGAGAGTGTGTTGAACTAATGGAGAGTGTGTTGAACTAATGGAGAGTGTGTTGAACTAATGGAGAGTGTGTTGAACTAATGGAGAGTGTGTTGAACTAATGGAGAGTGTGTTGAACTAATGGAGAGTGTGTTGAACTAATAAAGAGTGTGTTGAACTAATGGAGAGTGTGTTGAACTAATGGAGAGTGTGTTGAACTAATGGAGAGTGTGTTGAACTAATGGAGAGTGTGTTGAACTAATGGAGAGTGTGTTGAACTAATGGAGAGTGTGTTGAACTAATGGAGAGTGTGTTGAACTAATGGAGAGTGTGTTGAACTAATGGAGAGTGTGTTGAACTAATGGAGAGTGTGTTGAACTAATGGAGAGTGTGTTGAACTAATGGGAGAGTGTGTTGAACTAATGGAGAGTGTGTTGAACTAAGGAGAGTGTGTTGAACTAATGGAGAGTGTGTTGAACTAATGGAGAGTGTGTTGAACTAATGGAGAGTGTGTTGAACTAAATGGATAAGAGTGTGTTGAACTAATGGAGAGTGTGTTGAACTAATGGAGAGTGTTTGAACTAATGGAGAGTGGTTGGATTGAAACTAATGGAGAGTGTGTTGAACTAATGGAGAGTGTGTTGAACTAATGGAGAGTGTGTTGAACTAATGGAGAGTGTGTTTGAACTAATGGAGAGTGTGTTGAACTAATGGAGAGTGTGTTGAACTAATGGAGAGTGTGTTGAACTAATGGAGAGTGTGTTGAACTAATGGAGAGTGTGTTGAACTAATGGAGAGTGTGTTGAACTAATGGAGAGTGTGTTGAACTAATGGAGAGTGTGTTGAACTAATGGAGAGTGTGTTGAACTAATGGAGAGTGTGTTGAACTAATGGAGAGTGTGTTGAACTAATGGAGAGTGTTTGACTAATGAGAGTTGTTGAACTAATGGAGAGTGTGTTGAACTATGGAGAGTGTGTGAATAAGGAGGTGTGTTGAACTAATGGAGATGTGTGTTGAACTAATGGAGAGTGTGTTGAACTAATGGAGAGTGTGTTGAACTAATGGAGAGTGTGTTGAACTAATGGAGAGTGTGTTGAACTAATGGAGAGTGTGTTGAACTAATGGAGAGTGTGTTGAACTAATGGAGAGTGTGTTGAACTAATGGAGAGTGTGTTGAACTAATGGAGAGTGTGTTGAACTAATGGAGAGTGTGTTGAACTAATGGAGAGTGTGTTGAACTAATGGAGAGTGTGTTGAACTAATGGAGAGTGTGTTGAACTAATGGAGAGTGTGTTGAACTGGGAAAAACATACATACATACATACATACATACATACATACATACATACATACATACATACATACATACATACATACATACATACATACATACATACAAACATACATACATACATACATACATACATACATACATACATACATACACAAGGATCACAGCTGTTGTGATATTTTAGTACACAGACACTAGTATAGGTTTCTGTTATTCTGTTGTCTGTTTTCCTGCTGTCCGTATTCCTGTTGCCTGTTTTCGGTGTTGTCTGTTTTCTGCTCTCTGTTTTTCTGTTGTCTGTTTTTCTGTTGTCTGTTGTCGCTGTCCGTTTTCCTGTTGTCTGTTTTTTCCTGTTGTCTGTTTCTGCTCTCTGTTTTTTGTTGTCTGTTTTTCTGCTGTCTATTTTTCTGTTGTCTATTTTCGCTATCCGTTTTCCTGATGTCTGTTTTCTGCTGTCTGCTTTTCTGTTGTCTGCCATTCTGTTGTCCTTCTTTCTGCTTGTTCGTCTTTCTACGCGAGTGTCCAGCCTCGACTTTTTCCGTGGGAGGTCGAACCTCATTCCGCGGAGAGCGGACGGTGCTCTGGAGCGCGCGCGCGCGTGCACCCTGACTCCTAATTGGCTGTCTGGACGAATCAGGAGGCCCATTTTTTTTCCTGGGTCTGTGCTTCGTGGAGGCCTGAAGCAATTTGCATATTGAAATTGGCTAAATGTTTCGGTCGAGACAGAGAGCCCGGATCTTTGTGTGTGTGTGTGTGTGTGTACTCACCTAGTTGTACTCACCTAGTTGAGGTTGCGGGGGTCGAGTCCGAGCTCCTGGCCCCGCCTCTTCACTGATCGCTACCAGGTCACTCTCCCTGAGCCGTGAGCTTTATCATACCTCTGCTTAAAGCTATGTATGGATCCTTGCTCCACTACATCGCTTCCCAAACTATTCCGCTTACTAACTACTCTGTGGCTGAACAAATACTTCCTAACATCCCTGTGATTCATCTGTGTCTTCAACTTCCAACTGTGCCCCCTTGTTACTGTGTCCAGTCTCTGGAACATCCTGTCTTTGTCCACCTTGTCAATTCCTCTCAGTATTTTGTATGTTGTTATCATGTCCCCCCTATCTCTCCTGTCCTCCAGTGTCGTCAGGTTGATTTCCATTAACCTCTCCTCGTAGGACATACCTCTTAGCTCTGGGACTAGTCTTGTTGCAAACCTTTGCACTTTCTCTAGTTTCTTTACGTGCTTGGCTAGGTGTGGGTTCCAAACTGGTGCCGCATACTCCAATATGGGCCTAACGTACACGGTGTACAGGGTCCTGAACGACTCCTTATTAAGATGTCGGAATGCTGTTCTGAGGTTTGCTAGGCGCCCATATGCTGCAGCAGTTATTCGGTTGATGTGCGCTTCAGGAGATGTGCCTGGTGTTATACTCACCCCAAGATCTTTTTCCTTGAGTGAGGTTTGTATTCTCTGGCCCCCTAGACTGTACTCCGTCTGCGGTCTTCTTTGCCCTTCCCCAATCTTCATGACTTTGCACTTGGTGGGATTGAACTCCAGGAGCCAATTGCTGGACCAGGTCTGCAGCCTGTCCAGTTCCCTTTGTAGTTCTGCCTGGTCTTCGATCGAGTGAATTCTTCTCATCAACTTCACGTCATCTGCAAACAGGGACACCTCAGAGTCTATTCCTTCCGTCATGTCGTTCACAAATACCAGAAACAGCACTGGTCCTAGGACTGACCCCTGTGGGACCCCGCTGGTCACAGGTGCCCACTCTGACACCTCGCCACGTACCATGACTCGCTGCTGTCTTCCTGACAAGTATTCCCTGATCCATTGTAGTGCCTTCCCTGTTATTCCTGCTTGGTCCTCCAGTTTTTGCACTAATCTGTGTGTGTGTGTGTGTGTGTGTGTGTGTGTGTGTGTGTGTGTGTGTGTGTGTGTGTGTGTGTGTGTGTGTGTGTGTGTGTGTGTGTGTGTGTGTGTGTGTTTGTGTGTGTGTGTGTGTGTGTTATGTGTTTATTTTAGAAAGAGAGAGATTGAGAGGGAGAGGTAGAGAGAGAGAGAAAAGAAGGACATATGAAGATGGGCAGATATATCACCTGGTGTTCCCTAAGGGTCAGTGCTGCCACTCACGATATTTATATTTACTCAGACTACCCACTAGAAGGGAGTGAAATCTATGTACCACTTCTTTTTCTAAGGATGATGTGTGTGTATTCCACCCCCTGTGCTCCATGTCTGTGTTCCACCCCCTGTGTTCCATACCTGTGTTCCACCCCTTGTGTTCCATGCCTGTGTTCCACCTCCTGTGTTCCATACCTGTGTTCCACCCCCTGTGTTCCATGCTTGTGTTCCACCCCCTGTGTTCCATACCTGTGTTCCACCCCCTGTGTTCCATGCTTGTGTTCCACCCCCTGTGTTCCACCTCCTGTGTTCCATACCTGTGTTCCACCCCCTGTGTTCCATGCTTGTGTTCCATCCCCTGTGTTCCATACCTGTGTTCCACCCCTGTGCTCCATGTCTGTGTTCCACCCCCTGTGTTCCATACCTGTGTTCCACCCCCTGTGTTCCATACCTGTGTTCTACCCCAGTGTTCTATACCTGTGTTCCACCCCCTGTGTTCCATGTCTGTGTTCCACCCCCTGTGCTCCATGTCTGTGATCCACCCCCTGTGTTCCATACCTGTGTTCCACCCCCTGTGTTCCATTCCTGTGTTCTACCCCAGTGTTCCATACCTGTGTTCCACCCTCAGTGTTCCATACCTGTGTTCCACCCTTAGTGTTCCATGCCTGTGTTCCACCTCTTATGTTCCATACCTGTGTTCCATCCCCTGTGTTCCATACCTGTGTTCTACCCCAGTGTTCCATACCTGTGTTCCACCCCCTGTGTTCCATGTCTGTGTTCCACCCCCTGTGCTCCATGTCTGTGTTCCACCCCCTGTGTTCCATACCTGTGTTCCACCCCCTGTGTTCCATACCTGTGTTCTACCCCAGTGTTCCATACCTGTGTTCCACCCTCAGTGTTCCACCCTCAGTGTTCCATGCCTGTGTTCCATCTCCTATGTTCCATACCTGTGTTCCACCCCCTGTGCTCCATGTCTGTGTTCCACCTCCTGTGTTCCATACCTGTGTTCCACCCCCTGTGTTCCATACCTGTGTTCTACCCCAGTGTTCCATTCCTGTGTTCCACCCTCAGTGTTCCATACCTGTGTTCCACCCTCAGTATTCCATGCCTGTGTTCCACCCCCTGTGTTCCATACCTGCGTTCTACCCCAGTGTTCCATACCTGTGTTCCACCCTCAGTGTTCCATACCTGTGTTCCACCCTCAGTGTTCCATTCCTTTGTTCCACCCCCTGTGTTCCATACCTGTGTTCCACCCCCTGTGTTCCGTACCTGTGTTCCACCCCCTGTGTTCCATACCTGTGTTCCACCCCCTGTGTTCCATACCTGTGTTCCACCCACTGTGTTCCATACCTGTGTTCCACCCCCTGTGTTCCATACCTGTGTTCCACCCCCTGTGTTCCATACCTGTGTTCCACCCCCTGTGTTCCATACCTGTGTTCCACCCCCTGTGTTCCATACCTGTGTTCCACCCCCTGTGTTCCATACCTGTGTTCCACCCCCTGTGTTCCATACCTGTGTTCCACCCCCTGTGTTCCATACCTGTGTTCCACCCCCTGTGTTCCATACCTGTGTTCCACCCCCTGTGTTCCATACCTGTGTTCCACCCCTGTGTTCCATACCTGTGTTCCACCCCCTGTGTTCCATACCTGTGTTCCACCCCTGTGTTCCATACCTGTGTTCCACCCCCTGTGTTCCATACCTGTGTTCCACCCCCTGTGTTCCATACCTGTGTTCTACCCCAGTGTTCCATACCTGTGTTCCACCCTCAGTGTTCCATACCTGTGTTCCACCCTCAGTGTTCCATTCCTTTGTTCCACCCCCTGTGTTCCATACCTGTGTTCCACCCCCTGTGTTCCATACCTGTGTTCCACCCCCTGTGTTCCATACCTGTGTTCCACCCCCTGTGTTCCATACCTGTGTTCCACCCACTGTGTTCCATACCTGTGTTCCACCCCCTGTGTTCCATACCTGTGTTCCACCCCCTGTGTTCCATACCTGTGTTCCACCCCCTGTGTTCCATACCTGTGTTCCACCCCCTGTGTTCCATACCTGTGTTCCACCCCCTGTGTTCCATACCTGTGTTCCACCCCCTGTGTTCCATACCTGTGTTCCACCCCCTGTGTTCCATACCTGTGTTCCACCCCCTGTGTTCCATACCTGTGTTCCACCCCCTGTGTTCCATACCTGTGTTCCACCCCTGTGTTCCATACCTGTGTTCCACCCCCTGTGTTCCATACCTGTGTTCCACCCCTGTGTTCCATACCTGTGTTCCACCCCCTGTGTTCCATACCTGTGTTCCACCCCCTGTGTTCCATACCTGTGTTCTACCCCAGTGTTCCATTCCTGTGTTCCACCCTCAGTGTTCCATACCTGTGTTCCATCTCCTGTGTTCTACATATGCATTCTGCATTCATTAATTCGACCTCTACATTGATTTAATTTTACCTAAGTTAACCCTCATTCATCTATTACGTTAGTCCCCCCTCCCCTCTCTTCTTCCATTATATATTACGTGAGGTACCCCTCATTCACTTAATATTTCGTGAGTTACCCCCTCCTCTTTCGTGTGATATTACGTGAGTTACCTCTCATTCACTTAATATTACGTGAGTTCCCCTCCTCTTTCATTTAATATTACGTGAGTTACCCCTCATTCTCTTAATATTACGTGAGTTACCCCCTCTGCTTTCGATTAAAATTAATCGAGTTACCCCTCCATATTCAAATATTATTACCTGAGTATCCCCTCAGTACTCATATAATATTACAGTTCCCCCTATTTCTATTACATGAGTTCCCCCTCCACATTTATTCCACAAGTTAATTTACACTGTTCCTGTATTTTGGTTAACCTTTCGCGATTAATTGGTAGTTTTAGTCAATGTTGTTGTGAATGAAAGTAAATAGAACTCATTGGTCAGTGTAGTTGATTACTCTCACCGTCCTCTCGCCGGAGGAGGTGCCCACGGGCGGTGATTCGACCCCAATGTGGCCACAGCTTGGTGAGTACAACTTGGTGAGTACGACTTGGCTAGTACAGCTTCTTGAAGTGTGGTGAATCTCTGCTTTTTTTTCACAGGCAGGAAAATAGAGTTGGGTCTTAGAGGATACTTTGTAAATGAATTCCAGCAGGTCAGCCACAGACGACACAGGATCGAAACCAGCTTGGATGCCTTTGTTTGGAGACACCGTAGGATCGAGGCTGGTTAGAAGGATCATAGCTGAAGAAACAGTATCATGGCTGGCTCATAACATCATGTTAGCAGAAGGAGGAGGATTGAGTCTGGTACTGACTAGCAAGATTACAGGCAACACAAGATCGTAGCCACAGTGGTGCCCCAGGAATGTCACCTGCAGAAAATGGCTCTGCCAGGGGTAACTTACCTAGTATTACTAAACATCATATCTGAGTTGATTACTAAGAGTTTTCTCTCTATATTTTGTGATTTTATTACTTTTAAATTACCATTTCCGTGACTTATATTACTTCTTTTATCAGTATTGCCTATCCTTCTCTCTTCCTCAGTTTCTTCTCAACATTGAGTACTTCCCACCTTGTTTAGTTTTCGTTAGGGAGACTATTTCAATTCAATTCAATTCAAGTTTATTCTCTATAATGGTTACAATGTGGGGTTTACAGGTTTTGGGTATTTTGTGGTTTACATGTTATAAAATACTAATTATAGAGGGGGCCACTAGGACACCTAGCATGGCTAGGTATTTCGAGCAGACTTAGATTAATTCTTAACATTAAATCCTTACAGATTACGTATAGTATTAAGGCTAAGTTTAGCAATGTGAATGCTTTTGTTTTGGCACAATACAAGGTGTCTATATTTGAGTATCATAGGCAAACTTATGACTAGTTAGGATTTATTATTTTAAGATTAAGATTAGTATTTCTGGGTTTATAGTCAGTGGGTGAGTGAGTGTAATTGTGAACCACAAGGTGGTTATTATGTAGTTAGTTGTCGGGGTGGATCGGGGAGATAAGATGTTTTCCAACTGTAGTTTTGAAAGTGATGAATGTGTCTGCAGTTCTAGAGTTTTCAGGTAGGGTGTTCCAGATTTTAGGTCCTTTGAAATACATTGAATTTTTGTAAAGGTTTAGTCGAACACGGGGAATGTCATAGAGATGTTTGTGTCTGGTGTTATGCCTGTGGATCCTGTCACAACTATCAAGAAAGCGTTTTAGGTCAAGGTTAATATTGGAATTTAAGGTCCTGTAGATATAGATTGCACAGTAGTAAGTGTGGATGTACTGAACAGGGAGTAAGTTTAGATCTATGAAGAGTGGGGGGGGGTGTTGCCAGGGATGGGATTTAGTGATTATTCTTACTGCGGCTTTTTGTTGGGTTATTATTGGTTTTAGGTGTGTTACTGCAGTTGATCCCCAAGCACAGTTAGCATAGGTGAGGTATGGATATATAAGTGAATGGTATAGTGTGAGAAGGGCAGTTTGTGGTACGTAGTATCGTATCTTGGAGAGGATCTCCACCGTTTCGGATACTTTTTTTGTTATGTGTTGGATATGGGTGCTGAAATTTAGGTTGTTGTCGAGGTATAGGCCAAGGAATTTGCCCTCATTATGTCTGGCAATTAGAGTGTTGTCAATCTTAATGTTAAGTTATGTTAAGTAATATTATGTTAATGCTCTTTAGATCTATTCACGTCGAAATTACTACATTTATGTATCGCTACTTTCATTTAATTTCGTGTGTGTTTGGTTACTATCTCTCCTGCGTTCGCTTCTTTGAGAAATATGTTTTGGTGGGTCGGTACTGCCTTGTAGTGTGTGTGTGTGTGTACTCACCTAATTGTACTCACCTAATTGTGGTTGCAGGGGTCGAGACTCAGCTCCTGGCCCCGCCTCTTCACTGATCGCTACTAGGTCCTCTCCCTCTCTGCTTCCTGAGCTTTGTCATACCTTTTCTTAAAACTATGTGTGGTTCCTGCCTCCACTACTTCACTTGCTAGGCTATTCCACTTCCTGACGACTCTATGACTGAAGAAATACTTCCTAACGTCCCTGTGACTCGTCTGAATCTTCAGCTTGCAGTTCTGACCCCTTGTTTCTGTGTCCCCTCTCTGGAACATCCTATCTCTGTCCACCTTGTCTATTCTCCGCAGTATCTTGTAAGTCGTTATCATGTCTCCCCTGACCCTTCTGTCCTCCAGCGTCGTCAGTCCGATTTCCCTCAACCTTTCCTCGTACGACATTCTCCTGAGCTCTGGGACTAGCCTTGTTGCAAACCTTTGTACTTTCTCTAACTTTTTGACGTGCTTGAGCGGGTGTGGGTTCCAGACTGGTGCTGCATACTCCAGTATGGGCCTAACATACACAGTGTACAGTGTCTTGAACGATTCCTTATTAAGGTATTGGAACGCTATTCTCAGGTTTGCCAGGCGCCCGTATCCTGCACCAGTTATTTGGTTGATGTGTGCCTCCGGTGATGTGCTCGGTGTTATGGTTACCCCAAGGTCTTTCTCCCTGAGTGAGGTCTGTAGTCTTTGTCCACCTAGCCTATACTCTGTCTGTGGTCTTCTTTGCCCCTCCCCAATCTTCATGACTTTGCATTTGGCTGGATTGAATTCGAGAAGCCAGTTACTGGACCACATGTCCAGCCTCTCCAGGTCTCTTTGCAGTCCTGCCTCATCCTCGTCCGATTTAATTCTTCTCATCAGCTGCACATCATCTGCGAATAGGAACACTTCAGTGTGTGTGTGTACTCACCTATTTGTACTCACCTATTTGTGGTTGCAGGGGTCGAGTCCTAGCTCCTGGCCCCCCTCTTCACCGGTTGCTACTAGGCCCTCTCTCTCCCCGCTCCATGAGCTTCATCAAACCTCGTCTTAAAACTGTGTATGGTTCCTGCCTCCACTGTGTGTGTGTGTGTGTGTGTGTGTGTGTGTGTGGGTGGGTGTACATGTGTGTTTACTTTCAGTTTCTCACTTCATGGTGATATATTTTCACACACACATGTAACTTACGAATGAGACACATATACAACACCTGTGTATCTTTACTGAGAGAAGTATCTCAGTTTCATTCACGAGCCTAGCTATATTATCCCACTGATATAAAGATACGTAATATTTCATATAAGCCAGCGTACCTCGGGCCCTACAAACATGTTGTGACCTCTAACCTAAGCGAAGCAACGCTACACAACAAGACTTCTCTCGTCTCTCTCCCAGTCACTAACTGATGTCTGTTGATTCAACAAACACTGTGGTGGTGGGAGTGATTGGAGGGGGGATACGTAGAGCTGTTGCTGCGGGTCCTGCTGCTGTTGCTATTGCTGCAGTTGCTGTTTCCACTGGTGCTGATCCTGATTATATTAGTGCTGGCGAGAGTGATGCCTGCGATGTGATGTTGGTTCTGGTGATAACGCTTTGTACTGGTGTGAATCCTGGCGCAGATGTTGTAAATAGTTGTGAGGCTCATTGGTGGCACTGTAGGTATCCCAGAGAAGCAGTATACTCTCACCTTGTGGTGTTGCAAACACGTGTACTCTGCACGCTGGTTCTGCGTGTAGTTGTTGCATATTCTCTAAGGCTTGACATACGATGTATATAGAGCCTTAAATGGCTCCTTGTTTAGTGTCTTCAAGGCAGTTCTTTCGTTCGCCAGTCTGTGTGTGTGTGTGTGTGTGTGTGTGTGTGTGTGTGTGTGTGTGTGTGCGCTCAATTGTGTGTATCTATTTCTATTCATTCTTAGTCTGTCTTTCCCCTCTGTTATCTCCCTCCAGTCTTTATCTTTATTTATGTTTCCGTATACCCTTTTCTCTCTTTTCTCACCGGCGATTTTAATTCTTCTCATGCGCTCACTCAATAAAAAAAATATCACATCCTGGCGTAACGTTATTAGTGTCGTACAGACGAAGGTAACAGTCACTGCACATAGAAACTACGTTTCACTCTGTTTAGAGCTTTACTAAGTCATTAATAAACCTCTACAAAGGGCGAAACGTTGTCCTGATAAATGCTTGTCCTTTGACGCGAGTTTTCATATCTGTTAGCTTCGCAATTCTGTATTTATATGTCCCGTATTTTTTCAGCACCATCTGTCGTCCATAGCTCAGGGACCAAATTACTGTCCCTATCCATTCACTTAGTGCAAATGTCACAGCCCGAACGAGCAGCTGCAGCCATTTCGGTCGTATTGTTATTGCCGCTATCTCTCTCTCTCTGTCACCGCTACGACCAGCACTCCCGCATTAACTACGGCCAGCACGCCACTAACGCAAAGCAGTGGGACCATGTTTGTTACACACACAAAGAAACACACTCACACAAACACACAACTTTGTACCTTTCACCCATTATTCTTCGGTGTCTACCCTCCAGTCCTCTACCCCGAGGCCCCTTCATTTCTTGCCCTCCATTCTCTACCCTAGATTCCAATACCCTTCAATAATGTTACGTGGTTGTGGGTTCCAGGCGGCCACAGCTTCACTTGAAACTCTATTGCCAAACCAGGGCTTTCTTTCGCCCTTCCTAAATCTATTTTTTTTTGTAAAAGCGGTGCTTTCTTACGTCCTTTCTAAATCTATTTTTTTTGTAAAACCGGTGCTTTCTTATGTTCTTTCTAAATCTAAATTTGCCAGACTGGAACACAGCATCTCAGGAAATTGTCCCGTAAGTTGAGAAATTATCTCTTATTATTTTTTACATATATCACTTTCATAAATGAGAAAGTGTTCAGGTAGAAGGATAACTATAACTACGACTCGCTACAACGAAATTGTTTAAACGAGTTTTTGTTGGGGCGACGTTTCTCTCTGTAGAGCTCGACTCCAGAGAAACGTTGGCCAATTACAGATCTTTTATTTTGCATTCTGTGTCTTACTCTTCAGCATTGTCCGGAAGATCCTGGATTCGATCTGCTGTCAGAGTAAGATGTATGGACAAAGTTACAGACATTTACCTTTCTCCTAGCAGCAAGGTGCTGGCGTGATGGCAGACGGAAGTGCCTCGCCAGGTAGCACCACCCTTTAGCCAGGTAGTACTGGGCTTCAGTAAGGTAGTACTGTGCTTCAGTAAGGTAGTACTGTGCTACAGTAAGGTAGTACTGTGCTACAGTAAGGTAGTACTGGGCTTCAGTAAGGTAGTACTGTGCTTCAGTAAGGTAGTACTGTGCTACAGTAAGGTAGTACTGGGCTTCAGTAAGGTAGTACTGGGCTTCAGTAAGGTAGTACTGTGCTTCAGTAAGGTAGTACTGTGCTTCAGTAAGGTAGTACTGTGCTTCAGTAAGGTAGTACTGGGCTTCAGTAGGGTAGCACTGTGCTTCAGTAAGGTAGTACTGGGCTTCAGTAAGGTAGTACTGTGCTTCAGTAAGGTAGTACTGTGCTTCAGTAAGGTAGTACTGGCTTCAGTAAGGTAGTACTGTGCTTCAGTAAGGTAGTACTGGGCTTCAGTAAGGTAGTACTGTGCTTCAGTAAGGTAGTACTGGGCTTCAGTAAGGTAGTACTGTGCTTCAGTAAGGTAGTACTGTGCTTCAGTAAGGTAGTACTGGGCTTCAGTAAGGTAGTACTGGGCTTCAGTAAGGTAGTACTGTGCTACAGTAAGGTAGTACTGTGCTACAGTAAGGTAGTACTGTGCTACAGTAAGGTAGTACTGTGCTTCAGTAAGGTAGTACTGTGCTACAGTAAGGTAGTACTGTGCTACAGTAAGGTAGTACTGGGCTTCAGTAAGGTAGTACTGTGCTTCAGTAAGGTAGTACTGTGCTACAGTAAGGTAGTACTGGGCTTCAGTAAGGTAGTACTGGGCTTCAGTAAGGTAGTACTGTGCTTCAGTAAGGTAGTACTGTGCTTCAGTAAGGTAGTACTGTGCTTCAGTAAGGTAGTACTGGGCTTCAGTAAGGTAGTACTGTGCTACAGTAAGGTAGTACTGTGCTTCAGTAAGGTAGTACTGTGCTTCAGTAAGGTAGTACTGTGCTTCAGTAAGGTAGTACTGTGCTTCAGTAAGGTAGTACTGTGCTTCAGTAAGGTAGTACTGTGCTACAGTAAGGTAGTACTGTGCTACAGTAAGGTAGTACTGTGCTACAGTAAGGTAGTACTGTGCTACAGTAAGGTAGTACTGTGCTACAGTAAGGTATTTACGTGCTTCAGTAAGGTAGTACGTGCTTCAGTAAGGTAGTACTGTGCTACAGTAAGGTAGTACTGTGCTCTCAGTAAGGTAGTACTGTGCTTCAGTAAGGTAGTACTGGCTACAGTAAGGTAGTACTGTGCTACAGTAAGGTAGTACTGTGCTACAGTAAGGTAGTACTGTGCTACAGAAAGGGAAAGTACTGTGCTACATTAAGGTAGTACTGTGCTACAGTAAGGTAGCACTGTGCTACAGTAAGGTAGTACTGTGCTACAGTAAGGTAGTACTGTGCTACAGTAAGGTAGTACTGTACGGTGTTCACTCACAGCGTTGCACAAGTGTCTTACTGAACGACATTTATTCACTATTCTGGCCTTTTAAAAGCAGCTGGTGGGCGAAACGGCGCCGGTGGGCGAAACGTCCTTGGCGGGCGAAACGTCGCTGGTGAGCGAAACGTCGCTGGTTTGCGAATCGTCGCTGGTGGGTGAAATGTCTCGGTCAGTAACTCCCAGCCAGGTGTTGCACGTTTGTCTGACTTTTCAACATATCGATATTCTGTCCGACGGTGGAACTTTCATTAATGACGGTAGAACTTTCATTAATGACGGTGGAACTTTCATTAATGACGGTAGAACTTTCATTAATGACGGTGGAACTTTCATTAATGACGGTGGAACTTTCAATAATGTCGGTGGAACTTTCATTAATGACGGTAGAACTTTTATTAATGACGGTAAAACTTTCATTAATGACGGTAGAACTTTTATTAATGACGGTAGAACTTTCATTAATGACGGTAGAACTTTCATTAATGACGGTGGAACTTTCATTAATGACGGTAGAACATTCATTAATGACGGTGGAACTTTCATTAATGACGGTGGAACTTTCATTGATGACGGGGAACTTTCATTAATGACGGTGGAACTTTCATTAATGACGGTGGAATTTTCATTAATGACGGTAGAACTTTCATTAATGACGGTAGGACTTTCATTAATGACGGTGGAACTTTCATTAATGACGGTGGAACTTCATTAATGACGGTGGAACTTTCATTAATGACGGTGGAACTTTCATTAATGACGGTGGAACTTTCATTAATGACGGTGGAACTTTCATTAATGACGGTAGAACTTTCATTAATGACGGTGGAACTTTCATGAATGACGGTGGAACTTTCATTAATGACGGTGGAACTTTCATTAATGACGGTAGAACTTTCATTAATGACGGTAGAACTTTCATTAATGACGGTGGAACTTTCATTAATGACGGTGGAACTTTCATTAATGACGGTAGAACTTTCATTAATGACGGTAGAACTTTCATTAATGACGGTGGAACTTTCATTAATGACGGTGGAACTTTCATTAATGACGGTGGAACTTTCAATAATGTCGGTGGAACTTTCATTAATGACGGTAGAACTTTTATTAATGACGGTAGAACTTTTATTAATGACGGTAGAACTTTCATTAATGACGGTGGAACTTTCATTAATGACGGTGGAACTTTCATTGATGACGGGGAACTTTCATTAATGACGGTGGAACTTTCATTAATGACGGTGGAATTTTCATTAATGACGGTAGAACTTTCATTAATGACGGTAGGACTTTCATTAATGACGGTGGAACTTTCATTAATGACGGTGGAACTTTCATTAATGACGGTTGAACTTTCATTAATGACGGTGGAACTTTCATTAATGACGGTGGAACTTTCATTAATGACGGTGGAACTTTCATTAATGACGGTGGAACTTTCATTAATGACGGTAGAACTTTCATTAATGACGGTGGAACTTTCATGAATGACGGTGGAACTTTCATTAATGACGGTGGAACTTTCATTAATGACGGTAGAACTTTCATTAATGACGGTAGAACTTTCATTAATGACGGTGGAACTTTCATTAATGACGGTGGAACTTTCATTAATGACGGTAGAACTTTCATTAATGACGGTAGAACTTTCATTAATGACGGTGGAACTTTCATTAATGACGGTGGAACTTTCATTAATGACGGTGGAACTTTCAATAATGTCGGTGGAACTTTCATTAATGACGGTAGAACTTTTATTAATGACGGTAGAACTTTCATTAATGACGGTAGAACTTTTATTAATGACGGTAGAACTTTCATTAATGACTGTGGAACTTTCATTAATGACGGTGGAACTTTCATTAATGACGGTGGAACTTTCATTAATGACGGTAGAACATTCATTAATGACGGTGGAACTTTCATTAATGACGGTGGAACTTTCAATAATGTCGGTGGAACTTTCATTAATGACGGTGGAACTTTCATTAATGACGGTGGAATTTTCATTAATGACGGTAGAACTTTCATTAATGACGGTGGAACTTTCATTAATGACGGTAGAACTTTCATTAATGACGGTGGAACTTTCATTAATGACGATAGAACTTTCATTAATGACGGTAGGACTTTCATTAATGACGGTGGAACTTTCATTAATGACGGGAACTTTCATTAATGACGGTGGAACTTTCATTAATGACGGTGGAACTTTCATTAATGACGATAGAACTTTCATTAATGACGGTAGGACTTTCATTAATGACCTTAGAACTTTCATTAATGACGGTAGAACTTTCATTAATGACGATAGAACATTCATTAATGACGGTGGAACTTTCATTAATGACGGTAGAACTTTTATTAATGACGGTGGAACTTTCATTAATGACGGTGGAACTTTCTTTAAAATGACAAATAGAACTTTCATTAATGACGGTAGAACTTTCATTAATGACGGTGGAACTTTCATTAATGACGGTGGAACTTTCATTAATGATAGTAGAACTTTCATTAATGACGGTGGAACTTTCATTAACGACGGTGGAACTTTCAATAATGTCGGTGGAACTTTCATTAATGACGGTGGAACTTTCTTTAGTGACGGTATAACTTTCATTAATGACGGTGGAACTTTCAATAATGTCGGTGGAACTTTCATTAATGACTGTAGAACTTTCATCAATGACGGTGGAACTTTCATTAATGACGGTAGAACTTTCATTAATGACGGTGGAACTTTCATTAATGACGGTAGGACTTTCATTAATGACGGTAGAACTTTCATCAATGACGGTGGAACTTTCATTAATGACGGTGGAACTTTCATTAATGACGGTAGGACTTTCATTAATGACGGTAGAACTTTCATCAATGACGGTGGAACTTTCATTAATGACGGTAGGACTTTCATTAATGACGGTAGAACTTTCATTAATGACGGTGGAACTTTCATTAATGACGGTGGAACTTTCATTAATGACGGTAGAACTTTCATTAATGACGGTAGAACATTCATTAATGACGGTGGAACTTTCATTAATGACGGTAGAACTTTCATTAATGACGGTAGAACTTTCATTTATGACGGTAGAACTTTCATTAATGACGGTGGAACTTTCATTAATGACGGTAGAGCTTTCATTAATGACGGTGGAACTTTCATTAATGACGGTAGAGCTTTCATTAATGACGGTGGAACTTTCATTACTGACAGTAGAACTTTCATTAATGACGGTGGAACTTCCATTAATGACGGTAGAACTTTCATTAATGACGGTAGAACTTTCATTAATAACTGTGGAACTTTTATTAATGACTGTAGAGCTTTCATTAATGACGGTGGAACTTTCATTAATGACGGTGGAACTTTCATTAATGACGGTGGAACTTTCATTAATGACGGTGGAACTTTCATTAATGACGGTGAAACTTTCATTAATGACGGTGGAACTTTCATTAATGATGGTAGAACTTTCATTAATGACGGTGTAACTTTCATTAATGACGGTGGAACTTTCATTAATGACGGTGGAACTTTCAGTAATGACGGTGGAACTTTCATTAATGACAGTAGAACTTTCATTAATGACGGTGGAACTTCCATTAATGACGGTAGAACTTTCATTAATGACGGTAGAACTTTCATTAATAACTGTGGAACTTTCATTAATGATGGTAGAACTTTCAGTAATGACGGTGGAACTTTCATTAATGACGGTGGAACTTTCATTAATGATGGTAAAACTTTCAGTAATGACGGTGGAACTTTCATTAATGACGGTGGAACTTCCATTAATGACGGTGGAACTTTCATTAATGACGGTGGAACTTTCATTAATGACGGTGAAACTTTCATTAATGACGGTGGAACTTTCATTAATGATGGTAGAACTTTCATTAATGAATGTGGAACTTTCATTAATGACGGAAGAACTTTCATTAATGACGGTAGAACTTTCATTAATGAATGTGGAACTTTCATTAATGACGGTAGAACTTTCATTAATGACGGTAGAACTTTCATTAATGACGGTAGAACTTTCATTAATGACGGTAGAACATTCATTAATGACTGTGGAACTTTTATTAATGACTGTAGAGCTTTCATTAATGACGGTGGAACTTTCATTAATGACGGTGGAACTTTCATTAATGATGGTGGAACTTTCATTAATGACGGTGAAATTTTCATTAATGAATGTGGAACTTTTATTAATGACTGTAGAACATTCATTAATGACGGTAAAGCTTTCATTAATGACGGTGGAACTTTCATTAATGACGGTAGAACTTTCATTAATGACGGTAGAACTTTCATTAATGACGGTAGAACTTTCATTAATGACTGTGGAACTTTTATTAATGACTGTAGAGCTTTCATTAATGACGGTGGAACTTTCATTAATGACGGTGGAACTTTCATTAATGATGGTGGAACTTTCATTAATGACGGTGGAACTTTCATTAATGACGGTGAAACTTTCATTAATGAATGTGGAACTTTCATTAATGATGGTAGAACTTTCATTAATGACGGTGGAACTTTCATTAATGACGGTGGAACTTTCATTAATGACGGTGGAACTTTCATTAATGACGGTGGAACTTTCATTAATGACGGTGGAACTTTCATTAATGACTGTAGAACTTTCATTAATGACGGTGGAACTTTCATTAATGACGGTGGAACCTAAGTTGCTGTAGTGATGGTAGATCGTCAGTTCCATGACGGATTTGAAAATAGAACAAGAGGGAAGCGAATGACGTCAGAGGGTATTAGAAGATACGACGCAGTCACACTCACACACACACACACACACACACACACACACACACACACACACACACACACCGTGTATGTCAGGCCCATACTGGAGTATGCAGCACCTGTTTGGAACCCGCACTTGATAAAGCACGTCAAGAAACTAGAGAAAGTACAAAGGTTTGCGACAAGGTTAGTTCCAGAGCTAAGGGGAATGTCCTATGAAGAAAGATTAAGGGAAATCGGCCTGACGACACTGGAGGACAGGAGGGTCAGGGGAGACATGATAACGACATATAAAATACTGTGTGGAATAGACAAGGTGGACAAGGACAGGATGTTCCAGGAGGGGACACAGAAACAAGAGGCCACAATTGGAAGTTGAAGACACAAATGAGTCAGAGAGATAGTAGGAAGTATTTCTTCAGTCATAGAGTTGTAAGGCAGTGGAATAGCCTAGAAAATGACGTAGTGGAGGCAGGAACCATACACAGTTTTAAGACGAGGTTTGATAAAGCTCATGGAGCGGGGAGAGAGAGGGCCTAGTAGCAACCGGTGAAGAGGCGGGGCCAGGAGCTAGGACTCGACCCCTGCAACCACAAATAGGTGAGTACAAATAGGTGAGTACACACACACACACACACACACACACACACACACACACACACACAACAGATCTTTCAACCACAACAACCCCTCTCCTACCCCCCTATCCATCTCTCCCTCACACACATACACGCACACACACACACACACACAAGGGTAGACACTTATAGAAGCTTTAGACCCTACTACCAATTTCCGCCAAACACACGAACACACACACATATGCACGCATATACACACATACACACACACCTCTACTAGGCCAACACACACACACACACACACACACACACACACACACACACACACACACACACACACACACACACACACACACACAACATACATACACACATACACACCCTTACTAGGCGAGTACTCACACACACACATATACACACACACGTACATACACACACAACACACACGCACACACACACACACACGCACACACACACACACACACACACACATAGCATCGAGAATCAAGACTGACCCGAAACTGTTGTATAGCCACATCAGGAGGAAGACAACAGTCAAAGACCAGGTGATCAGATTAAGGACAGAAGGTGGAGAACTCACAAGAAATGATCAGGAGGTATGTGAGGAGCTGAACAGGAGATTTAAGGAAGTTTTTACAGTAGAGACAGGAAGGGCTGTGGGAAGACAGCACAGAAGGGAACATCAAGAGGGAAATACCAACAAGTGTTGGACGACATACGAACAACTGAGGAGGAGGTGAAGAAGCTCTTAAGTGACCTTGACACCTCAAAGGCGATGGGACCGGACAACATCTCCCCATGGGTCCTTAGAGAAGGAGCAGAGATGCTGTGTGTGCCTCTAACCACAATCTTCAACACATCCCTTGAAACTGGGCAACTACCTGAGAAATGGAAGACAGCTAATGTAGTCCCCATATTTAAGAAAGGAAACAGAAACGAGGCACTAAACTACAGACCTGTGTCTCTGACATGTATTGTGTGCAAAGTCATGGAGAAGATTATCAGGAGGAGAGTGGTCGAACACCTGGAAAGGAACAAGATTATAAATGAAAACCAGCATGGGTTCATGGAAGGCAAATCTTGTATCACAAACCTCCTGGAGTTTTATGACAAGGTAACAGAAGTAAGACACGAGAGAGAGGGTTGGGTAGATTGCGTTTTCCTAGACTGCAGGAAGGCCTTTGACACAGTTCCCCACAAGAGATTAGTGCAGAAGCTGGAGGATCAGGCACACATAAAAGGAAGGGCACTGCAATGGATAAGGGAATACCTGACAGGGAGGCAGCAACGAGTCATGGTACGTGAAGAGGTATCACAGTGGGCGCCTGTTACGAGCGGGGTCCCACAGGGGTCAGTTCTAGGACCAGTGCTATTTTTGATATATGTGAACGACATGATGGAAGGAAAGACTCTGAAGTGTCCCGTTTCGCAGATGACGTGAAGTTGATGAGAAGAATTAAATCGGACGAGGATGAGGCAGGACTGCAAAGAGACCTGGAGAGGCTGGACAGTGGTCCAGTAACTGGCTCCTCGAATTCAATCCAGCCAAATGCAAAGTCATGAAGAATTGGGAGGGCAAAGAAGACCGCAGACAGAATATAGGCTAGGTGGACAAAGACTACAGACCTCCTCAGGGGGGAAAGACCTTGGGGTGCCTAACACCGAGTAATCACCGGGGGACACATAAACCCAAAATACCGCTGCAGCATAGGGGCGCCGGGAAAACCCGAAAACGCGATACCTCAATAAGGACGTTCAAGACACTGTACACTGTGTTGTTAGGCCCAAACGGAGTATCAGCACCAGCTGGAACCCCACCTGGTAAGCACGTCAAGAAAGTTAGAGAAAGTCAAGGGTTTGAACGGGTAAGGTTTAAGGAATGTCGTAAAAGGAAAAAAAAAAAAAAAAAAAAAAGGAAAAAAAAAAAAAAAGGGTCAGGGAAATGTAACGACTACAAGTCTGGGGGGGAATAGTAAGGTGGACAGGATAGGATTTTCCAGAGAGGGGAAAAGGGGACAAGGGGTCACAACTGGAAGCTGAAGACTCAAGAGTACGGGGCTTGGGAAAGTATTTCTTAGTATAGAGTTTCAGCAAGTGGAATGCCCAGCAAGTGAAGTGTGGAGGCGGGAAAACCTAAATTTTTTAAGAAGGGTATGACAAAGCTCAGAAGCAGAGAGAGGAGGATCCGTAGCGTCGTGAAGGGCGGGGCCAGGGCTGAGTCTCGCCCCCTGCAACCCAATTAGGTGGTACCAATTAGGTGGTACACACACACCACCCCACACACAACACACACACACACACCCACCCCACACACCCCAACACAAAGGGCCCCCGTTTCAAGCGGCACTCACCCCTCCCTTTTTTTTCCCCCTTTTTCCCCTTCTAATCCATCACACACACACACCCCCCCCCTTCAAAGGGGTCACTATCCTTTTCCCCCCCCCCTTAACCCCATCCCTCTCTCCCCCCACACAGCACACACACATACAAAACACACTTACAAAAGCACTATACACTTGACACAAACACCCCCCTTCCCCTAAAAATTTTCCCCCCCTCCCTTTTTAAACCACCTCCCCCTCCCCCAAACCTCTAACCCCTCTTTAAAACCATTAACCCCTCCCCCCCCCTCCTCTCCCCCTCCAATAACCATCCTCCCCCCCCCCCAAACTATCCATCCCACCCCCCCAAACTCTACCCCCCCCAAACCCACTCTCCCCCCTTCCCTTTGTGGTGCAAGGGGGCAACCTGAATAGGATGGAACAAAGGGCCAGATGACGTATCTGGGGGGGAGGACGGGGAGGCAGAGCTAAAAAAAGGGAGGAAGACTGGGGAAGGGGTAGATGAGCTTGCAAGGAAATGGAGGAGGAAGCAGCAAAATGCAAAAGGTGGGAGCAACATCCCACAGTACAGAAACCAAGATACAGAGATTAGAAAGGAGCTGAGAAATCTGAAACACCCTAAGACAAAGTAATACAGAAGTCCCATCGGAAATTTTTTTTAATCAGACACGACAAAGGGTCTGAAAGGGAGCATGAAAGCTAAACGTATGCAGAGGCCCCCAAACCCAATGGGGCCAAAACAAAGCAGGGGGGCACCGGAAAAGAATGAAGGTTGGAAGACATTGAAGGAACTGGACATGGGGGGACCTTACCCGACACTTTTGGGGGGCAGGAACAGGTGAGCAGGAAATAAAACCAATGACATAGGGGCCACGCTAGGGAAAGGATAAGGAGGAAAAACTCCAGGGAAGGAACTAAAAAACATCGGGTTTCAGGGGGTCACAGTGGGAGGTGGAAAGGGAGGACGTTTTTGTCTATGGTCTAGACGAAGCTGAAGGGAAACTTATGATGAAAGAAAGAGGGGGGAAAAAACGATTGAAAGGTATCATGAAGGGGTAGGCGAGGGAGACATGACTAGGTCAAATTTTTGGAGAATGGTGTTTACAAAGAAAAGGAATCGGTCTTCAAAGTAATTTTTTAAGGCGAAAACTCGAACCATGATCCCGCAGGAGAAAGCATGGGTGAGAGGCAGGCAGGAGTTCATGAGTGTGTACTCGATTGAGAAGAACACAGGAGAAAGGTGATACTGAAAAGAGAGTGCAAAAAAAAGAAAGGAGGAATGGGATGAAAAGAAAAGGAGAGCAGAATAACCCGGAACAGGAGGGAAAGGAAAGCACACCCCCCCAAAAAACCTGCAGAAGGACTCCAGCCCCAACACCCCCCAAGGAACTGAAAAATCCAAACCCAAACCTCAAACACCAAAAACCCCCTGTTTCCCCCCCCCCACCACGAATCCTCCCCCACGCAACCCCCCAGGGGCTCTTCCCCCACCCCCATGCAACCCCCCCCAGGCCCCCCCCAGGGGTTTGCTCTCCCCAACCCCCCGTATTCCACCCCGGGACCACAGTTACAGTATTAGAACAGAAGTTGAAGGTTTGGTACACAAATGCGGATGGATTAACGAATAAATATGAGGAATGGCAAGAAAGAATCAATGAGAAGTCCCCAGACATCATAGCAGTTACAGAAACAAAACTAACGGAGACAATAACAGATGCAATCTTCCCACCAGGATACCAGATCATGAGGAAAGATAGAAGGGGCAGAGGGGGAGGAGGTGTTGCTCGGATCGTAAAAAGCAGATGGAAATTCGAGAAAATGGGAGGCATAGACGAGACAAGAGAAGGGGACTACATAGAAGGTACACTTCAGTCTGGGGAGCACAAGGTGGTCATTGTAGTGATGTATAATCCACCACAGAACTGCAGGAGGCCAAGAGAGGAATATGAAGAGAGCAACAGAGCAATGGTGGACACACTTGCTGAGGTGGCAAGAAGAGCTAACTCCAGCAGAGCAAAGTTGCTGGTTATGGGGGATTTCAACCACAGGGAGACTGACTGGGTAAACCTGGAACCACATGGGGGTCCCGAAACATGGAGAGCCAAGATGTTGGATGTGGTGCTGGAAAACCGCATGCACCAACATGTTAAGGACACTACCAGAGTGAGAGGGGAGGATGAACCAGCAAGATTGGACCTTGTATTCACCATGGGCAGTTCAGACATTGAGGACATCACATATGAGAGTCCCCTAGGAGCTAGTGACCACGTGGTTCTGTGCTTTGAATACATAGTAGAGTTGCAAGTGGAGAGAATAACAGGAGTTGAATGGGAAAAGCCAGACTATAAAAGAGGGGACTACATAGGGTTGAGGAACTTACTGCAGGAGGTTCCGTGGGACAGAGAACTGGCAGGAAAGCCAGTAAATGAAATGATGGAATATGTAACAACAAAATGCAAGGAGGCAGTGGAAAGGTTTATTCCCAAGTGCAACAGAAACAATGGGAAGACCAGAACAAGCCCCTGGTTTACCCGACAGTGTAAGGAGGCAAAACCAAAGTGCAGTAGAGAATGGGAAAAGTACAGAAGGCAGAGAACTCATGAAAATAGGGAGATTAGTCGTAGAGCCAGGAACGAGTATGCACAGGTAAGGAGGGAGGCCCAGCGACAGTATGAAAATGACATAGCATCGAGAATCAAGACTGACCCGAAACTGTTGTATAGCCACATCAGGAGGAAGACAACAGTCAAAGACCAGGTGATCAGATTATGGACAGAAGGTGGAGAACTCACAAGAAATGATCAGGAGGTATATGAGGAGCTAAACAGGAGATTTAAGGAAGTTTTTACAGAAGAGACAGGAAGGGCTTTGGGAAGACAGCACAGAAGGGAACATCAAGAGGGAATATACCAACAAGTGTTGGATGACATACGAACAACCGAGGAGGAGGTGAAGAAGCTGCTAAGTGGCCTTAATACCTCAAAGGCGATGGGACCGGACATCTCCCCATGGGTCCTTAGAGAAGGAGCAGAGATGCTGTGCATGCCCCTAACCACAATCTTCAACACGTCCCTTGAAAATGGGCAACTACCTGAGAAATGGAAGACAGCAAATGTAGTCCCCATATTTAAGAAAGGAAACAGAAACGAGCACTAAACTATAGACCTGTGTCTCTGACATGTATTGTGTGCAAAGTCATGGAGAAGATTATCAGGAGAGTGGTGGAACACCTGGAACGGAACAAGATTATAAATGAAAACCAGCATGGGTTCATGGAAGGCAAATCCTTTGTCACAAACCTTCTGGAGTTTTATGACAAGGTAACAGAAGGAAGACACGAGAGAGAGGGGTGGGTTGATTGCATTTTCCTAGACTGCAGGAAGGCCTTTGACACAGTTCCCCACAAGAGATTAGTGCAGAAGCTGGAGGATCAGGTGCATATAACAGAGAGGGGACTGCAATGGTTCAGGGAATACCTCACAGGGAGACAACAACGAGTCATGGTACGTGAAGAGGTATCACAGTGGGCCCCTGTGACGAGCGGGGACCCACAGGGGTCAGTTCTAGGACCAGTGCTATTTTTGATATATGCGTAAGACATGATGGAAGGAATAAAATCTGAAGTGCCCCTATTCGCAGATGATGTGAAGCTGATGAGAAGAATTACATCGGATGAGGATGAGGCAGGACTGCAAAGAGACCTGGACAGGCTGGACATGTGGTCCAGAAATTGGCTTCTAGAATTCAACCCTGCCAAATGCAAAGTCATGAAGATTGGGGAGGGGCAAAGAAGACTGCAGACAGAGTATAGGCTAGGTGAACAAAGACTACAGACCTCACTCAGGGAGAAAGACCTTGGGGTGACCATAACACCGAGCACGTCACCGGAGGAACACATCAACCAAATAACTGCTGCAGCATATGGGTGCCTGGCAAACCTGAGAATAGCGTTCCGATACCTTAATAAGGAATCGTTCAAGACACTGTACACTGTGTATGTTAGGCCCATACTGGAGTATGCAGCACCAGTCTGGAACCCACACCTGGTCAAGCACGTCAAGAAGTTAGAGAAAGTACGAAGGTTTGCAACAAGGCTAGTCCCAGAGCTCAGTGGAATGTCGTACGAGGAAAGGTTAAGGGAAATCGGACTGACGACACTGGAGGACAGAAGGGTCAGGGGAGACATGATAACGACATACAAGATACTGCGGGGAGTAGACAAGGTGGACAGAGATAAGATGTTCCAGAGAGGGGACACAGAAACAAAATGTCACAACTGGAAGCTGAAGACTCAGACGAGTCAAAGGGACGTTAGGAAGTATTTCTTCAGTCATAGAGTCGTCAGGAAGTGGAATAGCCTAGCAAGTAAAGTAGAGGAGGCAGGAACCATACATAGTTTTAAGAAGAGGTATGACAAAGCTCAGGAAGCAGAGAAGGAGAGGACCTAGTAGCGATCAGTGAAGAGGCGGGGCCAGAAGCTGAGTCTCGACCCCTGCAACCACAATTAGGTGAGTACAATTAAGTGATTACACACACATACACAAGGGACAGGAGGAGGAATCTGCAAAGGAAGATTGGGCAGCAGAGCTCATAAAATGGGAACATGAATGGGAAAAGAAACTAGAAGAACTGAGCATGAGAATGGAAGAGAGGATAGATATGGAAAGCAGGAAGTGGGAGGTGCAAGTCAAAGCAGCAGAGGCTAGGATACAGAGTTTAGAAGAGGAATTGAAAAATCTGAAACAGCCTAAAGAACTAAAGAACATTTTGGGATTGACATCAGAGACTACTACCTCAGTCACAAATAAGGGGACTGTAGGGAAAGAAGGAGCAAAACTGCATGTAGAAGCTCTATCAGAGGAGACTGTAGTAAATGAAAGAGCTAAGCTATATGTGTAGGCCCTAACAGACCACAGCAAAGCCCAGGGAAAGCCGAGAAGGGAAAATGACAGGCCACTGAGCCCAAGTACATTAGCTAGTGAAACTGAGGAAAGGAAAGCTGCAATGGAGGAAATTAAATGGAATGAGTGGATACACAAGGATATGCAGTGGGAGAATGAAAGGGAGAGGTCAGTCTTTGTGTATGGGCTCCAGGAAGCTGAAGGGGAAACATATGAAGCAAGAAAACAAGGGAAAAACAAAAACAATTGAAAGCATCTTACAAGCGATAGGAGAAGACGACATGACCCAGCTGGAAAATTTTCGGAGAATTGGGGGGTTTGCAAAAAAAAGAACCCAGCCAGTGAAAATGACCTTTAAGGCAGAATCGACTCGGAACAGGATCCTGCAGGAGAAAACACGATTAAGGGACATGACGGCATACAGGAAGGTGTATCTCGACCGAGACAGAACACAAGAAGAAAGGCAGAAACTGAGAAAGATGGTACAAAGGCGAAAGGAGGAAAGAGAGGGGATGGAGGAGACAGACAGGAGATCCCAGATCCAGGAAGAAGATCAGATACAGCCTCCCTCACAACTTCCTACAGAAGCCCCCCAACCAGGTCAACCCCAGTGCAACCAAACACTCTAAACCAAAACACCCATGACATATCCAATGCTCCCACCCACTGCATTACAAACTCCACCCCCACAGCAACCACCCATAGTTCCTTATCAGGTCTCCCACTTCCCCAACCCCAATATACCTCCCAGACCATAGTCTTAGAAAAGAAGTTGAAGGTGTGGTATACAAATGCAGATGGAATAACAAATAAGTATGAGGAGTGGCATGAAAGAATCAAGGAAACATCCCCAGACATAATAGCACTCACAGAAACAAAACTCACCAGAATAATAACAGATTTAATCTTTCCATCCGGATATCAAATCCTCAGGAAAGACAGAGGGAGGAGAGGGGGAGGATTAGTTGCACTGCTCATTAAAAACCAGTGGGGTTTTGAGAAAATGGAAGGAATGGATGGCACGAGCGAAAGGTACTACTTAGTAGGAACAATCCAGTCTGAGGGACATAAGGTGATAATTGCAGTAATGTACAACCCACCACAGAACTGCAGGAGGCCAAGAGAAGAATACGATGAGAGCAACAGAGCAATGGTCGACACACTAGCCGAGGTGGCCAGGAGAGCACACATGGGGGGAGCAAAGTTACTAGTTATGGGTGATTTCAATCACAAGGAGATTGACTGGGAAAACCTGGAGCCCCATGGGGGTCCCGAAACATGGAGAGCCAAGATGATGGATGTGGTACTGGAAAACCTCATGCATCAACATGTTAGAGACACTACCAAAGAGAGAGGAGAGGATGAACCAGCAAGACTGGACCTTGTATTCACCTTGAGTAGTTCGGACATCGAGGATATCATGTATGAAAGGCACCTGGGAGCTAGTGATCATGTGGTTCTGTGCTCCGACTACATAGTTGAGCTTCAAGTGGAGAGAGTAGCAGGAATAGGTTGGGAAAACCAAACTACAAAAAAGGGAGCTACTCAGGCATGAGGAACTTCCTGCAAGACATTCAGTGGGAGAGGGAACTGACAGGAAAACCAGTACAAGAAATGATGGACTATGTGGCAACAAAATGCAAGGAGGCAGAGGAGAGGTTTGTTCCCAAGGGAAACAGAAATAATGGGAAGAACAGAACGAGTCCTTGGTTCACCCAAAGGTGTAGGGAGACAAAAACTGGGTGTACTAGAGAATGGAAAAGGTACAGACGACAGAGATCTCAGGAAAATAAAGAGATTAGCCGAAGAGCCAGAAACAAATATGCACAGATAAGAAGGGAGGCTCAGCGACAATATGAAAATGACATAGCATCGAAAGTCAAGTCTGACACGAAGCTGTTGTATAGCCACATCAGGAGGAAAATAACAGTCAAGGACCAGGTAATCAGACTGAGGAAGGGTGATGGGGAGTTCACAAGAAACGACCGAGAGGTATGTCAGGAGCTATGTACGAATGGTATATAATACCGACAAGATGAGAGTAAGACACATGTTGCACATGTGTCTTACTCTCATCTTGTCGGTATTATATACCATTCGTACACAACTTGTCAGACACTGCAACATCATGGAATCTTAATTCTGAGGACATGTACATAACCTTCACGACTACGACAACTACTACTACAACTAACCCATCTCTTTGGGAAGGACCTACTTCCACTGGGGAATCCCGCCTACCAGTGAATATGCCCTCGTCTGCTACACCTGACGTTACTATATAAGCGCCAGGATTCTTTCTTCTGCTTCAGAATCTCCACGACTATGGTGCTGTTCGCACCTACTCCTAGGTTGAGGGACTGATTACCTCATCTTCTGTACATAGTTCTTCTGTCTTCAAGTTATGTCCTAGAATTTGTATTGATAAAGCCACTGGATGGCGAAACGTCTACAATAAAGATACCCAGATGTTGCACATGTGTCTTACTCTCATCATGTCAGGAGCTCAACACGAGATTTAAAGAAGTATTTACAGTGGAAACCAGTAGGACTCCAGGAAATCAGAACAGGGGGGTACACCAGCAAGTGCTGGATGAGGTACATATAACCAAGGAGGAGGTGAAGAAGCTGCTATGCGAACTTGACACCTCAAAGGCGGTGGGACCAGAAAACATCTCTCCGTGGGTCCTTAAAGAGGGAGCAGAGATACTGTGTGTGCCATTAACAAAGTTCTTCAACACATCAATTGAAACTGGGCAACTCCCTGAGGTATGGAAGATGGCAAATGTAGTCCCAATTTTTAAAAAGGGAGACAGACATAAGAACATAAGAATGTAGGAACACTGCAGAAGGCCTACTGGCCCATACGAGGCAGGTCCTTATCAAAACGATCTCTACCTATAGCCACCCAAGAAATAACTCCCGTACCCCATGACACCAATCAAACCCAGCCCCTCCCACTCATATATTTGTCCAGTCTCTTCTTAAAGCTACCCATGGTCCTAGCCTCTATCACCCCACTAGGAAGACTGTTCCACGAATCTACAACTCTGTTAGAAAACCAGTACTTACCTATGTCCTTTCTAAATCTAAATTTATCCAACTTATATCCATTATTTCTGGTTCTTACCTGGTTCGACACCCTCAGTACTTTATTAATATCTTCCTTGTGTACGAATGGTATATAATACCGACAAGATGAGAGTAAGACAACATATGCAACATCTGGGTATCTTTATTGTAGACTAGGGTGCTGTTCGCACCTACTCCTAGGTTGAGGGACTGATTACCTCATCTTCTGTACATAGTTCTACTGTCTTCAAGTTATGTCCTAGATTTTGTATTGATAAAGCCACTGGATGGCGAAACGTCTACAATAAAGATACCCAGATGTTGCATATGTGTCTTACTCTCAATATCTCCCTTGTTTATGCCTGTCATCCACTTATACACTTCAATGATATCTCCTCTCATTCTACGCCTCTCCAGAGAGTGGAGATTCAAGGCTTTAAGTCTATCTTCATACGGGAGGTTCCTTACACAGTAAATCATTTTAGTCATTCTTCTCTGTATGTTCTCTAATGAGTCTATGTCCATCCTGTAGTAAGGAGACCAAAACTGAGCAGCATAATCTAAATGAGGCCTCACTAGTGATGTATAGAGCTGTAAAATGACTTTTGGACTTCTGTTACTTATACTTCTTGAGATAAATCCAAGTAATCTGTTGGCCTTGTTGCGCACACTAAGGCACTGCTGTCTTGGCTTTAGATTTCTGCTTACCATGACTCCCAAGTCTTTTTCACATTCTGTATGACCAAGCTCTACTTCACCTAGATTATAGCTTCGAGGGTTATTTTCATTACCAAGGACAAGTACCTTACACTTATCCACATTGAACTTCATCTGCCATTTTTCAGACCAAGACATTAATTTGTCCAAATCGTCCTGGAGTTCATTGATATCCTCCTCAGAGTGAATTATACGGCCTATCTTTGTATCATCAGCAAATTTACTCATGTCACTCGTAATCCCTTCATCAAGGCCATTAATGTAAATTATGAACAAGAGAGGGCCTAAAACTGATCCTTGTGGAACGCCACTAGTGACTAATCCCCATTCAGATTTCACTCCATTAATGGTAACTCTCTGCTTTCTATTGGTAAGCCATGCCTCAATCCATGCTAGAACTTTACCTCCTATACCATGAGCTGCCACTTTTCTTAAGAGTCTCTTGTGAGGTACTCTATCGAAGGCTTTACTAAAATCCAAATAAACAATATCGAATTCCTTATCACTGTCAACTGCCTCAAATGTTCTATTGAAGAACGTCAGTAAGTTTGTCAGGCAGGAACGACCTCTCGTGAATCCATGCTGAGATTCATTTATCAAGTTATGCTCTTCAAGGTGACTAAACTACAGACCTGTATCACTAACGTGTATAGTATGCAAGGTCATGGAGAAGATCATCAGGAGGAGAGTGGTGGGGCACCTGGAAAGAAACAAGTGTATAATTGACAACCAGCACGGTTTCAGAGAAGGAAAATCCTGTGTCACAAACCTACTAGAGTTTTATGACAAGGTGACAGAAGTAAGACAAGAGAGAGGGGTGGATCGACTGCATTTTTTTTGGACTGCAAGAAGGCCTTCGACACAGTTCCTAACAAGAGGTTACTGCAAAAGCTAGAGGATCAGGCACACATAACAGGAAAGGCACTGCAATGGATCAGAGAATACCTGACAGGGAGGCAACAACGAGTCATGGTACGCGACGAGGTGTCAGAGTGGGCGCTTGTGACAAGCGGGGTTCCACAGGGGTCAGTCCTAGGACCTGTGCTGTTCTTGGTATATGTGAACGATATAACGGAAGGGATAGACTCAGAAGTGTCCTTGTTTGCAGACGATGTGAAGTTAATGAGAAAAATCAAATCGGATGAGGATCAGGCAGGACTACAAAGAGTCCTGGACAGGCTACAAGCCTGGTCCAGCAACTGGCTCCTTGAATTTAACCCTGCCAAATGCAAAATCATGAAGATTGGGGAAGGGCAAAGAAGACCGCAGACACAATATAGTTTAGATGGTCAAAGACTGCAAACCTCACTCAAGGAAAAAGATCTGGGTGGTGAGTATAACACCGAGCATATCTCCTGAGGCGCACATCAATCAGATAACTGCTGCAGCGTACGGGCGCCTGGCAAATCTACGGATAGCGTTCCGATACCTCAGTAAGGATTCGTTCAAGACTTTGTATACCATTTACGTCAGGCCCATACTGGAGTATGCAGCACCAGTTTGGAATCCACACCTAGTCAAGCACGTCAAGAAATTAGAGAAAGTGCAGAGATTTGCAACAAGACTAGTCCCAGAGCTAAGGGGATTGTCCTACGAAGAAAGGTTGAGGGAAATCGGCCTGACGACACTGGAGGACAGGAGGGTCAGGGGAGACATGATAGTGACATATAAAATACTGCGCGGAATAGACAAGGTGGACAAAGACGGGATGTTCCAGAGAAGGGATACAGACACAAGAGGTCACAATTGGAAGTTGAAGACTCAGATGAATCAAAGGGATGTTAGGAAGTAGTTCTTCAGTCATAGAGTAGTCAGGCCGTGGAATAGCCTAGAAAGTGACGTAGTGGAGGCGGGAACCATACATAGTTTTAAGGCGAGGTATGATAAAGCTCATGAGGCAGGAAGAGAGAGGACCTAGTAGCAATCAGCGAAGAGGCGGGGCCAGGAGCTATGATTCGACCCCTGCAACCACAAATAGGTGAGTACACACACACGCACACACACGTATACATAAGAACATAAGAACATAAGAAAGGAGGAACACTGCAGCAGGCCTGTTGGCCCATACTAGGCAGGTCCTTTACAATTCATCCCACTAACAAACATTTGACCAACCCAATTTTCAATGCCACCCAAGAAACAGCTCCGATGTGCAAGTCCCTCTCAAATCCAACCCCTCCCACTCATGTATTTATCCAACCTAAATTTGAAACTACCCAAAGTCCTAGCCTCAATAACCCAACTAGGTAGACTGTTCCACTCATCAGCTACCCTATTTCCAAACCAATACTTTCCTATGTCCTTTCTAAATCTAAACTTATCTAATTTAAATCCATTACTGCGGGTTCTCTCTTGGAGAGATATCCTCAAGACCTTGTTAATATCCCCTTTATTAATACCTATCTTCCACTTATACACTTCGATCAGGTCTCTCTTCATTCTTCGTCTAACAAGTGAATGTAACTTAAGAGTCTTCAATCTTTCTTCATAAGGAAGATTTCTAATGCTATCTATTAATTTAGTCATCCTACGCTGAATGTTTTCTAACGAATTTATGTCCATTCTGTAATATGGAGACCAGAATTGAGCTGCATAATCTAGGTGAGGCCTTACTAATGATGTACAAAGCTGCAGTATGACCTCTGGACTTCTGTTGCTTACACTTCTTGATATAAATCCCAGTAATCTATTTGCCTTATTACGTACGCTTAGGCATCGCTGTCTTGGTTTAAGGTTGCTGCTTACCATAACCCCCAAGTCCTTTTCGCAATCTGTATGGCTAAGTTCTACATTATTTAACTTATAAGTGCTAGGGTTATGGACACTCCCGAGCTTCAGAACCTTGCATTTATCTACATTGAACTGCATCTGCCACTTTTCTGACCAAGAGTAGAGTTTGTCTAAATCCTCCTGAAGTTCCCTAACATCTACGTTTGAATCAATTATCCTACCTATCTTCGTGTCATCGGCGAATTTGCTCATATCACTAGCAATTCCTTCATCAAGATCATTGATATATATTATAAACAACAACGGGCCCAAGACTGATCCCTGTGGAACGCCACTTGTTACTGATCCCCTCTCGGATTTAACCCCATTTATGGACACTCTCTGCTTCCTGTCTGTGAGCCATGATTTCGATCCAAGAGAGCACCCTTCCCCCCAAATGCCATGAGCTGCTACTTTCTTCAACAGTCTTTGGTGCGGAACTCTATCAAATGCCTTACTAAAATCTAAGTAAACAATATCAAATTTTTTAAACGTGGTCAACAGCCTCAAAAGCCTTTACTGAAGAAAGTTAAAAAATTTTAGTTAGACAAGCCCGGGCCCCTCTGGTGAATCCTGCTGAGTATCATTAATAAAGCTATGCTTATCGAGATGGCTTCTTATAATCTCAGCTATAATTGACTCTAGCAACTTGCCTACAATTGAGGTCAGGCTTATTGGGCGGTAATTTGACGGTAACGACTTGTCCCCTGTTTTAAAAATAGGAATTACATTAGCCATCTTCCACATATCAAGACACTACCTGTTTGAAGAGATAAATTAAAATATTAGTTAATGGTTCACAGACTTCCATTTTGCATTCCTTAAGAACCCTTGAAAACCTAAATCAGGACCCGGTGACTTATTTGCTTCAGTCGGTCTATCTGCTTCAAAAACCATTTCACTAGTGACTGTGATGTTACATAATTTACTTCTTCTGATCCACTATAAAAATTAATTACCGGAATTTTTATTAGTGTCTTCCTGTGAAAAAAAACCGAGAGAAAATAATTTTTTTAAAATTGAGCAAAATTCATTCTCTTTGTCAGTAAAGATCCCCATAGTTATTTTTAAGGGGACCTATTTATCTCTGACTTTTGTTCTATATACCTGGAAAAAAACTTTTTGGGTTAGTTTTGGAATCCCCTAGCAACTTTTAATTTCATAGTCCCTTTTAGCTTTTCTTATCCCTTTTTTAATTTGTCCCTCTTAATGTCAATATACGATTCATAAATGACCCTGCCTCTTTTGATACGCCTTTAAATTTCCCTTTTCTTATGCCCTATAGTATTTCAGCCTATTATTCATCCATTTTGGGTCATTTCTATTTGCATCTAATTTCCCTTAAAAGGGATAAACGTTTCTTGAGCACATGTATTGTGTTTCAAAAAACTGTCAAAATTGATAGCTCTCTTCGTTACCCCCAGTAAACAGATGAAAAGTGTTCTCTAAGCCCATCGTAATCTGTAAGCGAAAATCTGGGATGTTACTGAGTTATCCCTACTATCATACTTCCATTAAATTTTAAAAGTAATTGATTGTGGTCGCTAGCACCCAGTTCCTCTAAACTTCAAAATTATTAACAAGGATTCATTGTTTGCCAGAAACTAAGTCAAGCAGTTATTTCCCTTGAAAGGTTCTGTCACAAACTGCTTTCAAAAAACAATCCTGAACTACTTCTAAGAAGTGTATGATTCTAATTTCCGTAAAGAAATTCCAATCAAAAATGACTAAAGTTAAAGTCTCCTAGAATTACTACATTATCGTGCCTTGTGGCCCTACAATTTTCCTACCTTTGTATCTCCCTGGTCCCTATCTAAATTTGGGGACGGTATATCACCCCTAAAATTTATTTTTCATGCCCCTCTGAAAATTCTATCCAAACAGACTCTGTATGTTTACTTCAGACTTAATACCCGTTTTTATGCAACAGTTCAAGCGATCTGGGACATACAATGCCACCCCACCCCCCTTCCCGATACTTCTATCTATTTTGGGAAACAATTTAAAAACCCGAATGTGACATTCTGCAGGCATGTCCCGACTTTTTGAATTAAACCACTCTCAGTAATGGCAAATACATCTATGTTACCTGCACTAGCAACTAGTCTCAACTCGTCCATTTATTCCTAGCACTGCGACTATTTGGGGTAATAATTTTTTTAAAGACCCTCCTCTCTCTTTACCCTTCCTGCTCCTTTCTGTTATTCCACTAAACCTATTACTGTCCTTTTCAATTAGTGCCACTGGTTTCCAATACCACCTCATTTTCCCCATTACTAGTTCTCCTAGTACTCATATTACTACCCTGCGACTTCACAGTTTTCCCGCCAAAACCCATACCACTAACTATTCCTAGTTTAAAGACCTAACAGGGTCCCTCCACCGCGTTGGCCAGTGCTCCCCCCCCACACCTAGATAAGTGAACCCCATCCCTGGCATACATGTCATTTCTGCCATAGAAGAGGTCCCAGTTGTCAATGAATGTTTCCGTATTTTCTTTACAGTATTTGTCCAGCCAGCAATTGACACCAATTGCTCTGGACAACCATTCATTTCCAACTCCTCTCCTTGGCAAAAGCCACATATGACAGGTTTCCCACCCTTCCTCCTAATTATCTCTATTGCAGACCTATACCTGCTAATCAGGTCCTCACTCCTACGTCTGCCAACATCGTTGCCTCCAGCACTGAGACAGATAATAGGATTGCTCCCATTACCTCTCATGATGTCATCCAGACGGCTAACAATATCCTTCACCCAGCCCCAGGAAAACATACTCTCTGCCTCCTACTCCTATCCTTCAAGCAGAAGCCCTATCAATGTACCTAATCCCGGCTATCCCAAACAACAACAATATTTTTACCTTCCTTGGCGTCGTCCGTCGTGATGCTCCGAGTAGTCGACTCACATTCGCCAGGTAGCATTAACACCACTTGTAGAATTCGTCAAGACGTTCTCGATGGTCTTCGTTGGGTTTCTAGGGATGTCTTACTCACGTCTGCCAATGCTTCTTTGGTTTCCGTTGTGGCATTCCAGTTTGAACCTCACATTCGTCAGGTAGCACCGAGAATGAGTTGGAAGTTTTCCCCGGTAGTCTTCTGGTTTCTCGTTGTTTCTGCCTCCTCAACCGTTTTCTTGATCTTCAGCTTGGTTTTCCCTGTTGCCGGCCACTGACCAAGCCCCTCTTAACCTGGGGACTCACAACAGAAGGATTACTACGAATCCTCTTGTTCTCCTCCGTTATCGCCGTATCTCCATCTTAGCAACTCTGAGCTCTTCTCTCAGCTGCTGGTAAAGTTGCTCAAGAGAGGGCATCCTGGTACAGATTCACAGAGAGCACACAAACAGGTCTTCACAGAGCTAAGTACACGTCACCACTGAGCTAAGTACAAGTCACCACTGAGCTAAGTACAAGTCACCACTGAGCTAAGTACAAGTCACCACTGAGCTAAGTACAAGTCACCACTCAGCTAAGTACACGTCACTACTGAACCACTCCAGCTAAGTACACGTCACCACTCAAAAACACACACACACACACACACACACACACACACACACTCACATACACACTTAAACACTTCTTTATAAAACCTATCCATCTATTTGTCAGTCTTTTCTTCCTCTTGTCTCTTTCAGCTTCTCCCCTGCTTCAAGAAGCATCTCAGGAATTCCCCAACACCCCAGCTTCAAGGACCTCAGGGGCATCCCTTACACCCCAGGTTCAAGGACCCCAGGGACCTCCCTAACACCCCATCTTCAGGAACCCCAGGGACCTCCCTAACATCCCAATTTCAAGGACTTTCCCAATACCTCAGTTTCAAGAAGGTCCACGGGAACCCCTAGAATACCCCAGCTTCAAGAAGTCACCAGGGGACTTACCCAACTCCCCAGATTCAAGAATGTCCCCCCCAGGGACCTCCCCGACAATGCAGATTCCCAGAGGCTAGTGGGGAGCATCCCTTTGATGCTTGGCCTCATCTCTGATGCTTGGTCTCATCTCAGAGGTGTAGACACCACACTCTCCACTTCTCATTACACCGTGTCTCTCTACCGTGTCTCTGGTCCTCCTTGTCCATACTGTATCCTTGTCTGCCGTGTACATTTTGTATTTCCGTTTTCCGTGTCCTATCAGAAAAATAGTCCACTCTGATGACGTTACCGTCCGTGTCCAAACTGTCCTCTATACCGAGTCAACATTGCCCCCTTGATCGTGGTTAGAGGTTATTAGCTGTTATTTTTAGCTTTCCAGCTCGTTAGCCGTTAGTTCTAAATAGGTGTGATTGATAATTAGGCCTAGTTAGCTGTCAGTTCTAGTTTTCCAGATCGTCAAATGTCAGTCGAAGCGTCGGGAAGTCAGTCCTTGCCTCGTCAACCTCTCGTGATGAGAGTGTTTTCATTCAATCATGAAACCTGACCCACCAATGTTGTCTCAGCCCTGTGTGTGTGTGTGTGTGTGTGTGTACTCACCTAGTTGTACTCACCTAGTTGAGGTTGCAGGGGTCGAGTCCAAGCTCCTGGCCCCGCCTCTTCACTGGTCGCTACTAGGTCACTCTCCCTGAACCATGAGCTTTATCGTACCTCTGCTTAAAGCTATGTATGGATCCTGACTCCACTACATCGCTTCCCAAACTATTCCACTTCCTGACTACTCTGTGGCTGAAGAAATACTTCCTAACATCCCTTTGAGTCATCTGTGTCTTCAACTTCGAACTGTGTCCCCTTGTTACTGTGTCCAGTCTCTGGAACATCCTGTCTTTGTCCACCTTGTCAATTCCTCTCAGTATTTTGTAAGTCGTTATCATGTCCCCCCTATCTCTCCTCTCCTCCAGTGTCGTCAGGTTGATTTCCCTTAACCTCTCCTCATAGGACATACCTCTTAGCTCTGGGACTAGTCTTGTTGCAAACCTTTGCACTTTCTCTAGTTTCTTTACATGCTTGGCTAGGTGTGGGTTCCAAAAACTGGTGCCGCATACTCCAATATGGGCCTAACGTACACGGTGTACAGGGTCCTGAACGATTCCTTATTAAGATGTCGGAATGCTGTTCTGAGGTTTGCCAGGCGCCATATGCTGCAGCAGTTATTTGGTTGATGTGCGCTTCAGGAGATGTGCTTGGTGTTATACTCACCCCAAGATCTTTTTCCTTGAGTGATGTTTGTAGTCTCTGACCCCCTAGACTGTACTCCATCTGCGGTCTTCTTTGCCCTTCCCCAATCCTCATGACTTTGCACTTGGTGGGATTGAACTCCAGGAGCCAGTTGCTGGACCAGGTCTGCAGCCTGTCCAGATCCCTTTGTAGTTCTGCCTGGTCTTCGATCGAATGAACTCTTCTCATCAACTTCACGTCATCTGCAAACAGTGACACCTCGGAGTTTATTCCTTCCGTCATGTCGTTCACAAATACCAGAAACAGCGCTGGTCCTAGGACTGACCCCTGTGGGACCCCGCTGGTCACAGGTGCCCACTCTGACACCTCTCCTCGTACCATTACTCGCTCCTGGTTTCCTGACAATTATTCCCTGATCCATTGCAGTGCCTTCCCTGTTATTCCTGCTTGGTCCTCCAGTTTTTGCACTAATCTCTTGTGTGGTACAGTGTCAAACGCCTTCTTGCAGTCTAAGAAAATGTAATCCACCCACCCTTCTCTCTCTTGTCTTACTGCTGTCACCATGTCATAGAACTCCAGTAGGTTTGTGACACAGGATTTCCCGTCTCTGAAACCATGTTGTCTGCTGGTGATGAGATCATTCCTTTCTAGATGTTCCACCACTCTTCTCCTGACAATTTTTTCCATGATTTTGCATACTATACATGTCAGTGACACTGGTCTGTAGTTTAGTGCTCCATGTCTGTCTCCTTTTTTAAAGATTGGGACTACATTTGCTGTCTTCCATGCCTCAGGCAATCTCCCTGTTTCGATAGATGTATTGAATATTGTTGTTAGGGGTACACATAGCGTCTCTGCTCCCTCTCTCAATACCCATGGAGAGATGTTATCTGGCCCCATTGCCTTTGAGGTATCTAGCTCACTCAGAAGCCTCTTCACTTCTTCCTCGGTTGTGTGTACTATGTCCAGCACTTGGTGGTGTACCCCACCTCTCCGTCTTTCTGGAGCCCCTTCTGTCTCCTCTGTGAACACTTCTTTGAATCTCTTGTTGAGTTCCTCACATACTTCACTGTCATTTCTTGTTGTCTGTGTGTGTGTGTGTGTGTGTGTGTTGTGTGTTTTGTGTGTGTGTGTGTGTGTGTGTGTGTGTGTGTGGTGTGTGTGTGTGTGTGTTGTGTGTGTGTGTGTGTTTGTGTGTGTGTGTGTGTGTGTGTGTGTGTGTGTGTGTGTGTGTGTGTGTGTGTGTGTATGTGTGTACTCACCTAATTGTGGTTGCATGGGTCGAGACTCAGCTCCTGGCCTCGCCTCTTCACTGATCGCTACTATGTCCTCTCTCTCTCTCTCTGCTTCCTGAGCTGTATCATACTTCTTAAAACTATGTATGGTTCCTGCCTCCACTACTTCACTTGCTAGGCTATTCCACTTCCTGACGACTCTATGACTTAAGAAATACTTCCTAACGTCCCTGTGACTCGTCTGAGTCTTCAGCTTCCAGTTGTGACCCCTTGTCCCTGTGTCCCCTCTCTGGAACATCCTATCTCTGTCCACCTTGTCTATTCCCCGCAGTATCTTGTATGTCGTTATCATGTCTCCCCTGACCCTTCTGTCCTCCAGTGTCGTCAGTCCGATCTCCCTCAACCTTTCCTCGTACGACATTCCCCTGAGCTCTGGGACTAGCCTTGTTGCAAACCTTTGTACTTTCTCTAACTTCTTGACGTGCTTGACCAGGTGTGGGTTCCAGACTGGTGCTGCATACTCTAGTATGGGCCTAACATACACAGTGTACAGTGTCTTGAACGATTCCTTATTAAGGTATCGGAACGCTATTCTCAGGTTTGCCAGGCGCCCGTATGCTGCAGCAGTTATTTGGTTGATGTGTGCCTCCGGTGATGTGCTCGGTGTTATGGTCACCCCAAGCTCTTTGTCCCTGAGTGAGGTCTGTAGTCTTTGTCCACCTAGCCTATACTCTGTCTGCGGTCTTCTTTGCCCCTCCCCAATCTTCATGACTTTGCATTTGGCAGGATTGAATTCGAGAAGCCAGTTTCTGGACCACATGTCCAGCCTGTCCAGGTCTCTTTGCAGTCCTGCCTCATCCTCATCCGATTTAATTCTTCTCATCAACTTCACATCATCTGCGAATAGGGACACTTCAGGGTCTATTCCTTCCATCATGTCGTTCACATATATCAAAAATAGCACTGGTCATAGAACTGACCCCTGTGGGACTCCGCTCGTCACAGGCGCCCACTGTGATACCTCTTCACGTACCATGACTCGTTGCTGCCTCCCTGTCAGGTATTCCCTGATCCATTGCAGTGCCCTCCCTGTTACATGCTCCTGATCCTCCAGCTTCTGCACTAATCTCTTGTGGGGAACTGTGTCAAAGGCCTTCCTGCAGTCTAGGAAAACGCAATCTACCCACCCCTCTCTCTCGTGTCTTACTTCTGTTAACATAAGAACATAAGAAAGGAGGAACACTGCAACAGGCCTGTTGGCCCATACTAGGCAGGTCCTTACAATTCATCCCACTAACAAACATCTGACCAACCCAATTTTCAATGTTTCCCAAGAAATAAGCTCTGATGTGCAAGTCCCACTCAAATTCCAACCCCTACCACTCATGTACTTATCCAACCTAAATTTGAAACTACCCAAAGTCCTAGCCTCAATAACCCAACTAGGTAGACTGTTCCACTCATCACTACCCTATTTCCAAACCAATACTTTCCTATGTCCTATAAAACTCCAGGAGGTTTGTGATACAAGATTTGCCTTCCATGAACCCATGCTGGTTTTCATTTATAATCTTGTTCCTTTTCAGGTGTTCGACCACTCTCCTCCTGATAATCTTCTCCATGACTTTGCACACAATACATGTCAGAGACACAGGTCTGTAGTTTAGCGCCTCGTTTCTTTTTCCTTTCTTAAATATGGGGACTACATTAGCTGTCTTCCATTTCTCAGGTAGTTGCCCAGTTTCAAGGGATGTGTTGAAGATTGTGGTTAGAGGCACGCACAGCATCTCTGCTCCTTCTCTAAG
>NC_069408.1:44902940-44905440 GCF_026875155.1 Cherax quadricarinatus | reverse complement strand
ATGGGGTCACATAAAAGTGACAGGGAGTCACCTAAAAGTATCAGGGATCACAAAAAAGTGACAGAGGGTCACATAAGTGACAGTGGAACATATAACAGTGACAGGGGGTCACATAAGTGACAGTGGGTCACATAGCAGTGACAGGGGGTCACATAAAAGCGACTGAGGGTCGCATAACAAGGTAGAGAGGCAGGGAACAGGGAGAAAGGAGAGTCACATTGGCCTCGTTATAACAAAGAAATCACTCAGGCGAGAGAGCAAGAGACAACCCTTGTGTGTGTGTGTGTGTGTGTGTGTGTGTGTGTGTGTGTGTGTGTGTGTGTGTGTGTGTGTGTGTGTGTGTGTGTGTGTGTGTGTGTGTGTGTGTGTGTGTGTGTGTGTGTGTGTGTGTGTGTGTGTGTGTGTGTACTCACCTATTTGTACTCACCTATTTGTGGTTGCAGGGGTCGAGTCCTAGCTCCTGGCCCCGCCTCTTCACCGGTTGCTACTAGGCCCTCTCTCTCCCCGCTCCATGAGCTTTATCAAACCTCGTCTTAAAACTGTGTATGGTTCCTGCCTCCACTACGTCATTTTCTATGCTATTCCACTGCCTTACAACTCTATGACTGAAGAAATACTTTTCCCACTATCTCTCTGACTTCATTTGTGTCTTCAACTTCCAATTGTGGCTCTTGTTTCTGTGTCCCCTCCCTGGAACATCCTGTCTTTGTCCACCTTGTCTATTCCACGCAGTATTTTATATGTCGTTATCATGTCTCCCCTGACCCTCCTGTCCTCCAGTGTCGTCAGGCCGATTTCCCTTAATCTTTCTTCATAGGACATTCCCTTAGCTCTGGAACTAACCTTGTCGCAAACCTTTGTACTTTCTCTAGTTTCTTGACGTGCTTTATCAAGTGCGGGTTCCAAACAGGTGCTGCATACTCCAGTATGGGCCTGACATACACGGTGTACAGTGCCTTGAATGATTCCTTACTAAGGTATCGGAATGCTGTTCTCAGGTTTGCCAGGCGCCCATATGCTGCAGCAGTTATCTGATTGATGTGTGCTTCCGGAGACATGCTCGGTGTTATACTCACCCCAAGATCTTTCTCCTTGAGTGAGGTTTGCAGTCTTTGGCCACCTAGCCTATACTCTGTCTGTGGTCTTCTGTGCACTTCCCCTATCTTCATGACTTTGCATTTGGCAGGATTAAATTCGAGAAGCCATTTGCTGGACCAGGTGTCAGTCTGTCCAGGTTCTTTGAAGTCCTGCCTGGTCTCCATCAGATTTAATTCTCCTTCATTAACTTCACATCATCTGCAAACAGGGACACTTCTGAGTCTAACCCTTCCGTCATGTCGTTCACATATACCAAAAATAGCACTGGTCCTAGGACCGACCCCTGTGGGACCCCGCTCGTCACAGGTGCCCACTGTGATACATCATTACGTACCATGACTCGTTGTTGCCTCCCTGTCAGGTATTCTCTGATCCATTGCAGTGCCCTTCCTGTTATATGCGCCTGATGCTCTAGCTTCTGCACTAATCTCTTGTGAGGAACTGTGTCAAAGGCCTTCTTGCAGTCCAAGAAGATGCAATCAACCCACCCCTCTCTCTTTGTCTTACTTCTGTTATTTTATTATAAAACTCCAGAAGGTTTGTGACACAGGATTTGCCTTCCGTGAATCCGTGCTGGTTGCATTTATACTCCTGTTCCGTTCCAGGTGCTCCACCACTCTCCTCCTGATAATCTTCTCCATAATTTTGCATACTATACACGTCAATGACACAGGTCTATAGTTTAGTGCCTCTTTTCTGTCTCCTTTTTTAAAAATGGGAACTACATTTGCCGTCTTCCATACCTCAGGTAGTTGCCCAGTTTCCAGGGATGTGTTGAAGATTGTGGTAAGTGGCACGCACAACATATCTGCTCCCTCTCTAAGGACCCATGGGGAGATGTTGTCCGGTCCCATTGCCTTTGAGGTATCGATGTCCCTTAGCAGTTTCTTCACCTCCTCCTCATCTGTATGTATGTCGTCCAACACTTGTTGGTGTATTCCTTGCTGGTGTCCCCATCTGGTCTGTCCCCCAGAGTCCTTCCTGTCTCTACTGTAAATATTTCCCTTTAAAATCTCGTGTTGAGCTCCTCACATACCTCTTCATCGTTTCTTGTGAGTTCTCCACCTTCTTTTCTCAGCCTTATCACCTGGTCCTTGACTGTTGACTTCCTCCTAATGTGGCTATACAGCAGTTTCGGGTCAGATTTGACTTTCGATGCTATGTCGTTTTCATACTGTCGCTGGGCCTCCCTCCTTATCTGTGCATACTCGTTTCTGGCTCTTCTACTAATCTCCTTGTTTTCCTGGGTCCTATGCCTCCTGTATCTTTTCCATTCTCTGTTGCACTTAGTTTTTGCCTCCCTACACCTTCGGGTAAACCAAGGACTCGTTTTGGTCTTCCTATTATTTCCGTTTCCCTTGGGAACAAAACTTTCCTCTGCCTCCTTGCACTTTGTTGCCAC
>NC_069408.1:44872940-44900440 GCF_026875155.1 Cherax quadricarinatus | reverse complement strand
CTCTGTCTGTGGTCTTCTTTGCCCCTCCCCAATCTTCATGACTTTGCATTTGGCAGGACTGAATTCGAGAAGCCAGTTTCTGGACCACATGTCCAGCCTGTCCAGGTCTCTTTGCAGTCCTGCCTCATCCTCATCCGATTTAATTCTTCTCATCAACTTAACATCATCTGCGAAATGGGACACTTCAGAGTCTATTCCTTCCATCATGTCGTTCGCATATATCAAAAATAGCACTGGCCCTAGAACTGACCCCTCTGGGACCCCGCTCGTCACAGGCGCCCACTGTGATACCTCTTCACGTATCATGACTCGTTGCTGCCTCCCTGTCAGGTATTCCCTGATCCATTGCAGTGCCCTCCCTGTTACATGCGCCTGATCCTCCAGCTTCTGCACTAATCTCTTGTGGGGAACTGTGTCAAAGACCTTCCTGCAGTCTAGGAAAACGCAATCAACCCACCCCTCTCTCTCGTGTCTTACTTCTGTTACCTTGTCATAAAACTCCAGGAGGTTTGTGATACAAGATTTGCCTGTGTGTGTGTGTGCGTGTGTGTGTGTTGTGTGTGTGTGTGTGTGTGTGTGTGTGTGTGTGTGTGTGTGTGTGTGTGTGTGTGTGTGTGTGTGTGTGTGTGTGTGTGTGTGTGTGTGTGTGCGTATGTGTGTGTGTGTGCGTATGGTGTGTGTGTGTGCGTGTGTGTGTGTGTGTGTGTGTGTGTGTGTGTGTGTGTGTGTGTGTGTGTGCTCACCTAATTGTAGTCAACTAATTTTGGTTGCAGGGGTAGAGACTCAGCTCCTGGCCCCGCCTCTTCACCGACCGCTACTAGGTCCTCTCTCCCCCTGCTCCATGAGCTTTATCATACCTCGTCTTAAAACTATGTATAGTTCCTGCCTCCACTACATGTGTGTGTGTGTGTTGGGTTGAGACTCAGCTCCTGCACCCGCCTCTTCACTGAACGCTACTAAGTCCTCTCTCTCCCTGCTCCATGGGCTTTATCATACCTCGTCTTAAAGCTATGTATGGTTCCTTTCTCAACTACATCGCTCGCCAGACTGTTCAACTTTCTGACCACTCTATGACTGAAGAACTGCTTCCTAACATCCCTGTGACTCATCTGAGTCTTCAACTTGCAAGAGTGACCCCTTGTTTCTGTGTCCCCTCTCTGGAACATCTTGTCTCTGTCTACCTTTCTATTCCACGCAGTACTTTTTTATGTCGTTATCATGTGTCCTCTATCCTTCCTGTCCTCCAGTGTTGTCAGGCCGATTTCCCTCAACCTTTCTTCATAGGACATTCCCTTCAGCTCTGGAACTAACCCCAAGATCTTTTTCCTTGAGCGAGGTTTGCAGTCGTTGGCCACCTAGCCTATACTCTGTTTGCGGTCTTCTTTGCCCTTCTCCGATCTTCATGACTTTGCATTTGGCAGGGTTGAATTCGAGAAGCCAGTTGCTGGACCAGGTGTCCAGCCTGTCCAGGTCTCTTTGAAGTCCTGCCTGATCCTCGTCTGATTTAATTCTCCTCATTAACTTCACATCATCTGCGAACATTGACACTTCTGAGTCTATCCCTTCCATCATGTCGTTCACATATACCAAACCCCGCTAGTCACAGGTGCCCACTGTCATACCTCATCACGTACCATGACTCGTTGTTGCCTCCCTGTCAGGTGTGTGTGTGTGTGTGTATGTGTGTGTGTATGTGTGTGTGTGTGTGTGTGTGTGTGTGTGTGTGTGTGTGTGTGTGTGTGTGTGTGTGTGTGTGTGTGTGTGTGTGTGTGTGTGTGTGTATGTGTGTGTGTGTGTGTGTGTGTGTGTGTGTGTGTGTGTGTGTGTGTGTGTGTGTGTGTGTGTGTGTGTGTGTGTGTGTGTGTGTATGTGTGTGTGTGTGTGTGTGTGTGTGTGTGGTGTGTGTGTGTGTGTGTGTGTGTGTGTGTGTGTGTGTGTGTGTGTGTATGTGTGTGGGGTGTGTGTGTGTGTGTGTGTGTGTGTGTGTGTGTGTGTGTGTGTGTGTGTGTGTGTGTGTGTGTGTGTGTGTGTGTGTGTGTGTGTGTGTGAAAGCCAAAACTCACCAGTCAATCCCTGGTTACCCTGATTTCACATCAACACCACACAAGACCAGTGCAAACCTGATGCTATCAGATGTTTCTCCCCACCCCTCCACCAGCCCTCACCCTAAGGCCGCGTGAGAGCGAAACGTCGTCTAGTTTCAACCTCAATTTACGCATTTCTGACACGAGCCACGTCACACAAGCGAGGGGAGAGAGGGGGAGCTCTCTCACACTTCCGATCTTCCGACGAACGACTCGTCTCGCCCCTTAAGGTAATACCTCATCCTACTCGGGGATTCCTCCCTCACTCCTCAGGTTAATACCTCCCATGTTTTCCTCCTCTACGACCTACCTCACCTACCTCACATACCCATCGGGTATGTTAATATTCATTGGGCATTAATTCCGGCAGGCGTGTGCCCACGCAAGGTGTTTGACAAGTGACATCCCTGCTCCCTCTCTCCCTCGCTCTCTCTCTCTCTCTCTCTCTCTCTCTCTCTCTCTCTCTCTCTCTCTCTCTCTCTCTCTCTCTCTCTCTCTCTCTCTCTCTCTCCTCTCTCTCTCTCTCTCCCCTCTCTCTCTCTCTCTCTCTCTCTCTTTCTCAGTATTTCCTCAACAAACTGACAGTCATTAGGACACAGACGAAAGTTAACTGGAAAATTACACTCGTAAAGGTTTATGGGAGAAGAAGCAGACAGGACAGTCTGCTCTGCAGACAGGATAGTCTGCTCTACGGAGATGACAGGCTGCTCTACAGACAGGACAGTCTGCTCTGCAGACAGTACAGTCTGCTCTACAGAGAGGACAGACTGCTCTACAGACAGGACAGTCTGCTCTACAGACAGGACAGTCTGCTCTACAGACAGGACAGTCTGCTCTACAGACAGGACAGTCTGCTCTGCAGAGAGGACAGTCTTCTCTGCAGACAGGACAGTCTGCTCTACAGACAGGACAGTCTGCTCTACAGAGAGGACAGTCTGCTCTACAGACAGGACAGTCTGCTCTACAGAGAAGACAGACTGCTCTACAGAGAGGACAGTCGGAAAAGGGGGGGGAAATGGGGGGAAGGGGTTTGGGGAAAAAAAGGGGGGGAAAAAAAGGGGAAAAGGGGGGGGGAAAGGAAGGGGGGAGAAGAAGAGGGAAGAAAAGGAAGGGGGGGGGAAAAGGGGGGGGGGGAAAGAAAAAAAAGGGGAAAGGAAGGGGGGGAGGATTTTTGGGGGTTTTTTTTAAAAAATTTTTTAAAATTTTTGTTCCCAAAGGGAACTCTTATTTTGGCTCCCCCTTTTTTTAAAAACTCTTTTTTTTCCCCCTTTTTCCCCCAAAAAATCTCTCCCCAAAACCCCTTTTTCCCCCCCCAAACCCCTTCCCCTCCCCCCTTCCCTTTTCCAATTTTTCCAACAAATTCCCCAAAAAAAGGAAAAGCCCCGGAAAAAAAAGGAAGGGGGAAAGGGGCGGTTTTGGGAAAATCTGCTCTACGGGGAAGCTTCTCAAAAGAATTTTAACGTTTGTACAAAGGGCGTCCCACAAAAATTTTTAAAAAAGGGGGAAGGTTTAAAGAAAAGGGGAAAAGAAGGAATGTGAAAGGGGAAAAAAAAATTTAAAAAAAGGGGGGAAAGAAATTTTCAAAAAAATTTTTAAAAAAAAAAAATTAAAAAAAAAAAAATTTTTTTTTAAATTTTAAAATTTTAATTTTTTAAAATTTTAAGAAATTTTAAAAAAATTTTTTTTAAAAAAACCCTTTCCAAAAACCGTTAAACAAACCCCCCAATAAAAAAAAAACTTGTTAAGGGGGGGGACACGCTCACAGAAGGAAGCTTTTTAAGCGGACGGGTTTGTTAAGCAGGCTTTAAAGGGGGGAAGTTGTTTAAGCGGGAAGTTGTTGAGGGGCATTGTTAGGAGCATTGTTAAAGGGGCGGGTTTTTTGGGGGCATTTTGTTAAAGGGAGGGGGTTGTTAAAGGACAGTTTTTAGGGGGATTTGTTAAGGGGACAGTGTTAAGGAGAGTTTTTTTAAAGGGACAGATGTTGCGACAGTGTATGTGAAGGTTGAATGATTTATTACATTATAATTGATGTTATTTTTATATATAATTATAAGATGATTATATAATTAGTTAAGTTTATATGAAAATTTATTTATGATTAGATAGAAATTATAAATTATTATAGTAGAAGTAGAGGCTGTTAGTATATTAGTTACTTTTAGCCAGTCAGTGTTGGAACGATCTCTGTACATAAAGATTGATTAGTATTGCACAAGTCTAGCAGTTAGTTGAGCAGTGTTAGGAGCAGTGTTAGTTGAAGAAGTAGTAGTGTTGAGGTGGGAGCAGTGTTATGTGAAGCAGTGTTAGTTGTGAGCAGTGTAGTGTGAGAGTGTATGTGTGAGCAGTGTTGTGTGAGCAGTGTTAGTGTGAGCATGTTAGTGTGAGCTGTTAGTGTGGATGTTAGAGTGAGCAGTGTTAGTGTGAGAAAGAGTTATGTGAGCAGTGTATAGTGTGAGCAAGTGTTATGTGAAGAGTGTTAGTGTGAGCAGTGTAGTGTGAGACAGGTTAGTGTGAGCAGTGTTAAGTGAGCATGTTAGTGTGAGTCGTTATTAGTGTGAGAGTGTTAGTGTGAGCAGTGTTAGTGGAGCAGTGTTAGTGTAGCAGTGTTAGAGTGACAGTATGTTTAGCGTGAGCAGTGTTAGTGTGAGCAGTGTTAGTGAGGCAGTGTTAGTGAGGAGCAGTGTTAAGTGATGACAGTGTTAGTGAGAGCAGTGTAAGTTGAGCAGTGTTAGTGTGAGCAGTGTAGTGTGAGCAGTGTTAGTGAGAGTCGTTAGAGAGTGAGCAGTGTTAGTGGAGCAGTGTTAGCGTGAGCATGTTGTGTGAGCAGTGTTAGTGTAACAGTGTTGTGTGAAGTGAGGGAGCAGTGTTAGTGTGAGCAGGTTAGTGTGAGCAGGTTGTTGAGCAGCTGTTGTGTCGGAGGTACTGTTAAGCGTGAGTGTGTTAGTCGAAGCAGTGTTAGTGTGAGCATGTTAGTGTGAGCAGTGTTACGAGTGAAGTACTGTTAGGTGAGCTAGTGTTAGAGTGAGCAGTTTAGTGAAGCAGTGTTAGTGAGCAGTGTTAGTCGTAGCAGCAGTTGTTAGTGTGAGCAGTCGTTGTGTGAGGCAGTGTTAGTGTGAGCAGTGTTATGAGTAGTGAGCAGTTGTTAGTGGTGACAGAGCTTGTGTGCAGTGTTAGTGTGAGCAGGTTAGTGTGATCAGTGTTATGTTCAGTGTATTGTTAGTGTAGTTAGTGTTTAGTGTGAGCTAGTGTTAGTGTGAGCAGTGTTATTGTGAGTATGTTTAGTGTATAGTAGTGTTAGTGTGAGCATGTTAGTGTGAGCGTGTTAGTGTGAGCAGTGTTAGTGTAAGTAGTTATGTTAGTGTGAGTATTACTGTTAGTGTGATGCAGTTTTAGTGTGAAGTGTTAGTTGTGAGCAGTGTTAGTGTGGACAGTGTATAGTGTGAGTAGTGTTAGGAGGCGTGATGTAGTTTTAAAATGTGTGAGCAGTGTTAGTGTGAGTACTGTTAGCGTGAGTCAGTGTTAGTGTGAGCAGTGTTAGTGTGAGCAGTGTTAGGTGAGCAGTGTTAGTGTGAGCAGTGTTAGTGTGAGCAGTGTTAGTGTGAGCAGTGTTAGTGTGAGCAGTGTTAGTGTGAGCAGTGTTAGTGTGAGCAGTGTTAGTGTGGCAGTGTTAGTGTGAGCAGTGTTAGGTGAGCAGTGTTAGTGTGAGCAGTGTTAGTGTGAGCAGTGTAGTGTGAGCAGTGTTAGTGTGAGCAGTGTTAGTGTGAGCAGTGTTAGTGTGAGCAGTGTTAGTGTGTGCAGTTTAGTGTGAGCAGTGTTAGTGTGAGCAGTGTTAGTGTGAGCAGTGTTAGTGTGAGCAGTGTTAGTGTGAGCAGTGTTAGTGTGAGCAGTGTTAGTGTGAGCAGTGTTAGTGTGAGCAGTGTTAGTGTGAGCAGTGTTAGTGTGAGTACTGTTAGCGTGAGTAGTGTTAGTGTGAGCAGTGGTTAGTGTGAGCAGTGTTAGTGTGAGCAGTGTTAGTGTGAGTACTGTTAGCGTGAGTAGTGTTAGTGTGAGCAGTGTTAGTGTGAGCAGTGTTAGTGTGAGCAGTGTTAGTGTGAGCAGTGTAGTGTGGCAGTGTTAGTGTGAGCAGTGTTAGTGTGAGTCAGTGTTAGTGTGAGCAGTGTTAGTGTGAGCAGTGTTAGTGTCTGAGCAGTGTTAGTGTGAGCAGTGTTAGTGTGAGTACTGTTAGCGTGAGTAGTGTTAGTGTGAGCAGTGTTAGTGTGAGCAGTGTTAGTGTGAGCAGTGTTAGTGTAAGTAGTGTTAGTGTGAGCAGTGTTAGTGTGAGCAGTGTTAGTGTGAGCAGTGTTAGTTGTGCAGTGTTAGTGTGGTACTGTTAGCGTGAGTAGTGTTAGTGTGAGCAGTGTTAGTGTGAGCAGTGTTAGTGTGAGCAGTGTTAGTGTGAGTACTGTTAGCGTGAGTAGTGTTAGTGTGAGCAGTGTTAGTGTGAGCAGTGTTAGTGTGAGCAGTGTTAGTGTGAGCAGTGGTTAGTGTTGGAGCAGTGTTAGTGTGAGCAGTGTTAGTGTGAGCAGTGTTAGTGTGAGCAGTGTTAGTGTGTGCAGTGTTAGTGTGAGCAGTGTTAGTGTGAGATGTTAGGTAGTAGTTAGTGTGAGCAGTGTTAGTGTGAGCAGTGTTAGTGTGAGCAGTGTTAGTGTAAGTTAGTGTTCGTGTGAGAGTGTTAGTGTGAGCAGTGTTAGTGTGAGCATGTTAGTGTGAGCGTGTTAGTGTGAGTACTGTTAGCGTGAGTAGTGTTAGTGTGAGCAGTGTTAGTGTGAGCAGTGTTAGTGTGAGAGTGTTAGTGTGAGCGTGTTAGTGTGAGCAGTGTTAGTGTGAGCAGTGTTAGTGTGAGCATTGTTAGTGTGAGCAGTGTTAGTGTGAGCAGTGTTAGTGTGAGCAGTGTTAGTTGTGAGCAGTGTTAGTGTGAGCAGTGTTAGTGTGAGTATGTAGTGTGAGTAGTGTTAGTGTGAGTAGTGTTAGTGTGAGCAGTGTTAGTGTGAGCAGTGTTAGTGTAGAGTGTTAGTGTGAGCAGTGTTAGTGTGAGCTGTTAGTGTGAGTAGTGTTAGTGTGAGCAGTGTTAGTGTGAGAGTGTTAGTGTAGCAGTGTTAGTGTGAGTTCTGTGTGATAGTGTTATGGTGAGCAGTGTTAGTGTGAGCATGTTAGCGTGAGCAGTGTTAGTGTGAGCAGTGTTAGTGTGAGCAGTTTAGTGTGAGTAGTGTTATGTTGGTGAGTAGTGTTAGTGTGAGCAGTGTTATGTGAGCATGTTAGTGTGAGCAGGTTAGGTGAGCATGTGTTAGTGTGTGTAGTGTTAGTTGAGCAGTGTTAGTGTGAGTAGTGTTAGTGTGAGTAGTGTTAGTGTGAGTAGTGTTAGTGTGAGCAGTGTTAGTGTGAGCAGTGTTAGGTGAGTATGTTAGCGTGAGTAGTGTTATGTGAGCAGTGTTAGTGTGAGCAGTGTAGGTGAGCAGTGTTAGTGTGAGTAGTGTTAGTGTGAGCAGTGTTGTGTGAGAGTGTTAGTAGACAGTGTTAGTGTGATTTAGTGTTACGTAGGAGTAGTGTTAGTGTGAGCAGTGTTAGTGTGAGCAGTGTTAGTGTGAGCAGTGTTAGTGTGAGCATGTTAGCTGTGAGCAGTGTTAGTGTGAGCAGTGTTAGTGTGAGCAGTGTTAGTGTGAGCAGTGTTAATGTGAGCAGTGTTAAGTGTGTGAGCAGTGTTGTGTGAGTAGTGTTAGTGTGAGTAGTGTTAGTTGAGCAGTGTTAGTTGGCAGTGTTAGTGTGAGCTGTGCGAGCTATGTTAGTTCATGTTGTGAGCAGTGTTAGCTGTGAGCAGTGTTAGTTGTGAGCAGTGTTAGTGTGAGCAGTGTAGTGGAGCAGTGTTAGTGTGAGAGTGTTAGTGTGATGTAGTGTTAGTGTGAGTAGTGTTAGTGTGAGAGTGTTAGTGTGAGCAGTGTTAGTGTGAGGCAGTGTTAGTGTGAGCAGTAGTTAGTTGTGAGCAGTGTTAGTGTGAGCAGTGTTAGTGTGAGCAGTGTTAGTGTGAAGCAGTGTTAGTGTGAGCTAGTGTTAGTGTGATCAGTGTTAGTGTGAGCAGTGTTAGTGTGAGTAGTGTAGTAGTAGTGTGAGCAGTGTTAGTGTGAGCAGTGTTAGTGTGAGCAGTATTAGTGTGAGTAGTGTTAGTGTGAGCAGTGTTGTGTGAGCAGTGTTAGTATGACAGTGTTAGTGTGAGCAGTGTTAGTGTGAGCAGTGTTAGTGTGAGCAGTGTTAGTGTGAGTAGTGTTAGTGTGAGCAGTGTTATGTGGAGTTAGTGTTTAGTGTGAGTAGTGTTAGTGTGAGTAGTGTTAGTGTGAGCAGTGTTAGTGTGAGCAGTGTTAGTTGATGGGGGCAGTGTTTTTGTGAGCAGTGTTAGTTGAGCAGTGTTGCGTGAGCAGTGTTAGTGTGAGTAGTGTTAGTGAGCATGTGTTAGTGTGAGTAGTGTTAGTGTGAGTAGGTTAGTGTGAGCAGTGTTAGTGTGAGCAGTGTTAGTGTGAGCAGTGTTAGTGTGAGTAGTGTTTAGTGTGAGAGTGTTAGTGTGAGTAGTGTTAGTGTGAGCAGTGTTAGTGTGAGCAGTGTTAGTGTGAGAGTGTTAGTGAGCAGTGTTAGTGTGAGTAGTGTTAGTGTGAGTAGTGTTAGTGTGAGTAGTGTTATTGTGAGAGTGTTAGTGTGAGCAGTGTTAGTAGAGCAGTGTTTGTGAGCAGTGTTAGGTGGATGCAGCGTGTTAGTGTGAGTATGTAGTGTTTAGTGTGAGCAGTGTTAGTGTGAGTAGTGTTAGTGTGAGTAGTGTTTAGTGTGATTGCAGTGTTAGTGTGAGCAGTTTAGTGTGAGAAGTGTTAGGCTAGTGAGCAGTGTTAGTGTGAGCAGTGTTAGTGTGAGCAGTATTAGTGTGAGCAGTGGTTAGTGTGAGAGTGTTAGTGTGAGCAGTGTTAGTGTGAGCAGTGTTAGTGTGAGCAGTGTTAGTGTGAGCAGTGTTAGTGTGAGCAGTGTTAGTGTGAGTTTACTGATTTAGGTGAGTAGTGTTAGTGTGAGCAGTGTTAGTGTGAGCATGTTAGTGTGAGCAGTGTTAGTGTAAGTAGTGTTAGTGTGAGCAGTGTTGGGTGAGCAGTGTTAGTGTGAGCAGTGTTAGTGTGAGCAGTGTTAGTGTGAGATACTGTTAGCGTGAGTATGTGTTAGTGTGAGCAGTGTTTTACGAGTGTGAGCAGTGTTAGTGTGAGCAGTGTTAGTGTGGTATGTTAGCGTGAGTAGTGTTAGTGTGAGCAGTGTTAGTGTGAGCAGTGTTAGTGTGAGCAGTGTTAGTGTGATGGCAGTGTTAGTGTGAGCAGTGTTAGTGTGAGCAGTGTTAGTGTGAGCAGTGTTAGTGTGAGCAGTGTTAGTGTGAGCAGTGTTAGTGTGAGCAGTGTTAGTGTGAGTACTGTTAGCGTGAGTAGGTTTAGTATGTTAGTGTGAGCAGTGTTAGTGTGAGCAGTGTTAGTGTGAGCAGTGTTAGTGTAAGTAGTGTTAGTGTGAGCAGTGTTAGTGTGAGCAGTGTTAGTGTGAGCAGTGTTAGTGTGAGCCGTTGTCTTAGTGTGAGTATGTTAGCGTGAGTAGTGTTAGTGTGAGCAGTGTTAGTGTGAGCAGTGTTAGTGTGAGCAGTGTTAGTGTGAGTACTGTTAGCGTGAGTAGTGTTAGTGTGAGCAGTGTTAGTGTGAGCAGTGTTAGTGTGAGCAGTGTTAGTGTGAGCAGTGTTAGTGTGAGCAGTGTTAGTGTGAGCAGTGTTAGTGTGAGCAGTGTTAGTGTGAGGTCTGTTAGCGTGGAGTTAGTGTTAGTGTGAGCAGTGATTAGTGTGAGCAGTGTTAGTGTGAGCAGTTTAGTGTGTAAGTAGTGTTAGTGTGAGCAGTGTTAGTGTGAGCAGTGTTAGTGTGAGTTAGTAGTGTTAGTGTGAGCATGTTAGGTGAGCAGTGTTAGTGTGAGCAGTGTTAGTGTGAGCAGTGTTAGTGTGGCAGTGTTAGTGTAAGCAGTGTTAGTGTGAGCAGTGTTAGTGTGAGCAGTGTTAGTGTGAGCAGTGTTAGTGTGAGCAGTATTAGTGTGAGTAGTGTTAGTGTGAGTAGTGTTAGTGTGAGCAGTGTTTTTGTGAGCAGTGTTAGTGTGAGCAGTGTTAGCGTGAGCAGTGTTAGTGTGAGTAGTGTTAGTATGAGCAGTGTTAGTGTGAGTAGTGTTAGTGTGAGTAGTGTTAGTGTGAGTAGTGTTAGTGTGAGCAGTGTTAGTGTGAGCAGTGTTAGCGTGAGCAGTGTTAGTGTGAGTAGTGTTAATGTAAGCAGTGTTAGTGTGAGTAGTGTTAGTGTGAGTAGCGTTAGTGTGAGTAGTGTTAGTGTGAGCAGTGTTAGTGTGAGTAGTGTTAGTATGAGCAGTGTTAGTGTGAGTAGTGTTAGTGTGAGTAGTGTTAGTGTGAGTAGTGTTAGTGTGAGCAGTGTTAGTGTGAGCACGTGTTAGTATGAGCAGTGTTTTGTGAGCAGTGTTAGTGTGAGCAGTGTTAGCGTGAGCAGTTAGTGTGAGTAGTGCTGAGTAGTGTTATGTGAGCAGTGTTAGTGTGAGCAGTGTTAGTGTGAGTAGCGTTAGTGTGAGTAGTGTTAGTGTGAGCAGTGTTAGTGTGAGCAGTGTTAGTGTGAGCAGTGTTAGTGTGAGCAGTGTTAGCGTGAGCAGTGTTAGTGTGAGCAGTGTTAGTGTGAGCAGTGTTAGTGGAGCAGTGTTAGTGTGAGTAGTGTTAGTGTGAGTAGTGTTAGTGTGAGTAGTATGTCGTTAGTGTGAGTAGTGTTAGTGTGAGCAGTGTTAGTTGAGCAGTGTTAGTGTGAGCAGTGTTAGGTGAGCAGTGTTAGTGTGAGTAGTGTTAGTTTGTGAGCAGTGTTTAGTGTGAGTATGTTAGTGTGAGTAGTGTTAGTGTGATAGTTTTAGTGTGAGCAGTGAATGTTAGTGTGAGGAAGTGTTAGTGTGAGCAGTGTTAGTGTGAGCAGTGTTAGTGTGAGCATTTATTAGTGTGAGCAGTGTTAGTGTGAGCAGTGTTTGGTGAGCAGTGTTAGTTAATGAATAACAGTGTTAGTGTGAGCAGTGTTAGTGTGAGCAGTGTTAGTTGTGAGCCAGTGTTAGTGTGAGTAGTGTTAGTATGAGCAGTGTTAGTGTGAGTAGTGTTAGTGTGAGTAGTGTTAGTGTGAGTAGTGTTAGTGTGAGCAGTGTTAGTGTGAGCAGTGTTAGTATGAGCAGTGTTTTTGTGAGCAGTGTTAGTGTGAGCAGTGTTAGCGTGAGCAGTGTTAGTGTGAGTAGTGTTAATGTGAGCAGTGTTAGTGTGAGTAGTGTTAGTGTGAGTAGCGTTAGTGTGAGTAGTGTTAGTGTGAGCAGTGTTAGTGTGAGCAGTGTTAGTGTGAGCAGTGTTAGTGTGAGCGTGTAGCGTGGAGTGTTAGTGTGAGCAGTGTTGTGTGAGCAGTGTTAGTGTGAGCAGTGTTAGTGTGAGCAGTGTTAGTGTGAGTAGTGTTAGTGTGAGTAGTGTTAGTGTGAGTAGTGTTAGTGTGAGTAGTGTTAGTGTGAGCAGTGTTAGTATGAGCAGTGTTAGTGTGAGCAGTGTTAGCGTGAGCAGTGTTAGTGTGAGTAGTGTTAGTGTGAGCAGTGTTAGTGTGAGTAGTGTTAGTGTGAGTAGTGTTAGTGTGATTAGTGTTAGTGTGAGCAGTATTAGTGTGAGAAGTGTTAGTGTGAGCAGTGTTAGTGTGAGCAGTGTTAGTGTGAGCAGTATTAGTGTGAGCAGTGTTAGTGTGAGCAGTGTTTGTGTGAGCAGTGTTAGTATGAACAGTGTTAGTGTGAGCAGTGTTAGTGTGAGCAGTGTTTAAGTGTGAGCAGTGTTAGTGTGAGCAGTGTTAGTCGTGAGCAGTGTTAGTGTGAGATGAAGCAGTGTTAGTGTGAGCAGTTGTTAGTGTGAGCAGTGTTAGTGTGAGCAGTGTTAGGTGAGCAGTGTTAGTGTGAGTAGTGTTAGTGTGAGTAGTGTTAGTGTGAGTAGTGTAGTGTGAGGTTATGGGGTGTTAGTGTGAGCAGTGTTAGTATGAGCAGTGTTAGTGTGAGCAGTGGTTAGCGTGAGCTGATGTTAGTGTGAGTAGTGTTAGTGTGAGCACTGTTAGTGTGAGTAGTGTTAGTGTGAGAGTGTTAGTGTGATTAGTGTTAGTGTGAGCAGTGTTAGTGTGAGCAGTGTTAGTGTGAGCAGTGTTAGTGTGAGCAGTATTAGTGTGAGCAGTGTTAGTGTGAGCAGTGTTTGTGTGAGCAGTGTTAGTGTGAACAGTGTTAGTGTGAGCAGTGTTAGTGTGAGCAGTGTTAGTGTGAGCAGTGTTAGTGTGAGCAGTGTTAGTGTGAGCATTGTTAGTGTGAGCAGTGTTAGTGTGAGCAGTGTTAGTGTGAGCAGTGTTAGTGTGAAGTACTGTTAGGTGAGTAGTGTTAGTGTGAGCAGTGTTAGTGTGAGCAGTGTTAGTGTGAGCAGTGTTAGTGTGAGTACTGTTAGCGTGAGTAGTGTTAGTGTGAGCAGTGTTAGTGTGAGCAGTGTTAGTGTGAGCAGTGTTAGTGTGAGCAGTGTTAGTGTGAGTAGTGTTAGTGTGAGCAGTGTTAGTGTGAGCAGTGTTAGTGTGAGCAGTGTTAGTGTGAGTAGTGTTAGTGTGAGCAGTGTTAGTGTGAGCAGTGTTAGTGTGAGCAGTGTTAGTGTGAGCAGTGTTAGTGTGAGCAGTGTTAGTGTGAGCAGTGTTAGTGTGAGCAGTGTTAGTGTGAGCAGTATTAGTGTGAGTATGTTAGTGTGAGTAGTGTTAGTGTGAGCAGTGTTATTGTGAAGTGTTAGTTGTGAGCAGTGTTAGGTGAGCAGTGTTTAGTGTGAGTAGTGTTAGTATGAGCAGTTTAGTGTGAGTAGTGTTAGTGTGAGTAGTGTTAGTGTGAGTAGTGTTAGTGTGAGCAGTGTTAGTGTGAGCAGTGTTAGTATGAGCAGTGTTTTTGTGAGCAGTGTTAGTGTGAGCAGTGTTAGCGTGAGCAGTGTTAGTGTGAGTAGTGTTAATGTGAGCAGTGTTAGTGTGAGTAGTGTTAGTGTGAGTAGCGTTAGTGTGAGTAGTGTTAGTGTGAGCAGTGTTAGTGTGAGCAGTGTTAGTGTGAGCAGTGTTAGTTGTTGAGCGTGATAGGTGAGCAGTGTTAGTGTGAGCAGTGTTAGTGTGAGCAGTGTTAGTGTGAGCATGTTAGTGTGAGCAGTGTTAGTGTGAGAGTGTTTAGTCGTGAGTAGTGGTTAGTGTGAGTAGTGTTAGTGTGAGTAGTGTTAGTGTGAGCAGTGTTAGTGTGAGCAGTGTTAGTGTGAGCAGTGTTAGCGTGAGCAGTGTTAGTGTGAGCAGTGTTAGTGTGAGCAGTGTTAGTGTGAGTAGTGTTAGTGTGAGTAGTGTTAGTGTGATAGTGTTAGTGTGAGCAGTGTTAGTTGTGAGCAGTGTTAGTGTGAGCAGTGTTTAGGTGAGCAGTGTTTAGTGTGAGCAGTATTAGTGTGAGCAGTGTTAGTGTGAGCAGTGTTTGTGTGAGCAGTGTTAGTATGAACAGTGTTAGTGTGAGCAGTGTTAGTGTGAGCAGTGTTAGTTGTAGCAGTGTTTAGTGTGAGCAGTGTTAGTGTGAGCAGTGTTAGGTGAGCAGTGTTAGTGAGCAGTTGTTAGTGTGAGCAGTGTTAGTGTGAGCAGTGTTAGTGTGAGAGTTTTAGTGTTGTGCAGTGTTAGTGTGAGTAGTGTTAGTGTGAGTAGTGTTAGTGTGAGTAGTGTTAGGTGAGTAGTGTTAGTGTGAGCAGTGTTAGTATGAGCAGTGTTAGTGTGAGCAGTGTTAGCGTGAGCAGTGTTAGTGTGAGTAGTGTTAGTGTGAGCAGTGTTAGTGTGAGTAGTGTTAGTGTGAGTAGTGTTAGTGTGATTAATGTTAGTATGAGCAGTGTTAGTGTGAGCAGTGTTAGTGTGATGCAGTGTTTAGTGTGAGCATGTATTATAGTGTTGAGCAGTGTTAGGTGGTAGTAGCAGTGTTTGTGTGAGCAGTGTTAGTGTGAACAGTGTCAGTGTGAGCAGTGTTAGTGTGAGCAGTAGTTAGTGTGGAGCAGTGTTAGTGTGAGCAGTGTTAGTGTGAGCAGTGTTAGTGTGAGCAGTGTTAGTGTGAGTAGTGTTAGTGTGAGAGTGTTAGTGTGAGTAGTGTTAGTGTGAGCAGTGTTAGTGTGAGCAGTGTTAGTGTGAGCAGTGTTAGGTGTGGCAGTGTTAGTGTGAGTAGTGTTAGTGTGAGCAGTGTTAGTGTGAGTAGTGTTAGTGTGAGTAGTGTTAGGTGTGAGTAGTGTTAGTGTGAGCAGTGTTAGTATGAGCAGTGTTAGTGTGAACAGTGTTAGCGTGAGCAGTGTTAGTGTGAGTAGTGTTAGTGTGAGCAGTGTTAGTGTGAGTAGTGTTAGTGTGAGTAGTGTTAGTGTGATTAGTGTTAGTGTGAGCAGTGTTAGTGTGAGCAGTGTTAGTGTGAGCAGTGTTAGTGTGAGCAGTGTTAGTGTGAGCAGTATTAGTGTGAGCAGTGTTAGTGTGAGCAGTGTTAGTGTGAGCAGTGTTAGTGTGAACAGTGTTAGTGTGAGCAGTGTTAGTGTGAGCAGTGTTAGTGTGAGCAGTGTTAGTGTGAGTAGTGTTAGTGTGAGCAGTGTTAGTGTGAGCAGTGTTAGTGTGAGCAGTGTTAGTGTGAGTAGTGTTAGTGTGAGAGTGTTAGTGTGAGCAGTGTTAGTGTGAGCAGTGTTAGCGTGAGCAGTGTTAGCGTGAGCAGTGTTAGTGTGAGTAGTGTTAGTGTGAGCAGTGTTAGTGTGAGTAGTGTTAGTGTGAGCAGTGTTAGTAGTGAGCAGTGTTAGTGTGACAGTGTTAGCGTGAGCAGTGTTAGTGTGAGCAGTGTTAGTGTGAGCAGTGTTAGTGTGAGCAGTGTTAGTGTGAGCAGTGTTAGTGTAGATAGTGTTTAGTGTGAGTCAGTGTTAGTGTGAGTAGTGTTAGCGTGAGTAGTGTTAGTGTGAGCAGTGTTAGTGTGAGCAGTGTTAGTGTGAGCAGTGTTAGTGTGAGTAGTGTTAGTGTGAGCAGTGTTAGTGTGAGTAGTGTTAGTGTCAGCAGTGTTAGCGTGAGCAGTGTTAGTGTGAGTAGTGTTAGTGTGAGTAGTGTTAGTGTGAGCAGTGTTAGTGTGAGCAGTGTTAGTGTGAGCTGTAGGAGTGTTAGTGTGAGCAGTGTTAGTGTGAGCAGTGTTAGTGTGAGCAGTGTTAGCTGTGAGCAGTGTTAGTGTCAGCAGTGTTAGTGTGAGTAGTGTTAGTGTGAGAGTGTTAGTGTGAGTCAGTGTTAGTGTGAACAGTGTTAGTGTGAGCAGTGTTAGTGTGAGCAGTGTTAGCTGTGAGCAGTGTTAGTGTGAGCAGTGTTAGTGTGAGCAGTGTTAGTGTGAGCAGTGTTGTGTGAGCAGTGTTAGTGTGAACAGTGTTAGTGTGAGCAGTGTTAGTGTGAGCAGTGTTAGTGTGAGATGTGTTAGTGTGGCAGTGTTAGTGTGAGCATGTTAGAGTGAGCAGTGTTAGAGTGAGCAGTGTTAGTGTGAGCAGTGTTAGTGTGAGCAGTGTTAGTGTGAGCAGTGTTAGCTGTGAGCAGTGTTAGAGTGTTATAATGTTAGTGTGAGCAGTGTTAGAGTGAGCAGTGTTGAGTGTATTGTTAGAGTGAGTAGTGTTAGGTGTGAGCAGTGTTAGAGTGAGCAGTGTTAGAGTGAGCAGTGTTAGAGTGAGCAGTGTTAGAGTGAGCAGTGTTAGAGTGAGCAGTGTTAGAGTGAGCAGTGTTAGAGTGAGTAATGTTAGAGTGAGCAGTGTTAGAGTGAGTAGTGTTAGAGTGAGCAGTGTTAGAGTGAGCATTGTTAGAATGAGCAGTGTAGTTGAGATGAGTAGTGTTAGAGTGAGTATTGTTAGAGTGAGAGTGTTAGGTGAGCATGTAGTTAGAGTGAGTTAGTGTTAGAGTGAGTAGTGTTAGAGTGAGCAGTGTTAGAGAGAGCGGTGTTAGAGTGAGCAGTGTTAGAGTGAGCAGTGTTAGTGTGAGCAGTGTTAGAGTGAGCAGTGTTAGAGTGAGCAGTGTTAGAGTGAGCAGTGTTAGAGTGAGCAGTGTTAGAGTGAGTAGTGTTAGAGTGACCAGTGTTTAGTGTGAGCAGTGTTAGTGTGAGCAGTGTTAGAGTGAGCAGTGTTAGTGTGAGCAGTGTTAGTGTGAGCAGTGTTAGAGTGAGCAGTGTTAGAGTGAGCAGTGTTAGAGTGAGCAGTGTTAGAGTGAGCAGTGTTAGTGTGAGCAGTGTTAGTGTGAGCATGTTATGTGAGCAGTGTTAGTGTGAGCAGTGTTAGTGTGAGCATGTTAGAGTGAGTAGTGTTAGAGTAGAGTGAGCAGTGTTAGTGTGAGGCAGTGTTAGGTGAGCAGTGTTAGTGTGAGCATTGTTAGTGTGAGCAGTGTTAGAGTGAGCAGTGTTAGTGTGAGCAGTGTTAGTGTGAGCAGTGTTAGTGTGAGCATTGTTAGTGTGAGCAGTGTTAGAGTGAGCAGTGTTAGAGTAGAGCAGAGTCAATATAGTGTGTGGGGTGTTGTGTTTTGTAAGTTGTGGTTGATGCAGGGTAAGTGGTGTTGAGTGTGTCTGGGTGTGAGGCTGGTGTGAGTGTGTCTGGGTGAGGCGTGTTAGTGAGTGTGTCTGGGTGAGGCTGGTGTGAGTGTGTCTGGGTGAGGGTGTGTGTGAGTGTGTCTGGTGAGGCTGTTGTGAGTGTTTGGGTGAGGTGTGTGAGTGTGTGCTGGTGAGGCTGGTGTGAGTGTCTGTGTGAGGCTGGTTGTGAGTGTTACTGGTGAGGCTGGTGTGAGTGTGTTTTGGTGAGGCTGTGTGAGTGTGTCATGGGTGAGGTGGTGTGAGTGTGTCTGGGTGAGGCTGGTGTGAGTGTGTCTGGGTGAGGCTGGTGTGAGTGTGTCTGGGTGAGACTGGTGTGAGTGTGTCTGGGTGAGGGTGGTGTGAGTGTGTCTGGGTGAGGCTGGTGTGAGTGTGTCTGGGCGAGGCTGGTGTGAGTGTGTCTGGGTGAGGCTGGTGTGAGTGTCTGGTGAGGCTGGTGTAAATGTGTCTGGGTGGGCTGGTGCGAGTGTGTCTGGGTGAGGCTGGTGTGAGTGTGTCTGGGTGAGGCTGGTGTGAGTGTGTCTGGGTGAAGCTGATATGAGTGTGTCTGGGTGAGGCTGGTGTGAGTGTGTCTGGGAGGCTGGTGTGAGTGTGTGTGGGTGAGGTGGTGTGAGTGTGTCTGGGTGATTCTGGTGTGAGTGTGTCTGTGTGAGGCTGGTGTGAGTGTGTCTGGGTGAGGCTGGTGTGAGTGTCTGGTGAGGCTGGTGTGAGTGTGTCTGAGTGAGGCTGGTGGTGTGTGTCTGGTGTCAGGCTGGTGTGAGTGTGGTCTGGGTGACGCTGGTGTGAGTGTGTCTGAGTGAGCTGGTGTGAGTGTGTCTGGTGAGGCTGGTGTGAGTATGTCTGGGAGAGGCTGGTTGTTGAGTGTGTCTGGGTGAGGCTGATGTGAGTGTGTCTGGGTGATCTGATGTGAGTGTGTCAGAGTGAGGCTGTGTGAGTGTGTTGGTGAGGCTGGTGTAAATGTGAGTGTGTAGGGTGTGAGTGGCTACTGTGTGTAGAGTGGGCTGGTGTGGCGTATGTTAGGTGAGGCTGGTGTGATATGTTAGAGTGAGGCTGGTGTGGTTGTTAGAGTGAGGCTGGTGTGCATATGTTAGAGTGAGGCTGGTGTGCGTATGTTAGAGTGAGGCTGGTGTGCGTATGTTAGAGTGAGGCTGGTTGCGTATGTTAGAGTGAGGCTGGTGTGCGTATGTTAGAGTGGATTGTGTAAATGTATGTGTGTCTGGGTGAGGCTTGTGTGTTAAAGTCGGTTAGGTGAGTGGTGTTATAGTGAGGCTGGTGTAAGTGTGAGTGTAGCAATGGTCACTTACTTGCTTCACATCCCCTTTAGGTGACGAGAATGCTTACAGGTGGGTTTAGCGATGTTGGGGGGTGTGGTGTGTGGGGGTGTGTGGTGTGTGGTGTATTGTGTGTGGGGTGTGTTCTGTGAGGATGTGTGTGAAGTGGTTGGTGTGTGGTTTGTGTGGTGGTGTTGTGTGAGTGGTGCAATGGTATACTGCTTCGCTGGTGTTAGGTGGTAGGGGGGGGTGTGAGTGTGGGGGTGTGTGATGGGGGGTGTATGTGTGTGGGTTGTTCGTGGAGGGGGGGTTGTGGTGGTGTGAGGGTGTTGTAGAGGTGTGTGTGTGTGGGAGAGTGTGTGTGTGTGTGGGTGTTATATGTGGTGGTGTGAGGTGTGTGTGTGTGGGAGAGAGTATCGTGTGTCTCCCACATAGGATCATCTCTAATTTCTGAATGCATCAAACTCATATATTAATTACCACACTACCAGTTGGCAATTCCGCCATTTGTATTCACATCAAAAGGATCTCAAATATCTCTCCAAAACCTGAAAGGAGGTTGCAAATCTATGCCTCACTCTCCCACACCATCAGCGCTCCCACAGATAAAACACATAGATTCAGTGGTGCCCGCACACTGCAATCACACTGACAGAATTGACGATAACACACTTCAAAAAGACTGGAGTGACAGACAGCCACAGCCAGAGGCTGACAGACACACTGAGCTAGCAGACCACAGGTACAGGCTGGTTGTTAGTGAAAATTGTTCTCGTTGCAATCTTACAGAGAGATTACTGCATATTCTTGCACTCCAGCAGAGTGTAAGAACCGTCTTAACGCACTGAAATGTTTTGTGGCCGGGATCATCCCACTGTATACAAAGAAGAAACAGTAGCAGTAGAGTGTTAGAAGAAGGAGAAGAAGGAGAGGAAGAAGAAGAAGAAGAAGAAGAAGAAGAAGAAGAAGAAGAAGAAGAAGAAGAAGAAGAAGAAGAAGAAGAAGAAGAAGAAGAAGAAGAAGAAGAAGAGGAAGAAGAAAAGAAGAAGAAGAAGAAGAAGAAGAAGAAGAAGAAGAAGAAGAAGAAGAAGAAGAAGAAGAAGCGTGCTGGGTCCATTGTTATGGAATGTCTACTTCAACGACCTTCTTCATCTCATCCCAGAATCACATGCATATGCAGACGACTGTACACTGACATTCACTTATCCAAGAGAAGAAATGGCAGCTGCTCTAAGCTACATCAATCACCAGCTGAGAGCTATATCAGCTTGGGGAAATAGATGGCAAGTAGCATTTGCACCTGAGAAAACGCAAATGATGATCGTCTCTAGGCACCATGATGGTAATGCTGGTGCAGTAGTAAGGATGAATGGGAGGATGTTGGCACCTGGAGAAGAAGTTGATATCCTTGGGGTGAAATTTGACTCCAAACTAACCATGAAGAACCATGTTGTAAATCTTGCAAACAAGGCAGCCAGGAAGCTTACAGCACTTCGCCGTATCTCGCATCTGCTTGACAGTAGGGTTTGCAAGATCCTGTACGAGGCACAAGTACGCTCACACCTTGAGTATGCTCCACTTTCTTGGTTTGCCTTCCCCCCCCCCTCTCATCTGCGACTGCTTGACAGAGTAGAGAACAGAGTAAGACGTCTCATCTCTCGCCTGGACCCATCCTGGATAGATCTGTCATTTCAGCAGAGCCTTCAACACAGGAGGGATGTAGGTGGCCTTACTGTTATGTACAAGGCCAATATTGTCAAAGTACCACACTTGGATCCACTTCGAGGACAGCGTGAAACAAGCTTTTATGCCACAAGACGGGCAGAAAGCAGCAACTTCACTCTGGCTGTACCCTTCTCCAGAACATCACTCCATCTGAGATCCTATATACCCAGGATGACTCGAGTATGGAACATTCGTACAGGATAATGATGTCAACGAGATAAAGTCAGTTGATCAAATGAAAATGCTGGCCCACAGATGGCTCCAACTTCATCCTGTTCCCTACTTGTATGTCTCATAACAATAAAAATGCTTTCAAATGAGCTGATGTAGGTAACAGCTCTTAGCTTGCCAATAAAGTTAGGAATCCTTAACCTGTAAATAGCTGTCAATAAAGCTAGGGATCCTTAACCTTGTCAAACCCTGTGTAAAAAAAAAATAAAAAAAAGAAGAAGAAGAAGAAGAAGAAGAAGAAGAAGAAAAAGAAGAAGAAGATGATGATGATGATGATGAAGACGAAGAAAGGAAGAAAGAAAGAAAGAAAGAAAGAAAGAAAGAAAGAAAGAAAGAAAGAAAGGAAGAAAGAAAGAAAGAATAAACATAAAAAGAAGGAAAGAAGATAAATAAAAAGATGAAGATGAATAGGAAAAGGGGAAGATGAAGAAGAAGAAGAAGAAGAAAGAAGAGTTACTCATATTTACTACACACCTTAACACAAACATTTTTTCCAAAATATGACTTTCAATATTTATTATTTCAGTAAAACTGAGCAGAGAGGACAGTAAAAAAAAGTGGGGGGGGGAATTTTTAAAATCTGACTTTATTTTTAATTTCCAGGGGGTAAAATGGTAGACCAGTGAGATACCAATTAGACTTGATCCGAGGAAGGGGAAAGTAACTTAAATACCCGGGATCAAGATCCCATCAAGGACGTCAAGGCGCCGGTTCCAAAAGGCTTCCATGATATGGATTTCAAGATTTTTTAAAAGGCCTTAACGAATTATCATCTGCCTTTTTACCCTTTTTCCTCTTCCTCCCTACTCTTCCCCCCCTCCTTCTCTCTCTCCCCTCGTCTCGTCTCCCCTCACCCTCCTCTACCCCTTCCATCAAAAGCCGCGACCCTAGGCAAAGGGACAGACTTCAAGACGGTAGCTTTAAAAATTTTATCTGGCCTGTCGAATATGCTTGCCTCTTCCTCGTCTAAATCTTATATGAAAAATATTTTCTCATTTTACATTAAAGGGTACGGTGCAGGGGCAGCTCTGGCATGGGGTAGAGGAAGGGGAGGGGGGTAAAAAAAGAGGGAAGGGGGAACCGGCAAATGTTAGAGGTAGTGGGTTAGTCTGGACTCCAGCGCAGAGTCGTACCCAGAGGAAGGTGAATACCTTTGGTTGTGAGGTGACTCTGGAAGCTCTGTGTGGGTGGGTGTGTGCACCTCATTTTCCACACATGTTTTCACCCATTTACCTTTGAAAAGAGTCGAATTATAGCTCCTGGCCCCGTTTATTAAATTATGGAATGCCTTCACCTGGTCTTCAAGGCCCCGATCATACCTACTCCCGATACTGTGCAAGACATTGGCCTCTACCTCGCCCAATTTTGACGATGCTTAAGGCCTGAACTATAGATTTATAATCTATAAAATTCTCTAGAAAGGCATAATATTACAAACAGTGGAGAAAATGAGAAAAAAATATATTTAGATTTCTACCAGAAAAGCCGGAAAGAATGGCAATGAATAAAGAACAGAATCTTGGAGAGTGAAAAGCTCAGTGCCTGAAGGTGCAGTACTGGACTTCTGCTGTTTCATATCCTCACAGCAGACATTGATAATGGAAGCTGGTATAAACCTTGGTAATAAATACCGACAAGGTCCCAGGACCGAAACGTTTTCTAATAAATATGTCATAGTGTTTGCTTACGAGTCTTTCTAAACCATAATGGAAGCTGTCTGGGTAGATGACAAGGAGACGCTGACAGCGCTGAAGTTTCTACTAGCCAGAGATAACTAACACGAAATTTAATTAAGGGGAACAAATTTCATACTTCCAGGATGCATGGTGAGTGAAGAACTCAAAACGAACACTTAGAAAAATAACACGTAGGATGACCTTTCTATGGACGGGAAAAGTCAAGTAAAGACCGGCTAAGAGTAGTGTTAGAAAATCTAATGTTTCGAGAACATATGAAGACCAGGAGGGTGACAAGCTTAAATTATAAAATCTTTAAGATTAGAAGAAACCGGACTAATGATAATACATTTGAGTTCATGTCTACTCTCACGTCTATAACACTGTTCTATGTTCAGTTTCGTTTTTTCATGGCAAGAGGAATAGCCTAGCTGTAAAATATGCAGAGATATTTTGCAACGCTCGTACCATCAGCCAAACATCTAAACTGGGGACGCAGCGAAGCACCTGGAATGCACTCTATAGAAAGGAGAACACAAGGGATGCCTGGTATAAGGAATCTACACACTGCCATAACAACGTCAGTAACTTGTTACTGCACTGATCTACACACTGCCATAACAACGTCAGTAGCTTGTTACTGCACTGATCTACACACTGCCATAACAACGTCAGTAGCTTGTTACTGCACTGATCTACACACTGCCATAACAACGTCAGTAGCTTGTTACTGCACTGATCTACACACTGCCATAACAACGTCAGTAGCTTGTTACGGTACTGATCTACACACTGCCATAACAACGTTAGTAACTTGTTACGGCACTGATCAACAAACTGCCATAACAATGTAGAGCGGAAGTGCCATGGGTTCAATTAGAGAACACCGTGTCAACATCAGGCAGCAACAATCTGATGTTGACACGGTGTTCTCTAAATGAACCCATGGCACTTCCGCTCTACATTGTCATGGCAGTGTATAGATCAGTGCCGTAACAAGTTACTAACGTTGTTATGGCAGTGTGTAGATCAGTGCCGTAACAAGTTACTAACGTCCCAGTCTGTTTAACGCCTGGTTGAACAGGCGTTAAACAGACTGGCCTACGAGAGTAGAAATCGAAATCCTGTTTCTTGGGTCCATTCATACCTACTCTTGAAACTGAGTATAGAGGTTTACCCTCAACAATTTCAAGCATTCTCTGTTTACATACGTGTACTTACTTTCTTTGTGTCTGCAGGGGTCGAGTCACAGCTCCTGAACCCACCTCATAACTACGTGTGTATGTATGTACCCACGTGTATGGACAGCGAAGGTGGAGAAGGGAGAGAGAGAGAGAAAAAAAAAAGAAGCGAAGGAATAACTAGATGGAAGAAACACGGGAACAGTGGTAAAAACTCTCAGGAAGGAGAGACAGACAAAGAATGTGACAATGAAATCTGAGAAAATCCTAGGAGAGTCGAGGGGAAGATGACTTGACAAAGCTACCAAGCAAGGAGATCAGGTGAGGGGTATAAGGTGTTAGATCCCACCTGGTGAGAGCGTAAGGTGTTAGATCTCCAGGGGAAAGTATAAGGTGTTAGATCCCACATGGTGAGGGTATAAGGTGTTAGATCACCTGTAATGAGAGCATAAGGTGTTCGATTACACATAGTGAGAGAATAAGGGGTTAGATCATCCACAGTGAGAGTATAAGATGTTAGATTAGTGAGAGTATAAGGTGCTGTGGGTGTTAGTGGTTCAGAGGCGGGGCCAAGAGCTATAATTCAACCCCATACAAACTCAGGCATATACACATACAAGCGCGCACGCAAACACACACACACACACACACACACACACACACACACACACACACACACACACACACACACACGTACACACACACACACACACACACACACACACACACACACACACACACACACACACACACACACACACACACACACACACACACACACACACACACACACGTACACACACACACACACACACACACACGCATACACACACACACACACACACGTACACACACACACACACACACACACACACACACACACACACACACACACACACACACACACACACACACACACACACACACACACACACACACACACACGTAAAGAAACTAGAGAAAGTGCAAAGGTTTGCAACAAGACTAGTCCCGGAGCTAAGAGGTATGTCCTACGAGGAGAGGTTAAGGGAAATCAACCTGACGACACTGGAGGACAGGAGAGATAGGGGGACATAATAACGACATACAAAATACTGAGAGGAATTGACAAGGTGGACAAAGACAGGATGTTCCAGAGTTTGGACACAGTAACAAGGGACACAGTTGGAAGTTGAAGACACAGATGAATCACAGGGATGTTAGGAAGTATTTCTTCAGCCACAGAGTAGTCAGTAAGTGGAATAGTTTGGGAAGCGATGTAGTGGAGGCAGGATCCATACATAGCTTTAAGCAGAGGTATGATAAAGCTCACGGCTCAGGGAGAGTGACCTAGTAGCGATCAGTGAAGAGGCGGGGCCAGGAGCTCGGACTCGACCCCCGCAACCTCAACTAGGTGAGTACACACACACACACACACACACACACACACACACACACACACGTACACACACACACACAGGATCCATACATAGCTTTAAGCAGAGGTATGATAAAGCACAACGGTTCAGGGAGAGTGACCTAGTAGCGATCAGTGAAGAGGCGGGCCAAGAGCTTGGACTCGACCCCTGCAACCTCAACTAGGTGAGTACAACTAGGTGAGTACACACACACACACACACACACACACACACACACACACACACACACACACACACACACACACACACACACACACACACACACACACATAATATATATATATATATTTTTATTTTTTTATTATCACACCGGCCGATTCCCACCAAGGCAGGGTGGCCCGAAAAAGAAAAACTTTCACCATCATTCACTCCATCACTGTCTTGCCAGAAGGGTGCTTTACACTACAGTTTTTAAACTGCAACATTAACACCCCTCCTTCAAGTGCAGGCACTGTACTTCCATCTCCAGGACTCAAGTCCGGCCTGCCGGTTTCCCTGAATCCCTTCATAAATGTTACTTTGCTCACACTCCAACAGCACGTCAAGTATTAAAAACCATTTGTCTCCATTCACTCCTATCAAACACGCTCACGCATGCCTGCTGGAAGTCCAAGCCCCTCGCACACAAAACCTCCTTACCCCCTCCCTCCAACCCTTCCTAGGCCGACCCCTACCCCGCCTTCCTTCCACTACAGACTGATACACTCTTGAAGTCATTCTGTTTCGCTCCATTCTCTCTACATGTCCGAACCACCTCAACAACCCTTCTCAGCCCTCTGACAACAGTTTTTGGTAATCCCGCACCTCCTCCTAACTTCCAACTACGAATTCTCTGCATTATATTCACACCACACATTGCCCTCAGACATGACATCTCCACTGCCTCCAGCCTTCTCCTCGCTGCAACATTCATCACCCACGCTTCACACCCATATAAGAGCGTTGGTAAAACTATACTCTCATACATTCCCCTCTTGCCTCCAAGGACAAAGTTCTTTGTCTCCACAGACTCCTAAGTGCACCACTCACTCTTTTTCCCTCATCAATTCTATGATTCACCTCATCTTCATAGACCCCATCCGCTGACACGTCCACTCCCAAATATCTGAATACGTTCACCTCCTCCATACTCTCTCCCTCCAATCTGATATTCAATCTTTCATCACCTAATCTTTTTGTTATCCTCATAACCTTACTCTTTCCTGTATTCACCTTTAATTTTCTTCTTTTGCACACCCTACCAAAATCATCCACCAATCTCTGCAACTTCTCTTCAGAATCTCCCAAGAGCACAGTGTCATCAGCAAAGAGCAGCTTGACAACTCCCACTTTGTGTGTGATTCTTTATCTTTTAACTCCACGCCTCTTGCCAAGACCCTCGCATTTACTTCTCTTACAACCCCATCTATAAATATATTAAACAACCACGGTGACATCACACATCCTTGTCTAAGGCCTACTTTTACTGGAAAAAATTTCCCTCTTTCCTACATAACTCTAACTTGAGCCTCACTATCCTCGTAAAAACTCTTCACTGCTTTCAGTAACCTACCTCCTACACCATACACTTGCAACATCTGCCACATTGCCCCCCTATCCACCCTGTCATACGCCTTTTCCAAATCCATAAATGCCACAAAGACCTCTTTAGCCCTTATCTAAATACTGTTCACTTATATGTTTCACTGTAAACACCTGGTCCACCACCCCCTACCTTTCCTGAAGCCTCCTTGTTCATCTGCTATCCTATTCTCCGTCTTACTCTTAATTCTTTCAATTATAACTCTACCATACACTTTACCAGTACACTCAACAGACTTATCCCCCTATAATTTTTGCACTCTCTTTTTATCCCCTTTGCCTTTATACAAAGGAACTATGCATGCCTCTGCAATCCCTAGGTACCTTACCCTCTTCCATACATTTATAAATAATTGCACCAACCACTCCAAAACTATATCCCCACCTGCTTTTAACATTTCTATCTTTATCCCATCAATCCCGGCTGCCTTACCCCCTTTCATTTTACCTACTGCCTCACGAACTTCCCCCACACACACAACTGGCTCTTCCTCACTCCTACAAGATGTTATTCCTCCTTGCCCTATACACGAAATCACAGCTTCCCATCTTCATCAACATTTAACAATTCCTCAAAATATTCCCTCCATCTTCCCAATACCTCTAACTCTCCATTTAATAACTCTCCTCTCCTATTTTTAACTGACAAATCCATTTGTTCTCTAGGCTTTCTTAACTTGTTAATCTCACTCCAAAACTTTTTCTTATTTCAACAAAATTTGTTGATAACATCTCACCCACTCTCTCATTTGCTCTCTTTTTACATTGCTTCACCACTCTCTTAACTTCTCTCTTTTTCTCCATATACTCTCCCTCCTTGCATCACTTCTACTTTGTAAAAACTTCTCATATGCTAACTTTTTCTCCCTTACTACTCTCTTTACATCATCATTCCACCAATCGCTCCTCTCCCTCCTGCCACCCACTTTCCTGTAACCACAAACTTCTGCTGAACACTCTAACACTACATTTTTAAACCTACCCCATACCTCTTCGACCCCATTGCCTATGCTCTCATTAGCCATCTATCCTCAAATAGCTGTTTATATCTTACCCTAACTGCCTCCTCTTTTAGTTTAAAACCTTTACTCTCTCTCTTCCCTGATGCTTCTATTCTCCTTGTATCCCATCTACCTTTTACTCTCAGTGTAGCTACAACTAGAAAGTGATCTGATATATCTGTGGCCCCTCTATAAACAGTACATCCTGAAGTCTACTCAACAGTCTTTTATCTACCAATACATAATCCAACAAGACTACTGTCATTTCGCCCTACATCATATCGTGTATACTTATTTATCCTCTTTTTTCTTAAAATATGTATTACCTATAACTAAACCCCTTTCTATGCAAAGTTCAATCAAAGGGCTCCCATTATCATTTACACCTGCACCCCAAACTTACCTACCACACCCTCTCTAAAAGTTTCTCCTACTTTAGCATTCAAGTCCCCTACCACAATTACTCCTCTCACTTGGTTCAAAGGCTCCTATACATTCACTTAACATCTCCCAAAATCTCTCTCTCTCCTCTGCATTCCTCTCTTCTCCAGGTGCATACACGCTTATTATGACCCACTTCTCGCATCCAACCTTTACTTTAATCCACA
>NC_069408.1:44862940-44870440 GCF_026875155.1 Cherax quadricarinatus | reverse complement strand
CCCCATTTCCCATTCCAGTTCCTTCACATCCTGCCACCTGACCCCCCATTCCCATTCCAGTTCCTTCACATCCTGCCACCTGACCCCCATTCCCATTCCAGTTCCTTCACGTCCTGCCACCTGACCCCCCATTCCCATTCCAGTTCCTTCACATCCTGCCACCTGACCCCCATTCCCATTCCAGTTCCTTCACGTCCTGCCACCTGACCCCCATTCCCATTCCAGTTCCTTCACGTCCTGCCACCTGACCCCCATTCCCATTCCAGTTCCTTAACATCCTGCCACCTGACCCCCATTCCCATTCCAGTTCCTTCTCGTTTCTGCCACCTCCCCATTTCCATTCCAGTTCCTTTACGTTCTGCCACCTGACCCCCATTCCCATTCCAGTTCCTTTACGTCCTGCCACCTGACCCCCATTCCCATTCCAGTTCCTTCTCGTTCTGCCACCTCCCCATTTCCATTCCAGTTCCTTTACGTCCTGCCACCTGACCCCCATTCCCATTCCAGTTCCTTCACGTCCTGCCACCTGAACCCCCATTCCCATTCCAGTTCCTTAACATCCTGCCACCTGACCCCCATTCCCATTCCAGTTCCTTAACATCCTGCCACCTGACCCCCATTCCCATTCCAGTTCCTTAACATCCTGCACCTGACCCCCATTCCCATTCCAGTTCCTTAACATTCTGCCACCTGACCCCCATTCCCATTCCAGTTCCTTAACATCCTGCCACCTGACCCCCATTCCCATTCCAGTTCCTCACATCCTGCCACCTGACCCCCATTCCCATTCCAGTTCCTTAACATCCTGCCACCTGACCCCCATTCCCATTCCAGTTCCTTCATATCCTGCCACCTGACCCCCATTCCCATTCCAGTTCCTTCAGCAAATTTTTCTGTCCTCTCATAAATTTTGAAGAAGTATTTCTTTTTAAGTTAATCCTTTATTACTTTCACTGTCCTTATCACTGGCACTGTCCTTATCACTGGCACTGTCCTTATTGAAGATGAAATTAAGACACAGGTGCAACATCTGGGTATCTTTATTGTAGACGTTTCGTCATCCAGTGGCTTTATCAATACAAATTCTAGGACATAACTTGAAGACAGTAAGACTATATACAGAAGATGAGGTAATCAGTCCCTCAACCTAGGAGTAGGTGCGAAGAGCACCGTAGTCGTGGAGATACTGAAGCAGAAGCAAGGCGCCTGGCGCTTATATAGTAACGTCAGGTGTAGCAGACGAGGGCGTAGTCACTGGTAGGCGGGATTCCCCAGTGGAAGTAGGTCCTTCCCAAAGAGATGGGTTAGTTGTAGTAGTAGTTGTCGTAGTCGTGAAGGTTATGTACATGTGTCTCAGAACCAAGATTCCATGATGTTGCAGTGTCTGACAAGTTGTGCAAGAATGGTATATAATACCGACAAGATGAAATTGAGACACATGTGAAACATCTGGGTATCTATATTGTAGACGTTTCGCCATCCAGTGGCTTTATCAATACAAATTCTAGGACATAATTATTATTGGCACTGTTATTATTACTGGCACTGTCTTTATTATTGGCACTGTCTTTATTACTGACACTGCCTTTGTTACTGACACTGTCTTTATTACTGGCACTGTCCTTATTACTGGCACTGTCCTTATTACTGGCACTGTCTTTATTACCTGCTGCCGAGTTCACCTAGCAGTAACTAGGTACCCGGGTGTTAGTCTCCTAACACCTGTTGCCACTGTTCACTTAACAATGAGTAGGTACCTGAGTCTTAATCGACTGTTATGGGTGGCATCCTGGGCGATGAGAGCATAGCCTAATTAAGAGTGAGACTTGAATGATCTGAAGCAGGATAACAGCTATCAGCCTGTGAGTGATCTAAGGCAGGATAACAGCTTTCAGCCTGTGAGTGATATGAGGCAGGATAACAGCTTTCAGCCTGTGAGTGATCTAAGGCAGGATAACAGCTTTCAGCCTGTGAGTGATCTAAGGCAGGATAACAGCTTTCAGCCTGTGAGTGATATGAGGCAGGATAACAGCTTTCAGCCTGTTAGTGATATGAGGCAGGATAACAGCTTTCAGCCTGTGAGTGATCTAAGGCAGGATAACAGCTTTCAGCCTGTGAGTGATCTAAGGCAGGATAACAGCTTTCAGCCTGTGAGTGATCTAAGGCAGGATGACAGCTTTCAGCCTGTGAGTGATCTAAGGCAGGATAACAGCTTTCAGCCTGTGAGTGATCTAAGGCAGGATAACAGCTTTCAGCCTGTGAGTGATCTAAGGCAGGATAACAGCTTTCAGACTGTGAGTGATATGAGGCAGGATAACAGCTTTCAGCCTGTGAGTGATCTAAGGCAGGATAACAGCTTTCAGACTGTGAGTGATATGAGGCAGGATAACAGCTTTCAGCCTGTGAGTGATCTAAGGCAGGATGACAGCTTTCAGCCTGTGAGTGATCTAAGGCAGGATGACAGCTTTCAGCCTGTGAGTGATCTAAGGCAGGATAACAGCTTTCAGCCTGTGAGTGATCTAAGGCAGGATAACAGCTTTCAGCCTGTCAACCAGATTTACTCAACCACTTATCCACTCCTATCCTACCCTTATCCAACAAGGGTTCGGAGCCTTCCCTATCCTTCCCCTCTGATCGAACTTGATTCATCCCCCAGCCCCCAGGCGCCCTGGGGGAAGGGGTCTACCCCTACGGGCTTACCTCTCTCTCTCTCTCTCTTAGATAACAAGACACATGTGCCAACAAATGCGACATTTCTACCGTGGAAACAACGTTTCGCTCTCCAGGAGATTTGTAGGGTAATCCTACCTACATCGACTCTCATTACTGAAAATAAAATTAATAACTTTAACCCCCCTCCCCCCCTTCCCCCCTTCCCCCCATCCCCCCTTCCCCCCTTCCCCCCTTCCCCCCTTCCCCCCCTTCCCCCTCCCCTTACACCCCCTTCCCCCCTTCCACCCGTTTCCCCCCTTCCACTCCCTTCCCCCCTTCCACCCCTTCCCCCCCTTCCAACCTTCCCCCTTCCCGTAGTTACAGCAGATTTTTCTCATCGGTTTAAATCTCTCCGTTTTGCTCTCATTCTCTGGTTTATTTAGGTATATTTTGGGAGGGAGGAGGGTTTAATTTTGACTCTGGGTGGTTTAAACCAGGGAAGGGGGGAGAAAGAGGGGGCATAAAAAACGAGTTTTATTGTATGGTTTTGTTTGTCTGTAGAGGATTAGACGGATTTTGAGCTGACTGAGAGTGTGATGGAAGGAAGGAAGGAAGAGAGGAAGGAAGGAAGGAAGGAAGGAAGGAAGGAAGGAAGGAAGGGAAGGAAGGACGGAAGGAAGGAAGGGAAGAAAGTAAGGAAGGAAGGAAGGAAAGAAGGAAGGAAGGAAGGAAGGAAGGAAGGAAGGAAGGAAGGAAGGAAGGAAGGAAGGAAGAGAGGAAGGAAGGAAGGAAGGAAGGAAGGAAGGAAGGAAGGAAGGAAGGAAGGAAAGGAAGGAAGGAAGAAGGAAGGAAGAGAGGAAGGAAGGAAGGAAAGAAGGAAGGAAGGAAGGAAGGAAGGAAGGAAAAAAAGGAAGGAAGGAAGGAAGGAAGGAAAGGAAGGAAGGAAGAGATAAGGAAGGAAGAGATGAAGGGAAGGAAGGAATGAAGGAAGGAAAGGAAGGAAGGAAGGAAGGAGGAAGAAAGGAATAGATAAGGAAGAGGAATGAAGGATAGGAAGTAATGGAAGAGCCGTGACCGGCCGGCACCGGCAGTCTTACGCCGAAGCCTTCCGGCTGCTTCCTTCCTTCCTGTCCTCACGGCCTTCCTGGCCTACCGTTAGCTGTCCGGACCTACAGTTTCTAATACCTCCCCCACCCAAACTCTAAAAACTGCTGGTAAAATCCACCCAAGTCTGAAGTGTCTTGAAGACGTCGCGTGAGGAGCCAGTAACTCTAATAAAAACCTGTCTCAGATGCCTAACACCCATGTCTTCAGATGTGTTACCGTTGTTTTCAGATTTTTGTACCGTTGTTTTCAGATTTTTGTACCGTTGTTTTTTTCAGATTTTTTGTATCGTTGTTTTTCAAATTTTTTTGTACCGTTGTTTTCAGATTTTTGTACCGTTGTTTTTCAGATTTTTGTACTGTTGTTTTCAGATTTTTGTACCGTCGTTTTCGGATTTTCTGAGTTTTGAACCGTTGTTCTCAAATTTTTGTACCGTTGCTTTCAGATTTTGTGTCGTTGTTTTCAGATTTAACACAGCAGTTTTCAGATATAATACAGCAGATTTCAGATTTTGTACAGTTGCTTTCAAATTTTGTACAATCGTTTTCAGATTTTCTGCCGTTGTTTTCAGATTTTTACCGTTGTTTTCAGATTGTTTAAGCTGTTTTTGGATTTTGTACCGTTGTTTTCAGATTTAATACCGTTGTTTTCAGATTTAATACCGTTGTTTTCAGATTTAATACCGTTGTTTTCAGATTTAATACCGTTGTTTTCAGATTTTCTTCCCAATGTTTTCTAAATGTTAAATAATTACCTTACGATTTTAATTACCTTTGTTGTCTATTTTTAATTACCTATAAGTGTCTGTATGGCAGTGATCTCTAGCTCCTGATCCCTGTGTGTGTGTGTGTGTGTGTGTGTGTATGTGTGTGTGTGTGTTAAGATAAGAGTGCAGGAGTAAGACTCTCCCGAGGGGAAGTGTCAGTAACAGCTAGTGAGGGGAAGTGTCAGTAACAGCTAGTGAGGGGAAGTGTCAGTAACAGCTAGTGAGGGAAAGTGTCAGTAACAGCTAGTGAGGGGAAGTGTCAGTAACAGCTAGTGAGGGGAAGTGTCAGTAACAGCTAGTGAGGGGAAGTGTCAGTAACAGCTATTGAGGGAAAGTGTCAGTAACAGCTAGTGAGGGAAGTGTCAGTAACAGCTAGTGAGGGGAAGTGTCAGTAACAGCTAGTGAGGGAACTGTCAGTAACAGCTATTGAGGGAAAGTGTCAGTAACAGCTAGTGAGGGAACTGTCAGTAACAGCTATTGAGGGAAAGTGTCAGTAACAGCTAGTGAGGGAACTGTCAGTAACAGCTAGTGAGGGAAGTGTCAGTAACAGCTAGTGAGGTGAAGTGTCAGTAGCAACTAGTGAGGGGAAGTATCAGTAACAGCTAGTGAGGGGAAGTGTCAGTAACAGCTAGTGAGGGGAAGTGTCAGTAACAGCTAGTGAGGGGAAGTGTCAGAAACATCTCATAGTGAGGGGAAGTATCAGTAACAGCTAGTGAGGGGAAGTGTCAGTAACAGCTAGTGAGGGGAAGTGTCAGTAACAGCTAGTGAGGGGAAGTGTCAGTAACAGCTAGTGAGGGGGAAGTGTTAGTAACAGCTGCTAGTGAGGGGAAGTGTCAGAAACATCTCATAGTGAGGGGAAGTGTCAGTAACAGCTGCTAGTGAGGGGGAAGTGTCAGTAACAGCTGCTAGTGAGGGGAAGTGGCAGAAACATCTCATAGTGAGGGGAAGTGTCAATAATAGCTAGTGAGGGGAAGTGTCAGTAGCAGCTAGTGAGGGGAAGCGTCAGTAGCAGCTAGTGAGGGGAAGTGTCAGTAGCAGCTAGTGAGGGGAAGTGTCAGTAGCAGCTAGTGAGGGGAAGTGTCAGTAGCAGCTAGTGAGGGGAAGTGTCAGTAGCAGCTAATGAGGGGAAGTGTCAGTAGCAGCTAATGAGGGGAAGTGTCAGTAACAGCTAGTGAGGGGAAGTGTCAGTAACAGCTAGTGAGGGGAAGTGTCAGTAACAGCTAGTGAGGGGAAGTGTCAGTAACAGCTAGTGAGGGGAAGTGTCAGTAACAGCTAGTGAGGGGAAGTGTCAGTAACAGCTAGTGAGGGGAAGTGTCAGTAACAGCTGCTAGTGAGGGGAAGTGTCCGTAACAGCTAGTGAGGGGAAGTGTCAGTAACAGCTAGTGAGGGGAAGTGTCAGTAACAGCTAGTGAGGGGAAGTGTCAGTAACAGCTGCTAGTGAGGGGAAGTGTCCGTAACAGCTAGTGAGGGGAAGTGTCAGTAACAGCTAGTGAGGGGAAGTGTCAGTAACAGCTGCTAGTGAGGGGAAGTGTCAGTAACAACTGCTAGTGAGGGGAAGTGTCCGTTATAGCTAGTGAGGGGAAGTGTCAGTAAGAGCTGCTAATGAGGGGAAGTGCCAGTCAGTAGCAGCCATTACATGTTTATATTCTGTATAAGACACAAGGCGTAGGAAAAACATCTTACTGAAAGACCTAAAGAAATTAGAAGAGTGAGTGCGTTGGGACTGAAGGAAACTGAAGGATTCCGCGTGCTGTTGGAGTGTCGGCACGAGAACAAGATGTGCTTAAAGTGTAGCCTCCACACCCTCTAGTGCCACTTGCTCGCTGCTTCTCAGGCGCTGTTCCGTCTCTCTTCAGAAACACGTTATGTACCGGAAAGCCCCAAGGAGGGCTATGTATTTTACGTATGCTGTGTATGTGCGTAGTATTGTGTGTTGTATTGTGTCGTATTGTGTGTTGTATTGTGTTGGTCAGTATTTTGCTGTGGTGGAGTTTGCTGGCACTACAGTGGAGTTTGTTGTGGTGGAGTTTACTGGCTCGGCAGTGGAGTGTGTTGTGGTGGAGTTTACTGGCACTATAGTGGAGTGTGTTGTGGTGGAGTTTACTGGCTCGGCAGTGGAGTGTGTTGTGGTGGAGTTTACTGGCACTATAGTGGAGTGTGTTGTGGTGGAGTTTACTGGCACTACAGTGGAGTGTGTTGTGGTGGAGTTTACTGGCACTACAGTGGAGTGTGTTGTGGTGGAGTTTACTGGCGCTACAGTGGAGTGTGTTGTGGTGGAGTTTACTGGCACTACAGTGGAGTGTGTTGTGGTGGAGTTTACTGGCTCGGCAGTGGAGTGTGTTGTGGTGGAGTTTGCTGGCTCAGCAGTGGAGTATGTTGTGGTGGAGTTTACTGGCACTACAGTGGAGTGTGTTGTGGTGGAGTTTACTGGCACTACAGTGGAGTGTGTTGTGGTGGAGTTTACTGCACTACAGTGGAGTGTGTTGTGGTGGAGTTTACTGGCACTACAGTGGAGTGTGTTGTGGTGGAGTTTACTGGCGCTACAGTGGAGTGTGTTGTGGTGGAGTTTACTGGCACTACAGTGGAGTGTGTTGTGGTGGAGTTTACTGGCACTACAGTGGAGTGTGTTGTGGGGGAGTTTACTGGCACTACAGTGGAGTGTGTTGTGGTGGAGTTTACTGGCGCTACAGTGGAGTGTGTTGTGGTGGAGTTTACTGGCACTACAGTGGAGTGTGTTGTGGTGGAGTTTACTGGCACTACAGTGGAGTGTGTTGTGGTGGAGTTTACTGGCACTACAGTGGAGTGTGTTGTGGTGGAGTTTACTGGCGCTACAGTGGAGTGTGTTGTGGTGGAGTTTACTGGCACTGCAGTGGAGTGTGTTGTGGTGGAGTTTACTGGCACTACAGTGGAGTGTGTTGTGGTGGAGTTTACTGGCGCTACAGTGGAGTGTGTTGTGGTGGAGTTTACTGGCACTACAG
>NC_069408.1:44850440-44857940 GCF_026875155.1 Cherax quadricarinatus | reverse complement strand
CAAGCTTTTTACGGGTAAGGATTCCAAATTTTTATTGAAAAGTAAGGCGTTCCTACACACTCATTTAAAAGCATTTTTATTTTTTAGAGACATACAAGAGGGAACAGGATGAAGTGGAGCCATCTGTGGGCCACTTTTTTCTTTTTCCCTACGATTTACTCGTTGACATCTTATGCTGTCAAAATGTTCCATACCGAGTCATCCGGGATGTAATTGATCTCAAGGGAGTGATTTCTGGAGTGAAGTTGCTGCTCTCTCTCCTTCTCTCCTTTTCTCTCTCTCCCCCTCTCTCCTTTTTCTCTCCCTCTCTCTCTCCTCTCTCCCCCCCCTCTCTCTTCTTCTCCCCTCTCTCCCCTCTCCCCTTCTCTCTTATCTCCTCTCTCTTCTCTCTTTCCCTTCTCTTTTCTCCCCTTCTACACCTTCTTTCCCTCTGCAAATTTCCCTCTGTCGTCTTCTTCTGTCGCCTCCTGACTGCCTCCTTTGCCTTCTGTCTGCCTTTCTTTGTCTGCCTTCTTCTGTCTGTCCCTTTCCCACTTTTATATCTTAACTTTTTTCCTCTTTTATCCCTCCCCTTATGTTCCCTTATCTTGCCTCTCTAAAAATCCCCTCCCCCTTTTCCTTCTCCCCCTCTCTCCCCCCCTCCCCTCTCCCCTTCTCTCCCCCCACCTAGTGGTCTTTTTCCCCAGACATACTTAAGCTCTTTAGTCAAATAAATCCTTGAGACCAACTTAAAGACTTTTAAATAGCGGCAGAAATCGAAACTTACCCCCGAACTTTAACAAAAAGACACGAAGAATCCTTTACGCTAATTAAAACCCCTTAATTGCAATCCCATAAATTGGAAACCACAAAATTTTGGAAACCCATTAATTATAAACCCAAATTTAAAATCAACCCCCAATTGTAAACCTATTAAATTTGGGAAACCCTTAATTTTAAACCCAATTAATTTTTAAACCCCCAATTGCAAACCCCTTAGTTGGAAACCCTTAATTCAAACCCCAATTTAAATTTAAACCCCCCTAATTGCAAAAACCATTAATTTCAAAACCATTAAAATTTGGGAAAACCCATTAATTTAAACCCAAATTTTTAAAACCCACTAATTGCAAAAATATTAACTCTAAACCAGATTTTTATAAACCCACTATTAAAGAAACCCATTAATTGGAAAAACCCCATTAATTAAAACCCCCCTTAATTTTAAAAAATCATTTGGAAATCCCATTTATTTTGGAAAAACCCATTAAAATTGGAAACCTCATTAAAAGAAAACTCATTAATTTGAAACCCCATTAATAGAAAAACCCCCCCTTAATAAGAAACCCCCTAATTAGAAACCCATTATTTGGGGAAACCCCTAAATTTAACATGTAACAAACTCCCTATTTTTAATGGGGGGGAATTGTCCCCCTGAAATTCCCAGACCCCGATTTCCAAAAAAAAGTGTAAATTTGATTTTCTCGTCGCTTTTTTTGGTCAACTTGATGCAGACTTTTTTGTGAAATTTTCTTAGAAAGTTGAAAAGTTAGGGGGGTACCTGAAGGCTGAAAGCTTTAAAAAATCGACTGAAAACCAGGTAAAATTTTTATAACCTTGTCTTAAGACTTTTTTTTCCCTCCGGTTTTAGAAATTTTTTTTATTATTATTATTATTATTTTTATTATTATTTTTTATTATTATTTTTTTTTCTGTTGTTGGTGTTGTTTTATTTTTTTATTTTATTATTTTTTAAATTTCTCATTTTTTATTGTTATTTTTTCTTTATAATATTTATATATAAAATATATTATATTTTTATATATATATTATAATATATATTTTTAAAATATATAAAATTTTTAAATATATATATATTAAATATAATAAATATAATTTGTTTATTTTTTATTTATTTTTTTATGAAAGAAGGGGAAGAGAGAGAGGGGACAAAAGGCAGGAGGGGTGCATTTCCTTTTTAAATCCCTTTACCAAGAAAAGGCGGGGCCCAACAGGAGACCCAAAATTGCTGAGAAGATGGCAGCCACAGGCAAACCCTTTAAATCGCATCTTTCGGCACTGCCTATACAGTTAAAGGCCCTCTCTATGGAAAGAGGCAAATTAGTCCCTGTTCACAAAAAGAAGAGAAAGCAGAAATCACAACTAAAACCATGTCACTTTCCCGTCAACATGCTAAGATCCTTTGGGCAATAATTCAAGACAAAGACGAGTTTTTTGACTACCATCACTCTTGTGATCGTCAATACGGGTTCAGGAAAGGTTTCTCTGCTGTATCTGTTGTTTAAAACCCCTCCCTAATTGGCCCCCAGTCCTGGATGAATCCAAAGTCGCTGTGTGGGAGCACGGAACATTGCTGGCGCTTTCGACCGGGTGTGGCACCAGGGCCTCTTAGCAAAACTTCAAGCACTGGGAATTGCAGGCTTTACGCTATGTCTCCTCAGTGATTACCTTCATGGTAGATCTCTAAGTGTAGTTCTCAATGGAACGGAATCAGCAAGACATCCTATTGGGGCAAGTGTTCCACAAGGAAGCGTGCTGGGTCCATTGTTATGGAATGTCTACTTCAACGACCTTCTTCATCTCATCCCAGAATCAAATGCATATGCAGACGACTGTACACTGACATTCACTTATCCAAGAGAAGAAATGCCAGCTGCTCTAAGCTACATCAATCACCAGCTGAGATCTATATCAGCTTGGGGAAATAGATGGCAAGTAACATTTGCACCTGAGAAAACGCAAATGATGATCGTCTCTAGGCACCATGATGGTAATGCTGGTGCAGTAGTAAGGATGAATGGGAGGATGTTGGCACCTGGAGAAGAAGTTGATATCCTTGGGGTGAAATTTGATTCCAAACTAACCATGAAGAACCATGTTGTAAATCTTGCAACAAGGCAGCCAGGAGCTTACAGCACTTCGCCGTATCTCCCATCTGCTTGACAGTAGGGGTTGCAAGATCCTGTACGAGGCACAAGTACGCTCGCACGTTGAGTATGCTCCACTTTCTTGGTTTGCCTGCCCCCCCCTCTCATCTGCGACTGCTTGACAGAGTAGAGAACAGAGCAAGACGTCTCATCTCTCGCCTGCACCCATCCTGGATAGATCTGTCATTTCAGCAGAGCCTTCAACATAGGAGGGATGTGGGTGGCCTTACTGTTATGTACAAGGCCAATATTGTCAAAATACCACACTTGGATCCACTTCGAGGACAGCATGAAACAAGCTTTTATGCCACAAGACGGCAGAAAGCAGCAACTTCACTCTGCTGTACCTTCTCCAGAACATCACTCCATCTGAGATCATACATACCCAGGATGACTCGAGTATGGAACACATTCGTACAGCATAATGATGTCAACGAGATAAAGTCAGTTGATCAAATGAAAATGCTGGCCCACAGATGGCTCCAACTTCATCCTGTTCCCTACTTGTATGTCTCATAACAATAAAAATGCTTTCAAATGAGCTGATGTAGGTAACAGCTCTTAGCTTGCCAATAAAGTTAGGAATCCTTAACCTGTAAATAGCTGTCAATAAAGCTAGGGATCCTTAACCTTGTCAAACCCTGTGTAAAAATAAAAAAAAAAAAAAAAGAGAGAGAGAGAGAGAGAGAGAGAGAGAGAGAGAGAGAGAGAGAGAGAGAGAGAGAGAGAGAGAGAGAGAGAGAGAGAAGAGAGAGAGAGAAGAGAGAGAGAGAGAGAGAAAGAGTTAGTTTCAGTTGCAGAATAATTCCGAGCACAGACAACGTTGGCATAATTTGTTTCTTAATAATTCATAATTCCAATCAACTAGTGATAATTAATATTACAAAATCTCATCTAAATTATAAATTTATAATAATTTATTAGGTAATTCAGCTGTTACGAAAGGAAGGAAGGAGGAGAAGGAAGAGAAGAGAAGGAGGAGGAGGAGGAGGAGGAAGAGAAGAAGGAGGTGGGGAGAAAGAGGAGGCAGAGCAGGAGGGGGAGAAGAAGTGTAGGAAGAGAAAGGAGGAAGAGGAAGAGGTGGAGACACCAGCAAGAACAATAACAACTACAGTAGCAACAAGAACAGTAACAGCAGCAACAGTAGCAACAACAACAGTAGCAACAACAACAGTAGCAATATCAACAGTAGCAACAGCAAGAGTAGCAGCAACAACAGTAGGAACAACAACAGCAGCAATAACAACAATAGCAACAACAGTAGCAATATCAACAGCAGCAACAACAACAGTAACAGCAGCAACAGTAGCAACAACAACAGTAGCAGCAACAGCAGTAGTAACAACAAGAACAGTAGCAATATCAATAGTAGCAACAACAACAGTAGCAATATCAGTAACAGCAACAACAGTAGCAACAACAACAGTAGCAATATCAGTAACAGCAACAACAGTAGCAACAACAACAGTAGCAATAACAACAGTAGCAACAACAACAGTAGCAATAACAATAGTAGCAACAACATCAGTAGTAATATCAACAGTAGCAACAGCAACAGTAGCAACAACAACAGTAGCAACAACAACAACAGTAGCAACAACAACAGTAAGAACAACACCAGTAGCATCAATAACAGTAGCAACAACAACAGTAGCAACAGCAACAGTAGCAACAACAACAGTAGCACCAACAACAATAAGAACAACACCAGTAGCATCAATAACAGTAGCAACAACAACGGTAGCATCAATAACAACAACAACAACAGTAGCAACAACAACAGTAAGAACAACACCAGTAGCATCAATAACAGTAGCAACAACAACAGCATCAATAACAACAACAACAACAGTAGCAACAACAAGAACAGTATCAACATCAACAACAGTAGAATAACAACAACAGTAGCAACAACAGTATCAGCAACAACAACAGCAAAAACAACAACAACAACAACAGCAAAAACAACAACAACAACAGCAAAAACAACAACAACAACAGCAAAAAACAACAACAACAACAACAGCAAAAACAACAACAACAACAACAGCAAAAACAACAACAACAACAACAGCAAAAACAACAACAACAACAACCCAATTTAACATAAATGATCAGTGCAAAAAAAAAAAAAACCTCAGTTACTGTATTAATCCAAATTATCCAACAAAAATTATTTTATGCCCATTTGTAACCATTTTTCCCATCGAAGAAAAAAAAGATATATGGTAAATTAATCATCCCAGGCAGCGAACAGGTGTCGAAAAAAATATATATATAATCAGGTTAATTATAATCCCCCCCCCAAAAAGAAAAATTGGAAATGAGAGACTTGTAATCAAATTATTGTGGACTACAAATCAGGTCGAAAGGTCATCAGTATCCAGCAGGTCACGGCAGGGTTCTCAGGTCACCTGCGACCATGTCACATTGAGGTCACCCCGTCGGAATGGTGCACCTGTCGTTTTCTTCTGAGTTGATGTCGAAGCTTTGTTGATGCGAGGTTTCTTTATTGAGGGGAGGTCACTTTATTGAGGGGAGGTCACTTTATTGAGGGAGGTTACTTTATTGAGGGAGGTTACTTTATTGAGAGAAAGGTCACTTTATTGAGGGGAGGTCACTTTATTGAGGGGAGGTCACTTTATTGAGGGAGGTTACTTTATTGAGAGAAAGGTCACTTTATTGAGGGGAGGTCACCTTATTGAGGGAGGTTACTTTATTGAGAGAAAGGTCACTTTATTGAGGGGAGGTCATTTTATTGAGAGGAGGTCACTTTATTGAGAGGAGGTCACTTTATTGAGAGGAGGTCACTTTATTGAGGGAGGTCACTTTATTGAGGGAGGTCACTTTATTTAGGGAGGTCACTTTATTGAGGGGAGGTCACTTTATTGAGAGGTTACTTCATTGAGAGAGGTCACTTTATTGAGAGGGAGGTTACTTCATTGAGAGGGAGGTCACTTTATTGAGGGAGGTCACTTTATAGAGAGAGATGTCACTTTACTGAGGGAGGTCATTTTATTGAGAGGGAGATCACTTTATTGAGAAGGAGGTCACTTTATTGAGAGGGATGTCACTTTATTGAGGGAGGTCACTTTATTAAGGGAAGGTCACTTTATTGAGGGGAGGTCACTTTAGTGATGGGAGGTCACTTTATTGGGAGGTCACATTTTTTAGGGAGGTCACTTTATTGAGAGGGAGGTCACTTTATTGAGGGAGGTCACTTTATTGAGAGGGAGGTCACTTTATTGAGGAAGGTCACTTTATTGAGAGGGAGGTTGCTTTATTGAGGGGAAGTCACTTTATTGAGGGAGGTCACTTTATTGAGGGAGGAAGTCACTTTATTGGGAGGTCACTTTATTGAGGGGAGGTCACTTTAGTGATGGGAGGTCACTTTATTGAGGGGAGGTCACTTTATTGAGGGGAGGTCACTTTATTGATGCGAAGTCACTTTATTATGGGGAGGTCACTTTATGGTGGGGAGTCACTTTTTTGAGGGGAGGTCACTTTACTGAGGGAAGGTCACTGTATTGAGGGGAGGTCACTTTACTGAGGGAAGGTCACTATATTGATGGGAGGTCACTTCACTGAGGGAAGGTCACTATATTAAGGGGAGGTCACTATACTGAGGGAGGTCACTATATTGAGGGAGGTCCCTATACTGAGGGGAGGTCACTATATTAAGGGAACTAGGTCGAGTTGGCCTAAATCTTACATGGTTGAAACGTCAATTTGTACACATGGAGAGACACATGATGCAGGATGAGCCATTAATGGGACGAAGCTTCGATCAGTGTGGAGCTTCATCGACGAGTTCATGAAGCTCTACTCGAAGGTGAAGCTTCGGGTCAGTAAAAGCGTGTACTGCACTGCTGTCTTCAGTGGAACATTTCGCCTCCTCCTCCCATATACGTGCTAATTACCAAGCAGGAGTATTTTATTCTTTTTCTTGTTATGCTAATTTATTTACAGATATTTCTGCCTGCTTCACCGTGGAGGGAGGAGCGGTAAGTAAATCACGACAGCTGGCTGTCTGGTTCTGTTTGATCCTGTCTGGTCCTCTGTCTATGTTGTGTGGGTCCTGTCTTTTGTTCCAGTCTCTCTGTTGTTTGAGTCGCGCTCTGATCAGGTATCTCTGTCATGTGAGTGTTGTCTTCTGTTGTAGATCTTCTGTTGTGTGGGTCCTGCCTCCTGTCGTGGACCTTCTGTCGTGTGGGTCCTGCCTCCTGTCGTGGACCTTCTGTCGTGTGGGTCCTGCCTCCTGTCGTGGACCTTCTGTCGTGTGGATCCTGCCTCCTGTCGTTTGGGTTCTGCCTCCTCTTGTGTGGGTCCTGCCTCCTGTTGTGGACCTTCTGTCATGTGGATCCTGCCTCCTGTCGTTTGGGTTCTGCCTCCTGTCGTGTGGGTCCTGCCTCCTGTCGTGTGGGTCCTGCCTCCTCTCGTGGACCTTCTGTCCTGAGGAGTCCTGTCTCCTCTCGTTGACTTTCTGACCTGAGAAGTCCTGTCTCCTATCGTTGACCTTCTATCGTGTGGGCCCTGCTTCCTGTCGTGGACCTTCTGTTGTGTGGGTCCTGCC
>NC_069408.1:44792940-44847940 GCF_026875155.1 Cherax quadricarinatus | reverse complement strand
GTAGTCAGGAAGTGGGATAGTTTGGGAAGCGATGTAGCGGAGGCAGGATCCATACATAGCTTTAAGCAGAGGTATGATAAAGCTCATGGTGCAGGGAGAATGACCTAGTAGCAACCAGTGAAGAGGCGGGGCCAGGAGCTATGAATCGATCCCTGCAACCACAACTAGGTGAGTACAACTAGGTGAGTACACACACACAAGCACACACACACACACACACACACACACACACACACACACACACACACACACACACACACACACACACACACACACACACACACACACACACACACACACACACACACACTGACATGTATAGTATGCAAAATCATGGAGAAGATTATCAGGAGAAGAGTGGTGGAACACCTAGAAAGGAACGATCTCATCAACAGCAGCCAACATGGTTTCAGGGACGGGAAATCCTGTGTCACAAACCTACTGGAGTTCTATGACATGGTGACAGCAGTAAGACAAGAGAGAGAGGGGTGGGTGGATTGCATTTTCTTGGACTGCAAGAAGGCGTTTGACACAGTTCCACACAAGAGATTGGTGCAAAAACTGGAGGACCAAGCAGGGATAACAGGGAAGGCACTACAATGGATCAGGGAATACTTGACAGGAAGACAGCAGCGAGTCATGGTACGTGGCGAGGTGTCAGAGTGGGCACCTGTGACCAGCGGGGTCCCACAGGGGTCAGTCCTAGGACCAGTGCTGTTTCTGGTATTTGTGAACGACATGACGGAAGGAATAGACTCTGAGGTGTCCCTGTTTGCAGATGACGTGAAGTTGATGAGAAGAATTCACTCGATCGAAGACCAGGCAGAACTACAAAGGGATCTGGACAGGCTGCAGACCTGGTCCAGCAATTGGCTCCTGGAGTTCAATCCCACCAAGTGCAAAGTCATGAAGATTGGGGAAGGGCAAAGAAGGCCGCAGACGGAGTACAGTCTAGGGGGTCAGAGACTACAAACCTCACTCAAGGAAAAAGATCTTGGGGTGAGTATAACACCAGGCACATCTCCTGAAGCGCACATCAACCAAATAACTGTTGCAGCATATGGGCGCCTAGCAAACCTCAGAACAGCATTCCGACATCTTAATAAGGAATCATTCAGGACCCTGTACACCGTGTACGTTAGGCCCATATTGGAGTATGCGGCACCAGTTTGGAACCCACACCTAGCCAAGCACGTAAAGAAACTAGAGAAAGTGCAAAGGTTTGCAACAAGACTAGTCCCAGAGCTAAGAGGTATGTCCTACGAGGAGAGGTTAAGGGAAATCAACCTGACGACACTGGAGGACAGGAGAGATAGGGGGGACATGATAACGACATACAAAATACTGAGAGGAATTGACAAGGTGGACAAAGACAGGATGTTCCAGAGATTGGACACAGTAACAAGGGGACACAGTTGGAAGCTGAAGACACAGATGAATCACAGGGATGTTAGGAAGTATTTCTTCAGCCACAGAGTAGTCAATAAGTGGAATAGTTTGGGAAGCGATGTAATGGAGGCAGGATCCATACATAGCTTTAAGCAGAGGTATGATAAAGCTCACGGCTCAGGGAGAGTGACCTAGTAGCGATCAGTGAAGAGGCGGGGCCAGGAGCTCGGACTCGACCCCCGCAGACACACACACACACACACACACACACACAAGGTCCTAAAGATCAACCCAATGATCAAACAAATCCCTTTAAAACTACTCAAAAAAATCCTCAATTTGCAGCAAATTAGCAAACAAAAGCTGAAGCAATTTAAGAGGCACTTACACAGGCGTGGGCACCACCATCCATGTTACTCACTCACTCCCAAAATCCCAGAGTATATTAGAGTTATCTAGTTCATTAACATATTATCGAAGGTTCATTTATTTCAGAGGTTCAGTGATGGGTGGAGGATGTAACACCGACAACATCTGTGTTGAAAAAGTCACAGGATATTTATTGATCATATACTGGGACAACAGACAACACATTTAAAAGTGAAGCTTTGTCGTAATCGATCTATCATTCGTGATAGACAATGACTTAAGAGACTGATTGACTGACCATCAGTCAATGGCGTATGCCATAGTGAAGTGTGACACTGGTGAAGCAGTTCTGGCAGACTTATCTTCCATGCTGGTCGCTACAGTTCTCACCGTATCTTGTGAGCGCATTTGTCTTATTGTCCGTAACTGTAAATACTGTATATGGGCAATATACACTGTAAATACCAACTTATTCTGGTGAGGAAATACAATCATTTATTCTCTCTGCTGGCGTTTACCTCGTTACTAATTGGTTATCGTGCTACGTCAAGGTGTGCAGGTCAATAGTCAAAGACAGATGAAGATGCATTTGGCTGATGGAACCTACAGCGTAGGCGAAACGTTTCATCAGTGAAGATGCCTAACTGCTTCTTAATCATCACCTCCTACCAAAACTGGCAGACTGATCACATCAAAACTATTTCTTCTTCTAACCAGGCTTGAGACCCTGGCCTCCGCCTACAAATCCCTTCTCACCTACCTAAGCGTACACAGGTCACAGAGGCAGTAGCTTCGAACCTTCTGCCCTCAGATCATTTGTTTTCATTAAAAATTATATTCCACACTAAGACACACGTCGAACATATTTACCTAAATCAACAGTAAAGATCCTCCAAGTTCTGTACATATGTTTTAAGCGTCAAACTTGCGGCACTGTACACCACCAGTATTGTGGTATCTGGCACTGTATGCCATCACTATTGTGGTATCCGGCACTGCTGTAGTGCAGGAAATGCAAATGAGTTAGACACACAGATACAGTAGAAACAATGGCTTTCTGGGCGTTGATTTTAGTAAGGGAGAAGAGTGTTAATCTCCCCAGCATGACTTGTGTTCTAACTCTCCCTGTTGCTTCTTTGGCAAGCAGTTAGGTTAGGTAAGGTTCGTCAGGAAACAGGACAAGTGTTTCCTGACGCGGGTGTTAGTCAGATGATGACCCGCCTTTGGAGCTTTGGTCATCTGACCGAGGCCTTCCGCTGGCTTACCGGTCTACCCCTTTAAAAATAAGGACATAATTAAATATTTTTGGCAAGCAGTACCTGCAAGTTGATAATTGAGACATATGACTGATGACTGAGGCACATGTGCAACACCTGAGTGTCTCTCTTTCCTAGATGCTGCACATATTTCTAATTCTCACCCTATTCAAACTCCCTATTTACCGACTTACCTACTGACGTTCTCCCTATTTTCTTCCCCAGTGGTGACTCGATAATGGCCCAGGGTAGACCGAAATGTCGCCTATTTTCGTATTTTTTGGTCACTGCTCACTGATTTCTTCATTCGGGAAATGATTTTCTGCCTATTACAATTAGAACACTGTATATTTTCTGAGTAAAATTGGTGCCTGGCTGAGAGAGACTCATCTTCATTAGTCAAGTTAATGAGGCTGGCCCAGAGTTAATGATTACTGTTTAATTTACTAAAATGACAGGCAACAGTTGCTGTGAGAAGGGGGGATGTCTCTGTCTGTCTGTCTGTCTCTCTCTCTCTCTCTCTCTCTCTCTAAGTCAAACTCTCATATATGTTTAATTTACTAAAATGACAGGCAACAGTTGCTGTGAGAAGGGGGGATGTCTCTGTTTTCTCTCTCTCTCTCTCTCTCTCTCTCTCTCTCTCTCTCTAAGACAAACTCTCATATGTGCACTTAAGATAACAGTCAAGTCTATCAGGTTTGAAGCCTGAGCAGTGGGTGAAAGTCCTAATCACGCTCAGGCTGTCATTGACACAGGTTCGAATCCCCTTGCATATCTGATTCATTTAATAACATTTGCATATTAGTCTGATATCTTAATGATATTACAGTGTGTGGAGTTTTGTACACTGGGTAGTGGTGGAGAGCTTTGAGAAGGAAAGAGAGAGAGAGAGAGAGAGAGAGAGAGAGAGAGAGAGAGAGAGAGAGAGAGAGAGAGAGAGAGAGAGAGAGAGAGAGAGAGAGAGAGAGAGAGAGAGAGAGGAGAGAGAGAGAGAGAGAGAGAGAGAGAGGAGAGGAGAATTTTGGGATAAGATTCAGAATTACATCACTGGAGATGAAACAGGGGTGATAGTGAGTGACTGTGTGAGTGAGAGAGTGAGTGAGAGAGTGAATGAGAGTGAGTGATTGAGTGAGTGAGTGAGTGAGTGACTGAGCGAGCGAGTGAGTGAGTGATTGAGTGGGTGAGTGAGTGAGTGAGTGATTGAGTGAGTGAGTGAGTGATTGAGTGAGTGAGTGAGTGAGTGACTGAGCGAGCGAGTGAGTGAGTGATTGAGTGGGTGAGTGAGTGAGTGAGTGATTGAGTGAGTGAGTGAGTGATTGAGTGAGTGAGTGAGTGAGTGAGTGAGTGAGTGAGTGAGTGAGCTATAACACCACAAGACGGACAACCATCAGCAGTTTCAGCTCATCAGTGATCATATTCCCACTTTCTGGCAGACTGGCATTTACACAAAGGATTGTCAATACTTTGGTTAGACGCGTGAGTTAGCGCAAGTTCCTCTGATGGCCAACCACTGGATCTATGAATATACTTTTATTTTTAACCTGGAAGTAAATTGAGCAACTTTTCCATCATCCGCTAATTTTGAGTATATGCCTGGGGGAGGGGGGCAAAATGCAGCCCGAATGCCGCATCTGGTCTGCCAAGAAATTCTATCCGGCCAGCCACACTGTCTAGCAATTCCGGTGGAATTTAGGGGTCTACGATTTAAAAAAATGATTCATTTTGATTTGTGAAGTAATTAGGAGCGAGTGTTGTAGAGCCATAACAGGAAGACTTTGAAACACGTCCCGTAATCTTTCAGAGTGAGCAGGTACCTCAGATTCCTTTCAGTCAGATTACTTTCTGTGGTTCCTGTCTCCATGTTGGCTAGCGACTGGAGGCACATGCGTCAGTCACAGGTTATAAATATCCGAAAGGCAATAGAAGCAAAAACGATAAATGTACTCCGATCCTCTGGCGTTGCATGCAACAAACTGGTGGTATAGATTATCCTGGAGCAGCTGAGAACTTCTATTGGGTTCTGGCATACTAAGTTGACTGAAGGAGTCAGAGATTTGGATGGTGTGGCAGCGTCATGACCCAGGCCAGGTCACACAAACTATCACACGGCCCCACTGCAATAATCATGCCTACAGAGCGTAGGAGCATCATTCCTAACAGAGAATCCATAATGCTTGAGTTTTCCTCGAAGCTAGCGTCTATAAACAGAGTCGAGAACCAGGATAATATGGTTCAACTTCCTCCAATCCCTCTGGATAAAAAGTTATAATAACTTGTTAAAAATAGATTTATTTTAAGGCTATGTGTTTGATTATGTGTATGTATGTTACAGAAGGTGTGCGGGTAGCGGAGGTGTGCGGGTATTGAAGGTGTGCGGGTAGCGGAGGTGTGCACTGTGCCGCAGCTACGGCACAGTCGCCCGTGGGATGTCGTAGCGTAAGGATCTACCCACCTCGCTCCGCCCAGCCAACCCGCTCATCCAATCAAAATTTTTACCACCTCAATTCCTCCCCCGTCGAGTTTAATTCCCGCAATTCAGTTTTCACACACGCACAGTTGTGCCGTTCCGCGCGTGTGTCGTGTGCAGGTGTACACCTGACGAGGTGTAAACACCTGCTAATTAACAAGTCTAACTTACAACTACTCATTAACTTAGTCTCTTCGACTTTAAGTTTACTCTTGGATCCCTCGAGGTAAACAGTGTATTAGATGATGTTTGTGAGACAATCCAGCTGATCAGCACAAAGGTGAGTGGAATTTCAATATATATTTACAGCTTTGGCAGGTTGTATATATATGTATATATATATAAATATATATACACACACACACACATATATATATATATATATATATATATATATATATATATATATATATATTATATATATATATATATATATATATATATATATATATATGGGAAAGTGTTTTGGAGTGGTGACTGTTGTGGTGGCGAGGAAGTAGAGCTGTTGTAGGCTATATTATATCAAAACATACAAGTGATTGAAGACCCGAGGCTTCACCACACAGTGATACGTCGTTAGTAAGGCTTCATTTCGATATATGTATATATATATATATATATATATATATATATATATATATATATATATATATATATATATATATATATATATATATATATATATATTTTATATATAATATATATGAAAGAGTAAGATGATGAAGATAACAAAAAATTAGGTGACGAAAGATTGGATATCAGATTGGAGGGAGAGAGTATGGAGGAGGTGAATATATTCAGATATTTGGGAATGAACGTGTCAGCGGATGGATCTATGAAATATGAGGCGAATCATATAATTGATGAGGGGGAAAAGGTGAGTGGTGCACTTAGGAGTCTGTGGAGACGAAGAACTTTGTCTATGGAGGTAAAGAAGGGAATGTGTAGAGTATAGTTGTACCAACACTCTTGTATGGGTGTGAAGCATGAGTGATGAATGTTGCAACAAGGAGAAGGCTGGAGGCAGTGGAGATGTTATGTCTGAGGGCAATGTGTGGTGTGAATATAATGATGAGAATTCGTAGTTTGGAAATTAGGAGGAGGTGCGGGATTACCAAAACTATTGTCCAGAGGGCTGATAAGGGGTTGTTGAGATGGTTCGGACATGTAGAGAGGATGGAACAAAATAGAACGACTTCGAGAGTGTATAAATTTGTATTGGAAGGAAGGCGGGGTAGAGGTCGGCCTAGGAAAGGTTGGAGAGAGGGAGTAAAGGAGGTTTTGTTTGCGAGGGGTTTGGAATTCCAGCAGGCATGCGTGAGCGTGTTAGATAGGAGCGAATGGAGACAAATGGTTTTTAGGACTTGACGTGCTGTTGGAGTGTGAGCAAGGTAATGTTTATGAAGGGATTCAGGGAAACCGGCAGGCTGGACTAGAGTCCTAAAGATAAGAAGTACAGTGTCTACACTCTGAAGGAAGGGTGTTAATGTTGTAGTTTTATAACTGTAGTGTAAGCATGTCTCTGGCAAGACAATGATGGAGTGAATGATGGTGAAAGGTTTTCTTTTTCGGGCCACCCTGCCTTGGTGGGAGACGGCCGATGTGCTAATATATATATATATATATATATATATATATATATATATATATATATATATATATATATATATATATATATATATATATATAATGGGGATTTGCGGCAGATTTGGCGAGGGTGATGAGGGAACATCCGTTGTTCATTAGTGAGCCCCAGATGGTGATTACCCTTAAGTTAGTCAAGCTGTTGGTCGTTGTGATGATGATGATGACTGTGTGGGACATTTGTGCTCTCTCTCTATCTCTCTCTCTCTCTCTCTCTTACATGTGTGTGTGTGTGTAAATAACTTACAGAAGTTCGAAATATTGTACTGTGAGGTTTTCCTAATTTGAGAGAGACCCTCCTCGGGTTGAGAGACATCTGGATATCCCTGCCTCATGTAAGAGAAAGGAAGGAGAGAGAGGTGTAACTCTGGCAAAGACCTGCCAGAGATGTGCCACATAGCCCACAATGGTGCCAAAGGAGGCCCACAGAGGTATCCACTAAAAAGGAACTCACTAAAAATACGAAATCTATTGAATTTGAAGGGATATTACCGATAGACTTTCCTGGGTCTTCAAGAGGGAACTTGTCTGGTGCCTACAGACAGTTCCTGATCGTGAGGCTGCCAGTTGACTGGCTCTTGAGCCAAGGAACTGGTGCCCCCGTGGCCTGGTGGCCAAAGCTCTCGCTTCACACACGGAGGGCCCGGGTTCGATTCCCGGCGGGGTGGAAATATTTCGACGTGTTTCCTTACGCCTGTTGTCATGTTCACCTAGCAGCAAGTAGGTACCTGGGTGTTAGTGGACTGGTGTGGGTCGCATCCTGGGGGACAAGATTGAGGAACAATGGAAATAAGTCAGACAGTCCTCGATGACGCACTGACTTTCTTGGTTTTTCCTGGGTGGTTAACCCTCCGGGGTTAAAAATCCGAAGAAACTCCTATCCTATCCTAACTGGGTCTCTCTTCTCACTTGGATTAATTCTGATTGTCTTCCATTTCCTCTACCCTCTGATTGCCGTATACCTGGGGACCTGGAGTTTACCTGGAGAGAGTTCCGGGGGTCAACGCCCCCGCGGCCCGGTCTGTGACCAGGCCTCCTTAGGTCAGTGTCCCAGGATGCGACCCACACCAGTCGACTAACACCCAGGTACCCATTTTACTGATGGGGAACATAGACAACAGGTGGAAAGAAACACGTCCAATGTTTCTACTCTGGCTGGGAATCGAACCCAGACCCTCGCCGTGTGAAGCGAGAGCGTTAACCACCAGGCCGTGTGTGTCCTGTAGGTCGGTTGGCAGAGCACTCAGTTCACACACTGAGGCTCGTGGTTCGATCCCCGGTACGGGTGGAAACATTGGGGTGTGTTTCCTTTAAGACACCTGCTGTCCCTATTCACCGAGATGTAAGTAGGTACCCGGGTGTTAGCCAACTGGTGTGGATCGCATCCTGGGGACAAAATTAACCTAATATGTCTGAAATGCTCTGGTGGCCTGGTGGTTAACGCTCTCGCTTCACACGGTGAGAGCCTGGGTTCGATTCCCAGCCAGAGTAGAAACATTGGACGTGTTTCTTTCAACCGGTTGTCTATGTTCCCCATCAGTAAAATGGGTACCTGGGTGTTAATCGACTGGTGTGGGTCGCATCCTGGGACACTGACCTAAGGAGGCCTGGTCACAGACCGGGCCGCGGGGGCGTTGACCCCCGGAACTCTCTCCAGGTAAACTCCAGATAACAAGGGGCTTTCTATATAGTGTGTCACTGATGTCAGCTATGATCTATATACGCTGTATCATGTATTTGTAGAAATAAAGATTTATTATTATTATTATTATTATTATTATTATTATTATTATTATTATTATTATTATTATTATTATTATTATTATTATTAATGATAAAAATATCTAGATACATTTCGGTCGTTGCATGATCCAGGAATTGTAACCCCTTGTTCAGTAACCCCAGCCCTCTGTGCCTCTGTACCTCTGTGCCTCTGTGCCTCTGTGCCTCTGTGCCTCTGTGCCTCTGTGCCTCTGTGCCTCTGTACGTCTGTGCCTCTGTGCCTCTGTGCCGCTGTGCCTCTGTGCCTCTGTGCCTCTGTACCTCTGTGCCTCTGTACCTCTGTGCCTCTGTACCTCTGTACCTCTGTGCCTCTGTGCCTCTGTGCCGCTGTGCCTCTGTACCTCTGTGCCTCTGTACCTCTGTGCCTCTGTACATCTGTACCTCTGTGCCTCTCTGCCTCTGTGCCTCTGTACGTCTGTGCCTCTGTGCCTCTGTACCTCTGTGCCTCTGTGCCTCTGTGCCTCTGTGCCTCTGTGTCTCTGTGCCTCTGTGCCTCTGTGCCTCTGTATATCTGTGCCTCTGTGCCTCTGTGCCTCTGTGCCTCTGTACCTCTGTACCTCTGTGCCTCTGTACCTCTGTGCCTCTGTGCCTCTATGCGTCTGTGCCTCTGTGCCTCTGTGCCTCTGTGCCTCTGTGCGTCTGTGCCTCTGTGCCTCTGTGCCTCTATGCGTCTGTACCTCTGTGCCTCTGTGCGTCTGTACCTCTGTGCCTCTGTGCCTCTGTGCCTCTGTACCTCTGTACCTCTGTGCCTCTGTACTTCTGTGCCTCTGTGCCTCTATGCGTCTGTGCCTCTGTGCCTCTGTGCCTCTGTGCCTCTGTACCTCTGTGCCTCTGTGCGTCTGTGCCTCTGTGCCTCTGTGCCTCTATGCGTCTGTGCCTCTGTGCCTCTGTGCCTCTATGCGTCTGTGCCTCTGTGCCTCTGTGCCTCTATGCGTCTGTGCCTCTGTGCCTCTATGCGTCTGTACCTCTGTGCCTCTATGCGTCTGTACCTCTGTGCCTCTGTGCGTCTGTGCCTCTGTGCCTCTATGCGTCTGTACCTCTGTGCCTCTGTGCCTCTATGCGTCTGTGCCTCTGTGCCTCTGTGCCTCTGTGCCTCTGTGCCTCTGTGCCTCTGTACGTCTGTGCCTCTGTGCCTCTATGCGTCTGTGTCTCTGTGCCTCTGTGCCTCTGTGCCTCTGTACGTCTGTGCCTCTGTGCCTCTGTGCCTCTGTGCCTCTGTACGTCTGTGCCTCTGTGCCTCTGTGCCTCTGTGCCTCTGTACGTCTGTGCCTCTGTGCCTCTGTGCCTCTGTACGTCTGTGCCTCTGTGCCTCTGTGCCTCTGTGCCTCTGTACGTCTGTCCCTCTGTGCCTCTGTGCCTCTGTGCCTCTGTGGTTCTGTACGTCTGTGCCTCTGTACGTCTGTGCCTCTGTGCCTCTATGCGTCTGTACCTCTGTGCCTCTGTGCCTCTATGCGTCTGTGCCTCTGTGCCTCTGTGCCTCTGTACCTCTGTGCCTCTGTGCCTCTGTGCCTCTGTGCCTCTGTACGTCTGTGCCTCTGTGCCTCTATGCGTCTGTGTCTCTGTGCCTCTGTGCCTCTGTACGTCTGTGCCTCTGTGCCTCTGTGCCTCTGTGCCTCTGTACGTCTGTGCCTCTGTGTCTCTGTGCCTCTGTACATCTGTGCCTCTGTGCCTCTGTGCCTCTGTACGTCTGTGCCTCTGTGCCTCTGTGCCTCTGTACGTCTGTGCCTCTGTGCCTCTGTACGTCTGTGCCTCTGTGCCTCTGTGCCTCTGTACGTCTGTGCCTCTGTGCCTCTGTGCCTCTGTACGTCTGTGCCTCTGTGCCTCTGTGCCTCTGTGCCTCTGTGCCTCTGTACGTCTGTGCCTCTGTGCCTCTGTGCCTCTGTACGTCTGTGCCTCTGTGCCTCTGTGCCTCTGTGCCTCTGTGCCTCTGTACGTCTGTGCCTCTGTGCCTCTGTACCTCTGTGCCTCTGTACCTCTGTACCTCTGTGCCTCTGTACCTCTGTACCTCTGTACCTCTGTGCCTCTGTGCCTCTGTGCCTCTGTACGTCTGTGCCTCTGTGCCTCTGTACCTCTGTGCCTCTGTACCTCTGTACCTCTGTACCTCTGTACCTCTGTACCTCTGTGCCTCTGTACCTCTGTACCTCTGTACCTCTGTGCCTCTGTACCTCTGTACCTCTGTGCCTCTGTACCTCTGTACCTCTGTACCTCTGTGCCTCTGTACCTCTGTACGTCTGTGCCTCTGTGCCTCTGTGCCTCTGTGCCTCTGTGCCTCTGTACGTCTGTGCCTCTGTGCCTCTGTACCTCTGTGCCTCTGTACCTCTGTGCCTCTGTACGTCTGTGCCTCTGTGCCTCTGTGCCTCTGTGCCTCTGTGCCTCTGTGCCTCTGTGCCTCTGTGCCTCTGTACGTCTGTGCCTCTGTGCCTCTGTACCTCTGTACCTCTGTGCCTCTGTACCTCTGTACCTCTGTGCCTCTGTGCCAGAGACAACAATAACGCCAAGTGCATTATAAGTTTATACCACAGTTATATATTAGCGTTGAAGATTTTTAACGGGAATCAAAATTTCACAGAGTTTTACACTTAAAATGAGTAACAATGTTCACTTACACTTCTGAATATCGTTCTCCACAGTCGCTGTCTGGAAGCTGTCTGAACCATTCCAGGATGCTGGAAATGAGTTCAATAACTTTCACAGCAATTGCTCCGAAAAATCTAGCCCTTGTTACCTTACACTGGCGTTGACAGTTTGAAGCCGATCGGATGAGGCCTCCTCGAGTTGTCAGCGAAACAAAAACGTAAGTTTTGAGGATAAAAGACAGGATAAACAATTCAGGAAATCATTTGAAGGTCTTTCTTGAGAGACACTTAATGAGGTTTTCGTTATATTTTAGTTTCTTACGTGCCCTTGAGCAGGGTGCAGGCTTGCAGGGTGCAGGCTTGCAGGGTGCAGGCTTGCAACGTGCAGGCTTGCAGGGTGCAGGGTGCAGGGTGCAGGCTTGAAGGCTGCAGGGTGAAGGCTTGCAGGGTGCAGGTTTGCAGGTTTCAGGTTTGCAGGTTGTAGGCTTGCTGGGTGCAGGCTTGCAGGTTGCAGGCTTGCAGGTTGTAGGCTTGCTGGGTGCAGGCTTGCAGGTTGCAGGCTTGCAGGGTGCAGGCTTGTAGGTTGCAGGCTTGCAGGTTGCAGGCTTGCAGGTTCCAGGCTTTCAGGTTGCAGGCTTACAGGGTGCAAGCTTGCAGGGTGCAGGCTTGTAGGTTTCAGGCTTGCAGGATGAAGGCTTGCAGGGTGCAGGCTTGCAGGGTGCAGGCTTGCAGGGTGCAGGCTTGTAGGTTGCAGGCTTGCAGGTTGCAGGCTTGCAGGTTCCAGGCTTTCAGGTTCCAGGCTTACAAGGTGCAAACTTGCAGGGTGCAGGCTTGTAGGTTTCAGGCTTGCAGGGTGAAGGCTTGCAGGGTGCAGGCTTGCAGGGTGCAGGCTTGCAGGGTGCAGGCTTGCAGGGTGCAGGCTTGCAGGGTGCAGGCTTGCAGGGTGCAGGCTTGCAGGGTGTAGGCTTGAAGGGATATATGAAATGCCGCTGACAGTAGATCTACAGAAAGACGAGTCGAATGTTTGTGTGACTATCCAGATCTATGTAATATTTTACGAGGTTTGTAATAGCCATCTATGATTACCAGTCACACCCGTCTGACAGGATGGTTATCTAACAAGGTGTTGGACTGCGTCAGCCTGAGCTGCGAGGCTTCAGTAGGACGATGAGGATATCGTCAGGCATTCCACTACGCTTCACTAGCAGCTTCGGAGGTTTCCTCCTGCCAGGAGAGGCTGGGAGTCACTCTGACACCAGCACTGCCGCTGCGGATGACATATCACACAAGTAAATTGTGTGGAGCAGTTTTCCACACACAGTTTAAATGAATAAGATTCCTTACGCGATAGATCACACGAGATAAACGTGCTTGAAGCTCACCCCAACAGCTGACACTCAGAGAGGTAACGCTTTAAATGTTTTAAACTCTTGAAACGCTTATGACGATAACAAACTCCTTCACCGAATGGCGAAATATGTTTTTATTCGTTGTTTAAGTGAAAAATAATCAAAAGTGAAAAGGAAATTTGGTTCTTAAACCTTATGATTGGAAAAGAGTATCCCGTAGCTCAGTGGTAGTGCTTTTCCCTCAGCACAGATAATACACGGTTTTACCCTCTGGGTGAAGCATATGGGCTACGCTCCTAACACCTTCTGCCTATCTGCACCTACCAGTAAGTTGCTAGGACTTAACAGACTGTTGTGGGGAGCATCCTATGAAAGTACCTGAGGACTCCAGGAGAGGTAAGTCACACAGTGTGGCTAACTTCGAATCATCCTGGGTTAATAACCCACCAGGATAAGAACCAGTAAGTTTAATTCTTTTATTTAAAAGAAGACCAAAAGAGAAATCCTAGGAGAGAGATTCTTGTCAGAGATTCCATACATCGTGAATAGGAACCAAGAGAAGTCTGATAAAAGTTATGCACTCTGGCAGGGCTTACTGATTTTGTTTGTGTGTGTTATAAACACGTAAGGATAGCAGGAAAATCTTACCAGTTTCTCCTTACAAACAACACACACTCATTTCCCCCTTCCTCCGTTACCTGCTCATTATTATTTTGTGAGACCATCGTTTCCATTGCCCCAGGGAAAGCGAGTAAGAATCCCTCCCCAGTTTCAAATACTTCCCTGAAGAAACAGGTTAAAATCCTTTTCCTGCAGCTCTGTATGTTGTAAATATACACAAAAAAGTACCGGTAACATTCCCGTAAGTAAATCCCCCGGTAGGATTACGGAGTTTTTTGGGATTACGTGGTTTACTGGGATTGGGTTTGGGATAGGGATTGAATTCCTCGTCTGCCCACCGTTGGGAAGGATTGGCTTAAGAGGCAGGTAACGCAATCAATTATCCTCAGCTCGTGATGGAGTACAGGGTAATGACGTCAAACGTTATCATCCACGAGGGTAGCGTTATTGATTTCAGGGATGTCGTTATTAATTCAAGGATATTGTTATCGTGGGCAGTGTTATCGGGATCGTGGATATCCTTATCGTGTGATGGCAAATATCGTTAAATGTTCTGTTGATATCGTTACCGATCTCGTGGATATCATCAGTTGTTTCAAGGATATCGTCAATAATTTCGTAGATATCGTCAATAATTTCGTGGGTATCGTCAGTTTCAAGGCTGTAAATAATTTTATGTTCATCGCTATTACAACCCTGGAGACTCAATGTCCTGTAATCCTGGGTGTAAAGGGAGCAAAATAAACACAGCAGAAAAACTTTTGACTTGTATTATCCTTCACCAAGTAAGAACAGAATTATGTACACTATATACACTATGTACAACAATAAGTATTAGTGCACTCCACTGTAAGCAAGGCAGAATAGAAGCCACTAGAGAGCAGACCGTGCTTCAACCAGCTCTAGAATGGGAATGACAAGGGCAGACAGGTGTGTGGTACCCACAACACCTCTGCGATTGCCAAAACCATCTTCTCATTGGCTGGAACCTGGGTACTGATTGAACGATGGGGCCCCATCGTTAACCCTTAGCACCTGGTTCGCTGGTTGGGGGAGATAGCCTTTCAATCGCCAATTTCAAGGATATTGTTTTAAATTTCACGGATATAGTCAACAATTTTACGGCTATCGGTAATAATTTCATGGATATCGTTAATAATTTCGTAGATATCGTCAATAATTTCGTAAATATCATCAATAATTTATTAGAAATCGTCAATAATTTCGTGTTCATCGTAATCTACGTTATATATATTGCCATCAATTTTAAGGTGTATTATTTTCATTATTCACTAAGATATCGTTATGAAGCTCGTGGAGATCTTTGTCCTGTTGGATGTGCTTCTTTTAGCCTCCTTCAGCGTACATAAACAATAATGGAGTCGTGTAAAATGGTATTGTCTTGCTTAGTGAACCGTGGGTTGGAATGCTCTGGGCAGGAAATCCGCGCAGGCGGGGATAAAGACTTTTTTTGTGATCAGTGAAATCATGGGGAAGTGAGCGGGAGGGGGTGGAGCCCCCTCCATGATAAGGGGAACCCATAGCCCATACTAAATTTTAGTTTATGAAAGTGAGAACTGAGAGAGAAATAACTGAAATTAACACATGATTTTGGTTATCTCTTTCGTCCTACTTATCTCTCCGGTCTCTCACTTATTTCTCTCCTCCCACTTAACTCTCTTCTCCCACTTAATTCTCTCCTCCCACTTGTCTCTGTCCTTCGTCTTCTTTGCCTTCTCTCTGTGTAGCTTCTTTGGGAGTCTGCAGCACTGGTCTCCCGGGCCAAGGAAGGACAACCATCTGTGAATAAATCTCTTGACGTAGGTACCCAGAAGAGTTTATTCAGTAAGGATTTAGAACACATGAACCTAAGAATGGAAAAGCAATGGAGGAGGCCTACCGGCCCATGCTCGGTAGGCCCTCCTCAAATCCAGCTCTTTACTAAGTCAAATAAAAATTTGAATGTAGGCATGAGAGATGACCAGCAAAAAAGTGACTACAACAAACTTAAAATTAGCGACACCACTTTACCAAGACATCCAAAACTACTGCCAAAAAAACTGTTTACTTTGTTCACCCATAATACAACTGGCATCTGTTTGTGTGTGTGTGTGTGTGTGTGTGTGTGTGTGTGTGTGTGTGTGTTGTGTGTGTGTGTGTGTGTGTGTGTGTGTGTGTGTGTGTGTGTAAACAAAGAAATTACAATAACAAAAGTCTGTCACTAAGTATCTTTAACAACTATGATTTGGTACACACAGGAGAGACAGGCTGCAACTTAGCTCTTGAACACAAGTCACGGAGTTGTAGACAAGAAAAATCTGAAATCTGTCAACATTTCATAACCCTAAATCAGACTATCTACTGGGATGGTCAACGATGCTTACACGAAGAAGACAATAAAGCCGGCTTTGATTAACGACGACTGAATTTCATCAATTCCAAAGGTCATTGGAAGCCTGAAGTCATTACATTGACCAGACATATTCCAGGACACACTTTAAAATATTAATTCACGTGAATGCGGAATTCGCTCGACAGGCGCACTGAAGCAGTGAATGTGAAGATAATTCTTGGCATTGATGGCACCTACACTACCACATTCCCAGATAAAATATGACCTCCGGTAAGGCTCCTCCGCAACAATAATTCTTAGAATTATTCCGTCTTCACGTGACCTCCTCCCCTACTTAACATGTCATTTTTCTGGCTGTATCCGCCGAAGAGGGTCTCAGACTGAGGTCGAAGTATGCAAAAAACTCTTTTTCTGGCTTTGTTTATATATATATATATATATTATATATATATTATATATATATATATATATATATATATATATATATATATATATTTATATATATATATATATATATATATATATATATATATATATATATATATATATATATATATATATATATATATATATATATATATATATATATGACCCTAGGTATGACCTCACATATGACCCTACATATGACCCTACATATGACCTCACATATGACCCTACATATGACCCTACATATGACCTCACATATGACCCTACATATGACCTCACATATGACCCTACATATGACCTCACATATGACCCTACATATGACCTCACATATGACCCTACATATGACCTCACATATGACCCTACATATGACCCTACATATGACCCTACATATGACCTCACATATGACCCTACATATGACCCTACATATGACCTCACATATGACCCTACATATGACCTCACATATGACCCTACATATGACCTCACATATGACCCTACATATGACCTACATATGACCTCACATATGACCCTACATATGACCTCACATATGACCCTACATATGACTTCACATATGACCCTACATATGACCCTACATATGACCTCACATATGACCCTACATATGACCTCACATATGACCCTACATATGACCTCACATATGACCCTACATATGACCTCACATATGACCCTACATATGACCTCACATATGACCCTACATATGACCTCACATATGACCCTACATATGACCCTACATATGACCTCACATATGACCCTACATATGACCCTACATATGACCTCACATATGACCCTACATATAACCTCACATATGGCTCTACATATAACCTCACATATGACCCTACATATGACCCTACATATGACCCTACATATGACCTCACATATGACCCTACATATGACCTCACATATGACCCTACATATAACCTCACATATGACCCTACATATAACCTCACATATGACCCTACATATGACCCTACATATGACCTCACATATGACCCTACATATGACCCTACATATGACCCTACATATGACCTCACATATGACCCTACATATGACCCTCCTCACTGAGCGTGGAAGTGTAGTGATAATTCACTCACGTCACTTGTAAGACATTTTAAGACTGACATATCAGGCCATAAAACAATAAATATTTGTCAAAAACCATTTTTGACAATTTAAAAAAAATAAAAACGAAAGGCTATAAAAATTCATTTTTATAAAAGCGTATTTTTTCATCAAAAAACTGTATTCTCATTAAAATATATATTTTTTTTAGGGGGGGGGGAAATTGCGTTTGTCGATAAAAAATTATAGTTTTTTCTGTAATGTTTTAAATGAAGAAAGGGGAGGGGGGGGGGGGTAAATGCATTAAAAAAAATAAAAGATAATAATTTTTGTAAAGCAGTAAATGTCCAAATGCCTTATTTTTTAAACAAAAATAAAAGGCGTGCTATTATTTGCAACTAGATTAATACTGGAAAAAATATAATAACGCAAGGGAAAGCAAGTTAGTCTAAAAATGTGCCTTTGGCTTCTCTAATTAAGCATTCAGCGTCTTGACTCTCTTCCCAGCCATGTAATTAGTGGGAACCTGGGCCCCAGGCTGGGACCCCAGACAGGGGCCTTGGATAGGGCCCCCAGGCAAGCCTTGTCACTTCTGCCCAGGCTGTGAGCATTCCCTCTCACTCAGATCCTGCCTTTGTTGTGTAATGAGTAGTCTTAGGGGTTAAATGCGTCATCATGGGTGTCTAATGCGGCATCATGGGTGTCTAATGCGTCTTCATGGGTGTCTAATGCTTTATCACGGGTGTCTAATGCGTCATAATGAGTGTCTAATGCGTCTTCATGGGTATCTAATGCGTCATCATGGGTGTCTAATGCATCATCAGGGTGTCTAATGCGTCATCATGGGTGTCTAATGCATCATCATGGGTGTCTAATGCGTCATCATGGGTGTCTAATGCATCATCATGGGTGTCTAATGCGTCATCATGGGTGTCTAATGCGTCATCATGGGTGTCTAATGCATCATCATGGGTGTCTAATGCGTCATCATGGGTGTCTAATACGTCATCATGGGTGTCTAATGCATCATTCATGGGTGTCTATGCGTCATCATGGGTGTCTAATGCATCATCATGGGTGTCTAATGCGTCATCATGGGTGTCTAATGCATCATCAGGGTATCTAATGCGTCATCATGGGTATCTAATGCGTCATCATGGGTGTCTAATGCATCATCAGGGTGTCTAATGCGTCATCATGGGTGTCTAATGCGTCATCATGGGTGTCTAATGCATCATCATGGGTGTCTAATGCGTCTTTCATGGGTGTCTAATACGTCATCATGGGTGTCTAATGCATCATCATGGGTGTCTAATGCGTCATCATGGGTGTCTAATGCATCATCATGGGTGTCTAATGCGTCATCATGGGTGTCTAATGCATCATCAGGGTATCTAATGCGTCATCATGGGTATCTAATGCGTCATCATGGGTGTCTAATGCATCATCAGGGTGTCTAATGCGTCATCATGGGTGTCTAATGCGTCATCATGGGTGTCTAATGCATCATCATGGGTGTCTAATGCGTCATCATGGTTGTCTAATGCATCATCATGGGTGTCTAATGCGTCATCATGGGTGTCTAATGCATCATCATGGGTGTCTAATGCATCATCATGGGTGTTTTATGCGTCATCATGGGTGTCTAATGCATCATCATGGGTGTCTAATGCGTCATCATGGGTGTCTAATGCGTCATCATGGGTGTCTAATGCATCATCATGGGTGTCTAATGCGTCATCATGGGTGTCTAATGCATATCATGGGTGTCTAATGCATCATCATGGGTGTCTAATGCATCATCATGGGTGTCTAATGCATCATCATGGGTGTCTAATGCGTCATCATGGGTGTCTAATGCATCATCATGGGTGTCTAATGCATCATCATGGGTGTCTAATGCATCATCATGGGTGTCTAATGCGTCATCATGGGTATCTAATGCGTCATCATGGGTGTCTAATGCATCATCATGGGTGTCTAATGCGTCTTTCATGGGTGTCTAATGCATCATCATGGGTGTCTAATGCGTCATCATGGGTGTCTAATGCATCATCAGGGTATCTAATGCGTCATCATGGGTATCTAATGCGTCATCATGGGTGTCTAATGCATCATCAGGGTGTCTAATGCGTCATCATGGGTGTCTAATGCGTCATCATGGGTGTCTAATGCATCATCATGGGTGTCTAATGCGTCATCATGGTTGTCTATGCATCATCATGGGTGTCTAATGCGTCATCATGGGTGTCTAATGCATCATCATGGGTGTCTAATGCATCATCATGGGTGTCTAATGCGTCATATGGGTGTCTAATGCATCATCATGGGTGTCTAATGCGTCATCATGGGTGTCTAATGCGTCATCATGGGTGTCTAATGCATCATCATGGGTGTCTAATGCATCATCATGGGTGTCTAATGCATCATCATGGGTGTCTAATGCGTCATCATGGGTGTCTAATGCATCATCATGGGTGTCTAATGCATCATCATGGGTGTCTAATGCGTCATCATGGGTGTCTAATGCATCATCATGGGTGTCTAATGCATCATCATGGGTGTCTAATGCATCATCATGGGTGTCTAATGCGTCATCGTGGGTGTCTAATGCATCATCATGGGTGTCTAATGCATCATCATGGGTGTCTAATGCATCATCATGGGTGTCTAATGCATCATCATGGGTGTTCTAATGCGTCATCATGGGTGTCTAATGCATCATCATGGGTGTCTAATGCGTCATCATGGGTGTCTAATGCGTCATCATGGGTGTCTAATGCGTCATCATGGGTGTCTAATGCGTCATCATGGGTGTCTAATGCGTCATCATGGGTGTCTAATGCATCATCATGGGTGTCTAATGCATCATCATGGGTGTCTAATGCATCATCATGGGTGTCTAATGCGTCATCATGGGTGTCTAATGCGTCATCATGGGTGTCTAATGCATCATCATGGGTGTCTAATGCGTCATCATGGGTGTCTAATGCGTCATCATGGGTGTCTAATGCATCATCATGGGTGTCTAATGCGTCATCATGGGTGTCTAATGCATCATCATGGGTGTCTAATGCGTCATCATGGGTGTCTAATGCATCATCATGGGTGTCTAATGCATCATCATGGGTGTCTAATGCGTCATCATGGGTGTCTAATGCATCATCATGGGTGTCTAATGCGTCATCATGGGTGTTCTAATGCATCATCATGGGTGTCTAATGCATCATCATGGGTGTCTAATGCGTCATCATGGGTGTCTAATGCGTCATCATGGGTGTCTAATGCATCATCATGGGTGTCTAATGCGTCATCATGGATGTCTAATGCGTCATCATGGGTGTCTAATGCATCATCATGGGTGTCTAATGCGTCATCATGGGTGTCTAATGCGTCATCATGGGTGTCTAATGCATCATCATGGGTGTCTAATGCGTCATCATGGGTGTCTAATGCATCATCATGGGTGTCTAATGCGTCATCATGGGTGTCTAATGCATCATCATGGGTGTCTAATGCATCATCATGGGTGTCTAATGCGTCATCAAGGGTGTCTAATGCGTCATCAAGGGTGTCTAATGCGTCATCATGGGTGTCTAATGCATCATCAAGGGTGTCTAATGCGTCATCATGGGTGTCTAATGCGTCATCATGGATGTCTAATGCGTCATCATGGGTGTCTAATGCATCATCATGGGTGTCTAATGTGTCATCATGGGTGTCTAATGCGTCATCATGGGTGTCTAATGCATCATCATGGGTGTCTAATGCGTCATCATGGGTGTCTAATGCATCATCATGGGTGTCTAATGCGTCATCATGGGTGTCTAATGCATCATCATGGGTGTCTAATGCATCATCATGGGTGTCTAATGCGTCATCAAGGGTGTCTAATGCGTCATCAAGGGTGTCTAATGCGTCATCATGGGTGTCTAATGCATCATCAAGGGTGTCTAATGCGTCATCATGGGTGTCTAATGCGTCATCATGGGTGTCTAATGCGTCATCATGGGTGTCTAATGCGTCATCATGGGTAATCCAAGGTCTTTATTCATGTATGGGTACGGACTCGTTTCGTATCATTTTGATCTACTATCTGGGTTCCTAGCAATATTTTTCACCCCAACACTGGTCAGACTGTAATGGATTGTGAAGCGGAAGACTGGTTAGTTAATGGATTTCAGAACCTGTGGTCTGCACGAGGGTCATCAAGGCAGCACCTCACCTGTTCGCAACCAGTCAGAGATAGTCATACACCGCCCGACGAGGCAGCACCTCACCTATCCGCAACCAGAGATAGTCATACACCGCCCGACGAGGCAGCACCTCACCTATCCGCAACCAGAGATAGTCATACACCGCCCGACGAGGCAGCACCTCACCTGTCCGCAACCAGTCAGAGATAGTCATACACCGCCCGACGAGGCAGCACCTCACCTGTCCGCAACCAGTCAGAGATAGTCATGCACCGCCCGACGAGGCAGCACCTCACCTGTCCGCAACCAGTCAGAGATAGTCATACACCGCCCGACGTTATTAATTAGTTCCAAGAGCCGTGACGTAACCCGGTTTTTTACGTAAGCCGGGTTACATCACGGCTTTTGAAATTAATGTCCTAAAATGACGACAAACGCCGAGAACATGACTGGTCCAGTGGCTAACGCGACGGTCTGGAGTTTTGAGACTCTCTGATCGCGGGTTCTATCCCCGCCCGTGGTATGGTTTGGTTTTTTTAACGCGGAGAAACTAGCTTACATAACTTGCGAAAGAATATAACTATTGCTAAACATTAAAGAACGTTTAAAACATATTCAAGTCATTTTTTTAAAGAGTAATGAACACAATTAGAAAACTCATGACTTGGGTGACGTTGCTGAGTGACGTAAAGACGGATGTAATGACGTTAGCTGAGCTGAAATTAACTCTAGAAAAGTGGCGTAAAGTCTAATTTGACGCAGCCCGAAATGACGTACAGCGGCCTATGACTGTACATACCCTGACGGGTGTACACTACCAGGTGTACATAACCTGACGGGTGTACACTACCAGGTGTACATGACCTGACGGGTGTACACTACCAGGTGTACATAACCTGGTGGGTGTACACTAGCAGGTGTACATAACCTGACGGGTGTACACTACCAGGTGTACATAGCCTCATGGGTGTACACTACCAGGTGTACATAACCTGATGGGTGTACACTACCAAGTGTACATAACCTGATGGGTGTACACTACCATGTGTACATAACCTGATGGGTGTACACTACAAGATGTACATAATCTGACGATACGAATGGTATTTTTGACCGAGCAACAAATTATACAAGCAGGGCGAGAGTATCCCATAGTTCATACCAGACTATCGTCAATAATCTACACATTGATTTAAAAATTAATCAGAAAACTAATCCTGCGCAAATTACATTTGCTGTTGAATAATGTATGGAGACATTAGTCACTAGAGAGTGTTACTGCGCAGCTATAATAGTGTATACTGATATATTAGTCAATAGAGAGTGTTACTGCGCAGCTATAATAGTGTATACTGATATATTAGTCACTAGAGAGTGCTACTGCGCAGCGATAATAGTGTATACTGATATATTAGTCACTAGAGAGTGCTACTGCGCAGCGATAATAGTGTATACTGTTATATTAGTCACTAGAGAGTGCTACTGCGCAGCTATAATAGTGTATACTGTTATATTAGTCACTAGAGAGTGCTACTGCGCAGCGATAATAGTGTATACTGATATACTGTCACTAGAGAGTGCTACTGCGCAGCTATATATACCATAATTCACTAGCGTAAGGGATACGAAAAGAAGAGAGAAGTAATATGGAGAGATAATTCAATAGGTAGCAATATTAAGAGGCATGGCACAAGAAAAAGTGGAGGTTCGAGCCTTCGTCTGTCAAGGGCGATATAGTACGCAGGTCTTACGTCACTTACATGTTATTTAGGTAGCTTTGCTGTGGTGAGTAAAGATGACTTGTAGAATGCTCTGCTCACAATCAAAGGGAGCTCAGTTCGATTCCCGGACAGAACATATGGGTAAGTCCTTGTTCACATAGCAGTAAGTATGTATCTGGGTTTTCGTCTCTTTATACCTGCTGTCACTGTTCACCTAGCATTAAATACGTACCTGGTTATTAGTCTCCTTACAACTCCTGCCCTTGTTCACTTGCCAGTAAATAGGTACCTCGATGTTAGTTGACTGTTGGTGGCAGCCTGGGGGAGGTGGCATCCTGAGAATGGTACTATCCTGGGGAGGGTGCCATCCTAGGCGTAGCATCCCAGGGAGGGTGCCATTCTGTAAAAGTGGCACCCTGAGGCGTAGCATTATTATTATTATTATTATTATTATTATTATTATTATTATTATTATTATTATTATTATTATTATTATTATTATTATTATTATTATTATTATTATTATTATGATTATGATTATTACTATTATACCTATGGGAAGCGCTAAAATCTTAGGGGGTCATTACAGCGTCTGGGTAGGGGGGTGGTGGCAACCAGCGCCGGCTTAAAAAAAGAGGGATGATAGCCACAATTCCGTGGATCAAGAGCCCTTCACCGTCAACAAAGTATCACCATCACCACCCATTTCTTTGTAGGGGTACAATGGTCCCATTAATATTAGCGTACCTTGAGTGCAGAGTCAGCAGTGACTCCACAGAAAGTCTACGGGTTGAGCCACCCATGTTTCGTTACTTCTCACCTGATGTTCAATTTGTGTTCCTGCAAAATATTCTGTCAGCAGTTATATTATATTATTATTATTATTATTATTATTATTATTATTATTATTATTATTATTATTATTATTATTATTATCATTATTATTATTATTATTATTATTATCATTATTATTATTATTATTATTATTATTATTATTATTATTATTATTATTACTATTATTATTATTATTATTACTATTATAATTATTATTATTGTTATTATTATTATTATTATTATTATTATTATTATTATTATTATTATTATTATTATTATTATTATTATTATTATTATTATTATTATTACTATTATTATTATTATTATTTATTATTATTATTATTCTATTATTATTATTATTATTATTACTATTATTATCATTGTTATTATTAATATTACATTCGCAGGAAATTTATAAATCCCCATGCGTCATCGTAACATGCTCCTTTAGTGACATAATCAGCCCACTGAGACATGCTCGTTCGTGACCTGATCCGTTCGTGACCTAATCCACATTCGCTCTCCGAGGATAAACGAAGACAAAGACAAAAACCAAATATTTTTAGCTCTACCTAAATGCAAGTGTCTCTCGCATGGCAGTGAATTGAAGTGTCACGTGATGTCATGTCACGTGTTCATCACCTAATCTGCCGTCACCAGTTAAATGAGTCCAATTCTGCATTGGCACAATTAATTTCACGGTTTGCTTATTTACCGGAGAGTGAGAGACGTGCAGGAGAAAAAAATGTGAGGGTGGGATAGGGCGTGGAATAACTGGATTACAATATTACGATCATGTCGGTGGCTGTAGGATAGATGGACTCTGTATCACCAGTTAGAGGGATAGATGTCTGTGTATTACCAGATAGAGGGACAGATGTACTGTGTACTACCAGTTAGAGGGATAGATGTCTGTGTATTACCAGATAGAGGGATAGATGTACTGTGTATTACTGGACTGTTAGAGGGATAGATGTACTGTGTATTACTGGACTGTTAGAGGGATAGATGTACTGTGTATTACTGGACTGTTAGAGGGATAGATGTACTGTGTATTAGCAGTTAGAGGGATAGATGTACTGTGTATTACCAGTTAGTTAGAAGCGAAAAATGTGAAAAAATAGAACTTGATAAAGATAATATATTTTCTGGGGATAAAAGTATCACTCGTCTGTAATTTTAAAAGAGAAAAAATAAAAAGAAAGAGACGGGAGTGACTTAGAGAGAACACTCACATACACACACACAACACACACACGTGTGTGTGTGTGTGTGTGTATGTGTGTGTGTGTGTGTGAGTGTGTGTGAGTGCATAAGCAACAGGAGTCCAAACGTTATTGTACAGTTCTATACATCACTAGTGACGTCTCACTTGGATTACGTGGCTCAGTTTTGGTCTGACTACAAGATGGATATACATTCATTGGAAAACATTCAGAGAAGAATAACTAAAATGACTCACTGTGTAAGGGATCTCTCATATGAAGACAGACGTAGATCCCTGACTCTCCACTCTCTGGAGACACATAGAATGAGGGAAGTGTGTAAGTGGATGATGGGCATAAACAAAGGCAATGCTAAAGAAATACTGAGGATATCGAATCAGGTAAGAACAAGAAATAACGAATTAAAGTTAGATCAATTTAGATTTAGAAATATAGATAAGAGCTGGTTTTCGAAGAGAGTTATCGATGTGTGGAACAATCTTTCGAGTAGGGTAACTGAAGCTAGTACCATGGGCAGCTTTTAAAAGAGATTAGACAAATATATGAGTGGGAGGGGCTGGGTTTGATTGGTGTCGTGGGTACGGAAGTAAATTCTTGGGTAGCTTTGGGAAAGGGTGGTTTTGATAAGGACCTGCCATGTATGGGACAGTAGGCCTTCTGTAGTGTTCCACCGTTCTTATGTTCTTATTTGTGCGTGTAAGCTAATGTAAGTATGTACGTTTATGTGTTTATACAGTTACTAATATTATTACTATAACAACTACTGTTATTTGTACTACTACGACAACTACTACTAACTGTACCACTACCACTGCTACCACAACTACTATGACTACTACTACTACTACTACTACTACTACTACTACTACTACTACTACTACTACTGCTGCTGCTGCTGCTGCTGCTGCTGCTGCTGCTGCTGCTGCTGCTATTGCTGCTGCTGCTGCTACTACTGCTACTACCACAACTACTGCTACTACAACTAATACTACTACTGTTACTACTACAACTACTACTTCTATTACCACAACTACTATTACTACTACTACTACTACTACTACTACTACTACTACTACTACTACTGCTACCACCGCCACTACCACTACTACTACTACTACTACTATATTGCTGCAAATATCACCATCACTGGAATTCCAGTAAGTAGTGAACACTCTTAGCATCAATGATTCCACTGAAGAGATCATTAAGGAACATGTTGTATGTAACTCTATCCTGCTATTCTAATGAGGTACACAGCAACGAACGAGATAAACACCATCTTTATCATCATTTTCTTTCAGTTCCTTATCTCCCTTGCTCTAAATCCCAGTATTTCATGATTCAAAAATCTATACTTTAGAGGGTAATAGAGGCGAGAAACTATCCCATTTTATGATTGCTTATGAATAATAATAGAGAGGCAAAGATTACGAGGAGCTGGGGGTCTACCTTTCTAATTTGCATAACCCCTCCCCCGCCTCTCCCCAGGTCTCATGCAGGTTCTCGTGTCCAGGAGTCACCGTCTCTCTCTGTGGGTTACGTTTCAAAACGGCACATCTCCGAGGAGAGGTAGAGGTAGAGAGAGAGAGAGAGAGAGAGAGAGAGAGAGAGAGAGAACCTTGTGCTTCTCTATTCTTGACTTACACACCTAGGTACTATTAGAAACACCTCTATCTACGTAGGAATAGATGCCCCTTTTCAGCAGATAGCTTAGCTATGGACTTCCAAGTCTTCTGCTATCAGTGTTTCCTATGTACTAACACATACTCTCAACTCTTTTAGTCCCAAGGACATTAAAGGCATTATGACTATGGACTCTCTGAGTTCGTGGACTCATATAGAGTGCACTACAACAGCTCACGTTCTATACAGTGCCATGCTAACTGACGGGAGGTAACATTGTAAAATGAACGTATATCGCTGGAACCAATGCCTTTCTGAGCATTGACGTATAATTAAACGATGGATGGTGGGGAGAGAGTTTGATCAAACTTACTTGTGTGTTAAGCTGGTTCTTACAACTGGGGGTACAGATGTTTTAGATGTAACTTAAGTCAGTTGTCTGAGATAGTATGCTCACTTGACAGTTCTTGCCTGATCCTTACGGATTTAGAGCTTTCACGTAATAAAAATAATAATGATAATAATAATAATAAGTATAATAATGATAATGGAAATGATACTACTTACTACTACTACTACTACTAACTACTACTACTATACTTACTAATAATAATAATAATAATAATAATAATAATAATAATAATAATAAATGAAGATTATGGTAATAATAATAATAATAATAATAATAATAATAATAATAATAATAATAATAATAATAATAATAATAATAATAATAATAAATGAAGATTATGGTAATAATAATAACAATAATAATAATAATAATAATAATAATAATAATAATAACAACAATAATAATAATAATAATAATAATAATAATAATAATTATTATTATTATTATTATTATTATTATTATTATTATTATTATTATTATTTTTTATTATTATTATTATTATTATATTATTATTATTATTATTATTATTATTATTTATTATTATAACAATAATTAAACAACAAGAATAATAACAAAATAAACTTTCATTACTTTCCTTCAGAAAATAGCCGTCAAAACAGCTTCAGTAAATTGCTTTAAATTTCGAGGTTGTGTTGTGCACAACTGTTGTGTGTACAATATTATCTTCTGCAGCGGCGCGTATTTGCAGTGTTGAGAGTTAAGTGCTAAGAGCAGGGAGGTGAACTTTGAGAGCTGTGTGTGCACTCACCTAGTTGTACTCACCTAGTTGAGGCGGCAGGGGTCGAGTCCAAGCTCCTGGCCCCGCCTCTTCACTGGTCGCTACTAGGTCACTCTCCCTGAATTGTGAGCTTTATCATACCTCTGCTTAAAGCTATGTATGGATCCTGCCTCCACTACATCGCTTCCCAAACTATTCCACTTCTTGACTGCTTTTTGGTTGAAGAAATACTTCCTAACATCCCTGTGATTCATCTGTGTCTTCAACTTCCAACTGTGTCCCCTTGTTTCTGTGTCCCATCTCTGGAACATCCTGTCTTTGTTCACCTTGTCAATTCCTCTCAGTATTTTCTTTGTCGTTATCATGTCCCCCCTATCTCTCCTGTCCTCCAGTTTCGGCAGGTTGATTTCCCTTAACCTCTCCTCGTAGGACATACCTCTTAGCTCTGGGACTAGTCTTGTTGCAAACCTTTGCACTTTCTCTAGTTTCTTTACGTGCTTGGCTAGATTTGGGTTCCAAACTGGTGCCGCATTCTCCAATATGGACTTAAAGTACGCAGTGTACAGAGTCCTGAACGATTCCTTATTAAGATGACGGAATGCTGTCCTTAGGTTTGCTAGGCGCCCATATGCTGCAGCAGTTATTTGGTTGATGTGCGCTTCAGGAGATGTGCCTGGTGTTATACTCGCCCCAAGATCTTTTTCCTTGAGTGAGGTTTGTAGTCTCTGGTCCCCTAGACTGTACTCCGTCTGCGGTCTTCTTTGCCCTTCCCCAATCTTTATGACTTTGCACTTGGTGGGGTTGAACTCCAGAAACCAATTGCTGACCCAGGCTTACAGCCTGTCCAGATCCCTCTGTAGTTTTTCCTGGTCCTCGTCCGATTGAATTCTTCTCATCAACTTCACGTCATCTGCAAACAGGGACACCTCAGAGTCTATTCCTTCCGTCATGTCGTTCACAAATACCAGAAACAGAACTGATCCTAGGACTGACCCCTGTGGGACCCCGCTGGTCACAGGTGCCCACTCTGACACCTCGCCTCGTACCATAACTCGCTGCTGTCTTCCTGACAAGTATTCCCTGATCCACTGTAATGCCTTCCCCGTTATCCTTGCTTGGTCCTCCAACTTTTTGCACTAATCTCTTGTGTGAAACTGTGTCAAACGCCTTCTTGCAGTCCAAGAAAATGCAATCTACCCACCCCTCTCTCTCTTGTCTTACTGCTGTCACCCTGTCATAGAACTCCAGTAGGTTTGTGACACAGGATTTTCCGTACCTGAAACTGTGTTGGTTGTTGTTGATAGCTCATTTCTTTCTAGATGTTCCACCACTCTTCTCCTGATAATCTTCTCCATGACTTTGCATACTATACATGTCAGTGACACTGGTCTGTAGTTTAGTGCTTCTTGTCTGTCTCCTTTTTTAAAAACCGGGACTACATTTGCTGTTTTCCATACCACAGGTAATTTCCCTGTTTCGATAGATGTGTTGAATATTGTTCTTAGGGGTATACATAGCGCCTCTGCACCCTCTCTCAGAACCCATGGAGAGATGTTATCCGGCTCCATCGCCTTTGAGGTGTCTAGCTCATTCAGAAGTCTCCTCACTTCTTCTTCGGTTGTATGTATTGTGTCCAACACTTGGTGGTGCACCCCACCTCTCCGTCTTTCTGGAGTCCCTTCTGTCTTCTCTGCGAACACTTCTTTCAATCTCACGTTGAGTTTCTCACATACTTCGCGGTCGAGTGTGTGTGTGTGTGGTACTGTGTGGCACTGTGGGTAACCACTACACTGTGTGATACCGTTGGAAACACACCATTGCGTGATACTATGTAAAACAGTACACTGTATTGTGCTCTGGGAAACAGAACACTGTGAGGTACTGTGGGTAAACACAACACTGTGTGGTACTGTGGGAAACACTACACTATGTGGTACTGTGAGAAACACGATACTGTGTGGTACTGTGGGAAGCACAAGACTCTGCGGTACTGTGGGAAGCAGTATACTGTGTGGTACTGTGGGAAACACAACACTGTGGTACTGGAAATATAAACACAAATGCAGTATAATGTGATCCTTTATTGACAACGTTACACCCACACAGTGGGCTTTTTCAAGTCACACACGGATCCGTGTGTGACTTGAAAAAGCCCACTGTGTGGGTGAAACGTTGTCAATAAAGGATCACATTATACTGCATTTGTGTTTATATTTCCATTGTGTCGGTATTTTATACCATTTATTTCCACTGTGTGGTACTGTTGGAAACACTACACTGTGTGGTACTGTGGGAAACACAACATTGTGTGGTACTATTGGAAACACTACACTGTGTGGTACTGTGGGAAACACAAAACTGTGTGGTACTATTGGAAATACTACACTGTGTGGTACTGTGGGAAACACTACGCTGTGTGATACTGTGAGTAAACACTACACCGTGTGGTACTGTGGGAAACACAACACTGTGTGGTACTGTATGAAACACTACACTGTGTGGTACTGTATGAAACACTACACTGTGTGGTACTGTATGAAACACTACACTGTGTGGAACTGTATGAAACACTACACTGTGTGGTACTGTATGAAACACTACACAGTGTGGTACTGTATGAAACACTACACTGTGTGGTACTGTATGAAACACTACACTGTGTGGTACTGTATGGAACACTACACTGTGTGGTACTGTATGAAACACTACACTGTGTGGTACTGCATGAAACACTACACTCTGTGGTACTGTATGAAACACTACACTGTGTGGTACTGTATGAAACACTACACTGTGTGGTACTGTATGAAATACTACACTGTGTGGTACTGTATGAAACACTACACTGTGTGGTACTGTATGAATCACTACACTGTGTGGTACTGTATGAAACACTACACCCTGTGGTACTGTATGAAACACTACACTGTGTGGTGCTGTATGAAACACTACACTGTGTGGTACTGTATGAAACACTACACTGTGTGGTACTGTATGAAACACAACACTGTGTGGTACTGTATGAAACACTACACTGTGTGGTACTGTATGAAACACTACACTGTGTGGTACTGTATGAAACACTACACTGTTTGGTACTGTATGAAACATTACACTGTGTGGTTCTGTATGAAACACTACACTGTGTGGTACTGTATGAAACACTACACTGTGTGGTACTGTATGAAACACTACACTGTGTGGTACTGTATGAACACAACACTGTGTGGTACTGCATGAAAACACTACACTGTGTGGTACTGTATGAAACACTACACTGTGTGGTACTGTATGAAACACTACACTGTGTGGTACTGTATGAAACACAACACTGTGTGGTACTGCATGAAACACTACACTGTGTGGTACTGTATGAAACACTACACTGTGTGGTACTGTATGAAACACTACACTGTGTGGTTCTGTATGAAACACTACACTGTGTGGTACTGTATGAAACACTACACTGTGTGGTACTGTATGAAACACAACACTGTGTGGTACTGTATGAAACACTACACTGTGTGGTACTGTATGAAACACTACACTGTGTGGTACTGTATGAAACACTACACTGTTGTGGTACTGTATGAAAACACAACACTGTGTGGTACTGCATGAAACACTACACTGTGTGGTACTGTATGAAACACTACACTGTGTGGTACTGTATGAAACACAACACTGTGTGGTACTGTATGAAACACTACACTGTGTGGTACTGTATGAAACACTACACTGTGTGGTTCTGTATGAAACACTACACTGTGTGGTACTGTATGAAACACAACACTGTGTGGTACTGCATGAAACACTACACTGTGTGGTACTGTATGAAACACAACACTGTGTGGTACTGTATGAAACACTACACTGTGTGGTACTGTATGAAACACTACACTGTGTGGTTACTGTATGAAACACTTACACTGTGTAGTACTGTATGAAACACTACACTGTGTGGTACTGTATGAAACACAACACTGTGTGGTACTGTATGAAACACTACACTGTGTGGTACTGTATGAAACACTACACTGTGTGGTACTGTATGAAACACTACACTGTGTGGTACTGTATGAAACACAACACTGTGTGATACTGTATGAAACACAACACTGTGTGGTACTGTATGAAACACTACACTGTGTGATACTGTATGAAACACTACACTGTGTGGTACTGTATGAAACACAACACTGTGTGGTACTGCATGAAACACTACACTGTGTGGTACTGTATGAAACACTACACTGTGTGATACTGTATGAAACACTACACTGTGTGGTACTGTATGAAACACTACACTGTGTGGTACTGTATGAAACACTACACTGTGTGATACTGTATGAAACACTACACTGTGTGGTACTGTATGAAACACAACACTGTGTGGTACTGTATGAAACACTACACTGTGTGGTACTGTATGAAACACTACACTGTGTGGTACTGTATGAACACTACACTGTGTGGTACTGTATGAAACACTACACTGTGTGGTACTGTATGAAACACTACACTGTGTGATACTGTATGAAACACTACACTGTGTGGTACTGTATGAAACACTACACTGTGTGGTACTGTATGAAACACTACACTGTGTGATACTGTATGAAACACTACACTGTGTGGTACTGTATGAAACACTACACTGTGTGATACTGTATGAAACACTACACTGTGTGATACTGTATGAAACGCTACACTGTGTGGTACTGTATGAAACACTACACTGTGTGATACTGTATGAAACACTACACTGTGTGATACTGTATGAAACACTACACTGTGTGGTCCAGGAGAAGGAAGGGGGTGTCTGACGTCCGCTCCACTTCGCCATATATATGTAGATTTGACCACACAATAAGAGAATAAATTAGATGAAGTTTTTTCATATGTTGGAGCTGGTTTGAGACACCACCAATATTGCTGACTAAAATGTCTCGACATTTGCAAAATTTGACTATAATTTCGCTTGTTTTATTTTGTGGTTATCCCCCCTCTTCTTCTTAAGGAAGGTTTCGCCCAGTTGTGTCTTGACAATGGTTCTCTGTCTATGTTTCTCTCTCTCTCTCTCTCTCTCTCTCCTCTCTCTCTCTCTCTCTCTCTCTCTCTCTCTCTCTCCTCTCTCTCTCTCTCCTCTCTCTCTCTCTCTCTCTCTATAATATGTCTTGCCTCTCTGTCCTGTAATTATCATATCCTCTCCACTCCTCCATTAGTGCTCTCGCTCTCACCTCGTCTCCTCTTACCCTTGTTGTCATTTTCTCTTTATCTTCTCTTTTCTCCTCACTTCATTCCGTCTTCATTTTCTCGACTCTTTCTCTTCACTTTCTCTTCACTTTCTTTCCACTTTCTCTTCACTTTTTCTTCACTTTCTCTTCATTTTCTCTTCACTCTCTCTTATTTTCTCTCCATTTTCTTTTCTTCTGCTCTTCCTTTGCCCGTCAAATTCTTTCCACCTTCTCTCCACTCTGTATTCACCATTTTGTTTATAGAATATATGTTGTTTCTCTCTCTCTCTCTCTCTCTCTTCTCTCTCTCTCCTCTCTCTCTCTCTCTCTCTCTCTCTCTCTCTCTCTCTCTCTCTTTCTCTCTCTCTCTCCAATCATTACTAATTACCTCACCTCCCCCCATAAAATCCTCTTGTAATCGTAATGACAAGATATAGAATAATGAACTAGGCCAGCGATAACTAGCGATAACCAGCGATAATGAGATGAAATAAGCAATAAATAAAATAACTAAGAGATAATAGTTATTTTATCCAAGTTTTTTTTTTCACACTGGATAAATATAAACAGTTTTTTCTGAAAACATTGTGTGAGTTTTTGTCCCCTGGTTTAATCTGATTTTATGAGGTCATGTAATGGTGAAGGACAGTGGAACTGAGAGAGAAGAGAGAGAGAGAGAGGAGAGAGAGAGAGGAGAGAGAGAGAGAGAGAGAGAGAGGAGAGAGAGAGAGAGAGAGAGAGAGAGAGAGAGAGAGAGAGAGACAGAGAGACAGAGAGAACCTAGAATCCCACATATTGCCTGCGTCCAGACGTAGACAGTATTGTCCATAGACAATACTGTCCAGACATAGACAATATTGTCCAAACTTAGACAGTATTGTCCACACACAATATTATCCAGACATAGACAATATTGTCCAAACTTAGACAGTATTGTCCACACACAATATTATCCAGACATAGAAAATATTGTCCAAACTTAGACAGTATTGTCCACACACAATATTATCCAGACATAGAAAATATTGTCCAAACTTAGACAGTATTGTCCACATATAATATTATCCAGACATAGACAATATTGTCCAAACTTAGACAGTATTGTCCACACACAATATTATCCAGACATAGACAATATTGTCCAAACTTAGACAGTATTGTCCACACACAATATTATCCAGACATAGACAATATTGTCCAAACTTAGACAGTATTGTCCACACACAATATTATCCAGACATAGACAATATTTTCCAAACTTAGTATTGTCCACACACAATATTATCCAGACATAGACAATATTTTCCAAACTTAGTATTGTCCACACACAATATTATCCAGACATAGACAATATTGTCCAAACTTAGACAGTATTGTCCACACACAATATTATCCAGACATAGACAATATTGTCCAAACTTAGTATTGTCCACACACAATATTATCCAGACATAGACAATATTGTCCAAACTTAGACAGTATTGTCCACACACAATATTATCCAGACATAGACAATACACACACTGTCAGCAGCTCTCAGTTATATTTCATTAGTGATCATTGGTCAACACAGAAGATCATTGTTCATAATTTCTTTTCGACCTGGTCTCTAAAACTGGTCATAATAATTCAGGGTATCCAGAGCTCACCCAGTGAAGGTTGATGTTTCAGATAGCCCTTTTTTTTAATTATTTATCTGCGTATTTAAGGTATAGATTTGAAGTTTCTGGAGATGGTGTCTTTCTAGGCCGAAAATATTCACTGTATATCTTATGTCAAGGTTCGCATTTTTCCAATATTTTAATTCAGCAAGTTTATGTGTATGTATATATGTATTTATGTATGTATGTATGTTTGTATATATGTATGTATGTATTTATGTATGTATGTATGTATGTATATATGTATGTATGTATGAGTGTATGTATGTATTTATGTATGTATGTATGTTTATGTGAGGCCTGGTCACAGACCGGGTAGCGGGGGAGTATACCTGGAGTATACCTCTCCAGGTATACTCCAGGTATGCATAATTGTATTTACATTGTTGATATGTATATATAAGTATGCTGTGTATACTCTCGCCTCTAGCTCTGGAACCAACCATGCTGTGTATACTCTCGCCTCTAGCTCTGCAACCAACCATGATGTGTATACTCTCGCCTCTAGCTCTGGAACAACCATGCTGTGTATCTCTCGCCTCAGCTCTGGAACCAACCATGCTGTGTATAATCTCGCCTCTAGCTCTGGAACCAACCATGCTGTGTATACTCTCGCCTCTAGCTCTGGAACCAACCATGCTGTGTATAATCTCGCCTCTAGCTCTGGAACCAACCATGCTGTGTATACTCTCGCCTCTAGCTCTGGAACCAACCATGCTGTGTATAATCTCGCCTCTAGCTCTGAACCAACCATGCTGTGTATACTCCTCGCCTCTAGCCTGGAACCAACCATGCTGTGTATAATCTCGCCTCTAGCTCTGGAACCAACCATGCTGTGTATACTCTCGCCTCTAGCTCTGGAACCAAACCATGCTGTGTATACTCTCGCCTCTAGCTCTGGAACCAACCATGCTGTGTATACTCTCGCCTCTAGTCTAGAACCAACCATGCTGTGTATACTCTCGCCTCTAGCTCTGGAACCAACCATGCTGTGTATAATCTCGCCTCTAGCTCTAGAACCAACCATGCTGTGTATACTCTCGCCTCTAGCTCTAGAACCAACCATGCTGTGTTATACTCTCGCCTCTAGTCTAGAACCAACCATGCTGTGTATACTCTCGCCTCTAGCTCTAGAACCAACCATGCTGTGTATACTCTCGCCTCTAGCTCTAGAACCAACCATGCTGTGTATACTCTCGCCTCTAGCTCTGGAACCAACCATGCTGTGTATAATCTCGCCTCTAGCTCTGGAACCAACCATGCTGTGTATACTCTCGCCTCTAGCTCTGGAACCAACCATGCTGTGTATACTCTCGCCTCTAGCTCTGGAACCAACCATGCTGTGTATACTCTCGCCTCTAGCTCTAGAACCAACCATGCTGTGTATACTCTCGCCTCTAGCTCTAGAACCAACCAATGCTGTGTATACTCTCGCCTCTAGCTCTAGAACCAACCATGCTGTGTATACTCTCGCCTCTAGCTCTAGAACCAACCATGCTGTGTATACTCTCGCCTCTAGCTCTAGAACCAACCATGCTGTGTATACTCTCGCCTCTAGCTCTGGAACCAACCATGCTGTGTATACTCTCGCCTCTAGCTCTGGAACCAACCATGCTGTGTATACTCTCGCCTCTAGCTCTGGAACCAACCATGCTGTGTATACTCTCGCTCTCTAGCTCTGGAACCAACCATGCTGTGTATACTCTCGCCTCTAGCTCTGGAACCAACCATGCTGTGTATACTCTCGCCTCTAGCTCTAGAACCAAACCATGCTGTGTATACTCTCGCCTCTAGCTCTAGAACCAACCATGCTGTGTATACTCTCGCCTCTAGCTCTAGAACCAACCATGCTGTGTATACTCTCGCCTCTAGCTCTAGAACCAACCATGCTGTGTATTACTCTCGCCTCTAGCTCTGGAACCAACCATGCTGTGTATAATCTCGCCTCTAGCTCTGGAACCAACCATGCTGTGTATACTCTCGCCTCTAGCTCTAGAACCAACCATGCTGTGTATACTCTCGCCTCTAGCTCTAGAACCAACCATGCTGTGTATACTCTCGCCTCTAGCTCTAGAACCAACCATGCTGTGTATACTCTCGCCTCTAGCTCTAGAACCAACCATGCTGTGTATACTCTCGCCTCTAGCTCTGGAACCAACCATGCTGTGTATACTCTCGCCTCTAGCTCTAGAACCAACCATGCTGTGTATACTCTCGCCTCTAGCTCTGGAACCAACCATGCTGTGTATAATCTCGCCTCTAGCTCTAGAACCAACCATGCTGTGTATACTCTCGCCTCTAGCTCTGGAACCAACCATGCTGTGTATAATCTCGCCTCTAGCTCTGGAACCAACCATGCTGTGTATACTCTCGCCTCTAGCTCTGGAACCAACCATGCTGTGTATACTCTCGCCTCTAGCTCTGGAACGAACCATGCTGTGTATACTCTCGCCTCTAGCTCTAGAACCAACCATGCTGTGTATACTCTCGCCTCTAGCTCTAGAACCAACCATGCTGTGTATACTCTCGCCTCTAGCTCTGGAACCAACCATGCTGTGTATACTCTCGCCTCTAGCTCTGGGACCAACCATGCTGTGTATACTCTCGCCTCTAGCTCTGGAACCAACCATGCTGTGTATACTCTCGCCTCTAGCTCTGGAACCACCATGCTGTGTATACTCTCGCCTCTAGCTCTGGAACCAACCATGCTGTGTTTACTCTCGCCTCTAGCTCTGGAACCAACCATGCTGTGTATACTCTCGCCTCTAGCTCTAGAACCAACCATGCTGTGTATACTCTCGCCTCTAGCTCTGGAACCAACCATGCTGTGTATACTCTCGCCTCTAGCTCTGGGACCAACCATGCTGTGTATACTCTCGCCTCTAGCTCTGGAACCAACCATGCTGTGTATACTCTCGCCTCTAGCTCTGGAACCAACCATGCTGTGTATACTCTCGCCTCTAGCTCTGGACCAACCATGCTGTGTATACTCTCGCCTCTAGCTCTGGAACCAACCATGCTGTGTATAATCTCGCCTCTAGCTCTGGAACCAACCATGCTGTGTTAACTCTCGCCTCTAGCTCTGGAACCAACCATGCTGTGTATAATCTCGCCTCTAGCTCTGGAACCAACCATGCTGTGTATACTCTCGCCTCTAGCTCTGGAACCAACCATGCTGTGTATACTCTCGCCTCTAGCTCTGGGACCAACCATGCTGTGTATACTCTCGCCTCTAGCTCTGGAACCAACCATGCTGTGTATAATCTCGCCTCTAGCTCTGGAACCAACCATGCTGTGTTATACTCTCGCCCTCTAGCTCTGGGACCAACCATGCTGTGTATACTCTCGCCTCTAGCTCTAGAACCAACCATGCTGTGTATACTCTCGCCTCTAGCTCTAGAACCAACCATGCTGTGTATACTCTCGCCTCTAGCTCTGGAACCAACCATGCTGTGTATACTCTCGCCTCTAGCTCTAGAACCAACCATGCTGTGTATACTCTCGCCTCTAGCTCTGGAACCAACCATGCTGTGTATACTCTCGCCTCTAGCTCTGGAACCAACCATGCTGTGTATACTGTGTATACCTGTGTATACTGAAACCAAGACAACAGTGCATAAGTGTTCGCAATAAAGCTAATAGAATCCTTGGCTTCATATCAAGAAGCATAAATAATAGGAGTCCTCAGGTTGTTCTTCAACTCTATACATCCTTGGTTAGGCCTCATTTAGATTATGCTGCACAGTTTTGGTCACCGTATTACAGAATGGATATAAATTCTCTGGAAAATGTACAAAGGAGGATGACAAAGATGATCCCATGTATCAGAAACCTTCCCTATGAGGATAGACTAAGGGCCCTGAAACTGCACTCTCTAGAAAGACGTAGAATTAGGGGGGATATGATTGAGGTTTATAAGTGGAAGACAGGAATAAATAAATGGGATGTAAATAGTGTGCTGAAAATATCTAGCCTAGACAGGACTCGCAGCAATGGTTTTAAGTTGGAAAATTCAGATTCAGGAGGGATATAGGAAAGTACTGGTTTGGTAATAGAGTTGTGGATGAGTGGAACAAACTCCCAAGTACCGTTATAGAGGCCAGAACGTTGTGTAGCTTTAAAAATAGGTTGGATAAATACATGAGTAGATGTGGGTGGGTGTGAGTTGGACCTGATAGCTTGTGCTAACAGGTCGGTTGCCGTGTTCCTCCCTTAATTAAGTCAATGTGACCTGACCTGACTAGGTTGGGTGCATTGGCTTAAGCCGGTAGGGACTTGGACCTGCCTCGCATGGGCCAGTAGGCCTTCTGCAGTGTTCCTTCGTTCTTATGTTCTTCTTCTTCTTCTTATGTACTCTCGCCTCTAGCTCTGGAACCAACCATGCTGTGTATACTCTCGCCTCTAGCTCTAGAACCAACCATGCTGTGTATACTCTCGCCTCTAGCTCTGGAACCAACCATGCTGTGTATACTCTCGCCTCTAGCTCTGGGACCAACCATGCTGTGTATACTCTCGCCTCTAGCTCTAGAACCAACCATGCTGTGTATACTCTCGCCTCTAGCTCTGGGACCAACCATGCTGTGTATACTCTCGCCTCTAGCTCTGGGACCAACCATGCTGTGTATACTCTCGCCCTATAGCTCTGGAACCAACCATGCTGTGTATACTATCGCCTCTAGTCTGGAACCAACCATGCTGTGTATACTCTCGCCTCTAGCTCTGGGACAACCATGCTGTGTATACTCTGCCTCTAGCTCTGGGACCAACCATGCTGTGTATACTCTCGCCTCTAGCTCTGGAACCAACCATGCTGTGTATACTCTCGCCTCTAGCTCTGGAACCAACCATGCTGTGTATACTCTCGCCTCTAGCTCTGGGACCAACCATGCTGTGTATACTCTCGCCTCTAGCTCTGAGACCAACCATGCTGTGTATACTCTCGCCTTAGCTCTGGGACCAACCTGCTGTGTATACCTCTCGCCTCTAGCTCTGGACCAACCATGCTGTGTATACTCTCGCCTCTAGCTCTGGGACCAACCATGCTGTGTATACTCTCGCCTCTAGCTCTAGAAACCAACCATGCTGTGTATACTCTCGCCTCTAGCTCTGGAACCAACCATGCTGTGTATTACTCTCGCCTCTAGCTCTGGAACCAACCATGCTGTGTATAATCTCGCCTCTAGCTCTGGAACCAACCATGCTGTGTATACTCTCGCCTCTAGCTCTAGAACCAACCATGCTGTGTATAATCTCGCCTCTAGCTCTGGAACCAACCATGCTGTGTATACTCTCGCCTCTAGCTCTAGAACCAACCATGCTGTGTATACTCCGCCTCTAGCTCTGGAAACCAACCATGCTGTGTTACTCTCGCCTCTAGCTCTGGAACCAACCATGCTGTGTATACTCTGCCTCTAGCTCTGGAACCAACCATGCTGTGTTATACTCTCGCCTCTAGCTCTGGGACCAACCATGCTGTGTATACTCTCGCCTCTAGCTCTGGAACCAACCATGCTGTGTATACTCTCGCCTCTAGCTCTGGAACCAACCATGCTGTGTATACTCTCGCTTCTAGCTCTGGGACCAACCATGCTGTGTATACTCTCGCCTCTAGCTCTGGAACCAACCATGCTGTGTATACTCTCGCCTCTAGCTCTGGGACCAACCATGCTGTGTATACTCTCGCCTCTAGCTCTGGAACCAACCATGCTGTGTATACTCTCGCCTCTAGCTCTGGAACCAACCATTGCTGTGTATACTCTCGCCTCTAGCTCTGGGACCAACCATGCTGTGTATACTCTCGCCTCTAGCTCTAGAACCAACCATGCTGTGTATACTCTCGCCTCTAGCTCTGGAACCAACCATGCTGTGTATACTCTCGCCTCTAGCTCTGGAACCAACCATGCTGTGTATACTCTCGCCTCTAGCTCTGGAACCAACCATGCGTTATACTCGCTCTACTCTGAACCAACATGCTGGTATACTCTCGCCTCTAGCTCTGGAACCAACCATGCTGTGTATACTCTCGCCTCTAGCTCTAGAACAACCATGCTGTGTATACTCTCGCCTCTAGCTCTAGAACCAACCATGCTGTGTATACTCTCGCCTCTAGCTACTGGAACCAACCATGCTGTGTATACTCTCGCCTCTAGCTCTGGAACCAACCATGCTGTGTATACTCTCGCCTCTAGCTCTGGAACCAACCATGCTGTGTATACTCTCGCCTCTAGCTCTGGGACCAACCATGCTGTGTATACTCTCGCCTCTAGCTCTGGAACCAACCATGCTGTGTATACTCTCGCCTCTAGCTCTGGAACAACCATGCTGTGTATACTCTCGCCTCTAGCTCTGGGACCAACCATGCTGTGTATACTCTCGCCTCTAGCTCTGGAACCAACCATGCTGTGTATACTCTCGCCTCTAGCTCTGGGACCAACCATGCTGTGTATACTCTCGCCTCTAGCTCTGGAACCAACCATGCTTGTGTATACTCTCGCCTCTAGCTCTGGAACCAACCATGCTGTGTATACTCTCGCCTCTAGCTCTGGGACCAACCATGCTGTGTATACTCTCGCCTCTAGCTCTAGAACCAACCATGCTGTGTATACTCTCGCCTCTAGCTCTGGAACCAACCATGCTGTGTATACTCTCGCCTCTAGCTCTGAACCAACCATGCTGTGTATACTCTCGCCTCTAGCTCTGGAACCAACCATGCTGTGTATACTCTCGCCTCTAGCTCTGGAACCAACCATGCTGTGTATACTCTCGCCTCTAGCTCTAGAACCAACCATGCTGTGTATACTCTCGCCTCTAGCTCTGGGACCAACCATGCTGTGTATACTCTCGCCTCTAGCTCTGGGACCAACCATGCTGTGTATACTCTCGCCTCTAGCTCTGGGACCAACCATGCTGTGTATACTCTCGCCTCTAGCTCTGGGACCAACCATGCTGTGTATACTCTCGCCTCTAGCTCTAGAACCAACCATGCTGTGTATACTCTCGCCTCTAGCTCTGGAACCCACCATGCTGTGTATACTCTCGCCTCTAGCTCTAGAACCCACCATGCTGTGTATACTCTCGCCTCTAGCTCTGGGACCAACCATGCTGTGTATACTCTCGCTTCTAGCTCTGGGACCAACCATGCTGTGTATACTCTCGCCTCTAGCTCTGGGACCAACCATGCTGTGTATACTCTCGCCTCTAGCTCTGGGACCAACCATGCTGTGTATACTCTCGCCTCTAGCTCTGGGACCAACCATGCTGTGTATACTCTCGCCTCTAGCTCTGGGACCAACCATGCTGTGTATACTCTCGCCTCTAGCTCTGGGACCAACCATGCTGTGTATACTCTCGCCTCTAGCTCTAGAACCAACCATGCTGTGTATACTCTCGCCTCTAGCTCTAGGACCAACCATGCTGTGTATACTCTCGCCTCTAGCTCTAGAACCAACCATGCTGTGTATACTCTCGCCTCTAGCTCTGGGACCAACCATGCTGTGTATAACTCTCGCCTCTAGCTCTGGGACCAACCATGCTGTGTATACTCTCGCCTCTAGCTCTGGAACCAACCATGCTGTGTATACTCTCGCCTCTAGCTCTGGAACCAACCATGCTGTGTATACTCTCGCCTCTAGCTCTGGAACCAACCATGCTGTGTATACTCTCGCCTCTAGCTCTGGAACCAACCATGCTGTGTATACTCTCGCCTCTAGCTCTGGGACCAACCATGCTGTGTATACTCTCGCCTCTAGCTCTGGAACCAAACCATGCTGTGTATACTCTCGCCTCTAGCTCTGGGACCAACCATGCTGTGTATACTCTCGCCTCTAGCTCTGGGACCAACCATGCTGTGTATACTCTCGCCTCTAGCTCTGGGACCCACCATGCTGTGTATACTCTCGCCTCTAGCTCTGGGACCCACCATGCTGTGTATACTCTCGCCTCTAGCTCTGGGACCCACCATGCTGTGTATACTCTCGCCTCTAGCTCTGGGACCAACCATGCTGTGTATACTCTCGCCTCTAGCTCTGGGACCCACCATGCTGTGTATACTCTCGCCTCTAGCTCTGGGACCCACATTTTGAAAATATAATCAGTTCTCCTGTGAGAAATTCTCATATTAACTCGTCTCGGAAGCTAGAGACTTGGGGGTAAATGACTGGCATGTTGACATGCGCTACGGTCGCCATGCGGCGCATGTCACTGTATCTTGCGACACTACAATCCACTGTACACCCTCGTACAACAGGGTGCAACGTTGTCCAAAACTGTACGACATTGTGGTGGACTGTGTGACATTGAACAGTATTGTTCAAAACTGTGCAAAATTTTCGCGAAATTGTACACTAATGTAGACTATAGATCAGGAAGTAGGTTGATCCTCCCTCCGGGTTTATGGCTCATACTGGTCTCTCACACTGGTCATCTCTGATCCCTCACACTGCTCATGTCTGATCCCACACACTGCTCATGTTTGACCCCCCTCACACTGCTCATGTCTGACCCCACTCACACTGCTCATGTCTGACCCCTAACACTGCTCATGTCTGACCCCACACACTGCTCATGTTTGACCCCCCTCACATTGCTCATGTCTGACCCCACTCACACTGCTCATGTCCGACCCCTAACACTGCTCATGTCTGACCCCATACACTGCTCATGTCTGACCCCTCACATTGCTCATGTCTGACCCCTCACACTGCTCATGTCTGACCCCTCACACTGCTCATGTCTGACCCCTAACACTGCTCATGTCTGACCCCACACACTGCTCATGTCTGACCCCTCACACTGCTCATGTCTGACCCCTCACACTGCTCATGTCTGACCCCTAACACTGCTCATGTCTGACCCCACACACTGCTCATGTCTGACCCCTCACACTGCTCATGTCTGACCCCACACACTGCTCATGTCTGGCCCCTCACACTGCTCATGTCTGACCCCTCACACTGCTCATGTCTGACCCCTCACACTACTCATGTCTGACCCCCTCACACTGCTCATATCTGACCCTTCACACTGCTCATGTCTGACCCCTAACACTGCTCATGTCTGACCTCTCACACTGCTCATGTCTGTCCCCTCACACTGCTCATGTCTGACCCCTCACACTGTTCATGTCTGACCCCTCACACTGCTCATGTCTGGCTCCTCACGCTTATGTATGAATCCGCATAATGTTCATGTCTGACCTCTTATACTGCTCATGTCTGATCCTTCACACTGCTCAAGTCTGACCTCAAACACTGCTCATGTCTGACCCCCACACACTGCTCATGTCTGGCCCCTCACACTGCTCAAGTCTGACCTCTCACACTGCTCATGTCAGACCCCTCACACTGCTCATGTTTGACCTCTCACACTGCTCATGTCTGACCTCTCACACTACTCATGTCTGACCCCTCACACTGCTCATGTCTGACCCCATCACATTTCTCATGTCTAACTCTCATGTCTTACTGAATCTTTCTAAACAGAAAGAAAAACATATCGCAAAAGCATTTTTCATTTTATCTCGTTTTATTTGTAAATTCGATCTATGGTTGTTGGGGATGTAACGACGATCATGAAAGACTGATTGTTGGAGTTACTTGCCCAATCAGATCTGGTCTGACTGGCAGATTTGTTTTTATTTCTTGTCAGTTCTCAAATTACAGGGTATGTGTGTGTGTGTCCTTACCTATTTGAGGTTGCAGGGCTCGAGTCACAGCTCGTGTGTGTGTGTGTGTGTGTGTGTGTGTGTGTGTGTGTGTGTGTGTGTGTGTGTGTGTGTGTGTGTGTGTGTGTGTGTGTGGTGTGTGTGTGTGTGTGTGTGTGTGTGCGTGTGTGTGTGTATGTGTGTGTGTGTGTGTGTGTGTGTGTGTGTGTGTGTGTGTGTGTGTGTGTGTGTGTGTCGTTACAATTTATGATCCCCCAGCTCTCCTTTCATCATTTCTTTCTTTTCCTATATCCATCCTATTCACCACACTTCCTCCTTCCCATCCTCTCCTCTTGTACCTCGTCACACGTCCTCTCACACCTGCAGCTCGCCACACATGTGTCTCGTTACATATGTGATACAAAACTATTGACTCAAGAGTTTCAATTGTTTTGAAAGCGAACGTTCAGTCTGATTCACTGTAATATTCATGAGAGACGCACAAACACAAGTTTACAATTTATTCTCTCTCTCTCTGTCTCTCTCTGTGTGTGTCTCTCTCTCTTTTTTTTTTTTTTTTTTTTTCTTTTTTTTTTTTTTTTTTTTTTTTTTACACAGGGTTTGACAAGGTTAAGGACCCCTAGCTTTATTGACAAGCTATTTACAGGTTAAGGATTCCTAACTTTATTGGCAAGCTAAGAGCTGTTACCTACATCAGCTCATTTGAAAACATGTTATGAGACATACAAGTAGGGAACAGGATGAAGTTGGAGCCATCTGTGGGCCAGCATTTTCATTTGATCAACTGACTTTATCTCGTTGACATCATTATGCTGTACGAATGTGTTCCATACTCGAGTCATCCTGGGTATATAGGATCTCAGATGGAGTGAAGTTCTGGAGAAGGGTACAGCCAGAGTGAAGTTGCTGCTTTCTGCCCGTCTTGTGGCATAAAAGATTGTTTCACGCTGTCCTCGAAGTGGATCCAAGTGTGGTACTTTGACAATATTGGCCTTGTACATAGCAGTAAGGCCACCCACATCCCTCCTATGTTGAAGGCTCTGCTGAAATGACAGATCTATCCAGGATGGATCCAGGCGAGAGATGAGACGTCTTGCTCTGTTCTCTACTCTGTCAAGCAGTCGCAGATGAGAGGGGGGGGGGCAGGCAAACCAAGAAACTGGAGAATACTCAAGGTGTGAGCGTACTTGTGCCTCGTACAGAATCTTGCAATTCCTACTGTCAAGTAGATGCGAGATACGGCGAAGTACTGTAAACTTTTTGGCTGCCTTGTTTGCAAGATTTACAACATGGTTCTTCATGGTTAGTTTGGAGTCAAATTTCATCCCAAGGATATCAACTTCTTCTCCAGGTGCCAACACCCTCCCATTCATCCTTACTACTGCACCAGCATTACCATCATGGTGCCTAGAGACGATCATCATTTGCGTTTTCTCTCTCTCTCTCTCTCTCTCTCTCTCTCTCTCTCTCTCTCTCTCTCTCTCTCTCTTACACAGGGTTTGACAAGGTTAGGTTAAGGATCCCTAGTTTTATTGACAAGCTATTTACAGGTTAAGGATTCCTAACTTTATTGACAAGCTAAGAGCTGTTACCTACATCAGCTCATTTGCAAGCATTTTTACTATTATGAAATATACAAATAGGGAGCAGGATGAAGTTGGAGCCATCTGTGGGCCAGCATTTTCATTCGATCAATTGACTTTATCTCCGTGACATCATAATGCTGTACGAATGTGTTCCATACTCGAGTCACCCTGGGTATATATGATCTCAGATGGAGTGATGTTCTGGAGAAGGGTACAGCCAGAGTGAAGTTACTGCTTTCTGCCCGTCTTGTGGCATAAAAGCTTGCTTGTTTCACGCTGTCCTCGAAGTGGATCCAAGTGTGGTACTTTGACAATATTGGCCTTGTACATAACAGTAAGGCCACCCACATCCCTCCTGTGTTGAAGGCTCTGCTGAAATGACAGATCTATCCAGGATTGGTGCAGGCGAGAGATGAAACGTCTTGCTCTGTTATCTACTCTGTCAAGCAGTCGCAGATGAGGGGGGGGATGCAGGCAAACCATGAAAGTGGAGCATACTCAAGGTGTGAGCGTACTTGTGCCTCGTACAGAATCTTGCAACCCCTGCTGTCAAGCAGATGCGAGATACGGTGAAGTGCTGTAAGCTTCCTGGCTGCCTTGTTTGCAAGATTTACAACATTGTACTTCATGGTTAGTTTGGAGTCAAATTTCACCCCAAGGATGTCATGTTCTTTCCCAGGTGCCAACACTCTCCCATTCATCCTTACTACTGCACCAGCATTACCATCATTGTGCCTAGAGACAATCATCATTTGTGTTTTCTCAGGTGCAAATGTTACTTGCCATCTATTTCCCCAAGCTGATATAGCTTTTAGCTGGTGATTGATGTAGCTTAGAGCAGCTGGCATTTCTTCTCTTGGATAAGTGAATGTCAGTGTACAGTCGTCTGCATATGCATGTGATTCTGGGATGAGATGAAGAAGGTCGTTGAAGTAGACATTCCATAACAATGGTCCCAGCACGCTTCCTTGTGGAACACTTGCCCCAATAGGATCTCTCTCTCTCTCTCTCTCTCTCTCTCTCTCTCTCTCTCTCTCTCTCTCTCTCTCTCTCTCTCTCTCTCTCTCTCTCTCTCTCTCTCTCTCTCTCTCTCTCTCTCTATCTATCTATCTATCTATCTATCTATCTCTATCTATCTATCTATCTATCTATCTCATATTTACTTACTTTCTGGCTCTCCTTCTTTTAATTATTCCAGTTCTTTACCTTGTTTCTTCTTCTCTCTCTTCTACGTTTTTATCACGTTTCATTCCATCTCCTTCCTTGTTCCTTCTCTCTCCAGCTCCCTCTTTTATTCCTTTCAAATTGCTGCTGTAAATGATTTTGTAAGACAGAGGTTTCGCCCAGCGTAGAGCTTTATCAGTTCGTGTTTCGCTTTGTGCAGAGCCTTATAAAGTCACGTTTTGCTCTTAGAGACCTGACTTTATCAGGTCATAGGGAGACTAGAGTCACGACTTGACACAGTCAATTTTATATAACTCAACAGGGCGAAACGTAGTCTGTGTAACACGCTTCATCACCCAGGACATATTTCCTTCCTTTGTAACTATATACCTGATTTATGAGGTTTGAAACCTATCGGCTACACGAAGGTCATTCAGACTGCTTGTCATCTATTCATCACCAATTAAGAATAATTTGATACATCAAAAAGGGTATATACATATATACATACATACATACATACATACATAACATACATACATACATACATACATATATATATATTATATATATATATTATATATATATATATATTTATATATATATATATATATATATATATATTATATATATATAATATATATAATATATATATATATATATATATATATATATATATTATATTTATATATATATATATATGTATATATATGTATATATATGTATATATATGTATATATGTGTGTGTGTGTATATACTTTGAATCTTTATTCTTTTTAGTTTTTAATAACGCAGAATTGGCTTAAAAATCGAGTTTTAATATACAAATAATTTAGACAGCGCAATTATCTCGAAATCGCTTATTATTTTTTTTTTTTTCGGGGGGGGTAATTGTTTTGCGATTTCAAGCGAGAGAGAGAAAAAATAGAAAGATTCTCGCTACCTGTTTTTCTTTTATTTATTTATTATGCACTTAAACGCTGAGGTGAATTATCACGTTTTACACTGAATATGATTTCGTTTCACGTGAATGGTCTTGTTAAGACACTAGATGTTGCAAAGAATACTTTGTTATGAATCCAAGAGGCCGTTAAGAATGCCATTGTTATTCACGCAAGAAGCCACTGTTATTCACCCTAGGCATTTTAATCATTCATTTGTTTATGGTCAGCCATAACTAAGATTTTACACTGATGTCGTCACCCATAATTCACTCTGAGTCATGCAAAATTCACTAGAAGTGTCGGTATCATCACAGCCGCAGACCAAGACCACTTGAGGGGACGGTCTTGTGGCACTTGTGGTCTTAGTGCGCTAACAAGACCACCTGACGAGGTTACTGTGTGGTACCGGAGGTCTTTCCACGCTGAAACCACAGCTCTGTTACCGATTATCGGTAGGGATGGTTTTGTGGTACTGCAGTGGCCTTGTCTCACTAACGAGACCACGGTTCGATTACCGACCACCTGGAGAGATGATCCTATTCAGCTTCTAGCCTGGCTAATGAAACCTGCAGTTGAATTCCACACTAATAGCCTTAGCTGCTTGTAGCCAATTAACCTTGAATTTACCCAGGTGTTCCAGCTCTCACAGATGGTGGGAAGGATTTAATATACACCTGGCGTCTCCTTGGTGACAGGTGTTTTTTTCGTACTCGGTAAGTGTTTCACTCGAAAAATGCATAAACCTGGCCACTACTGAGACATCAGGTGTTTACTAAGTCCCTTATACAATAACATTGTTTCTTATCCAGTTCTCCCTTTTCTTACTGGGCTGCATTCAGGAATTCTCTCGCTCCTGTGTAATGGTCTTCTCAGAAGTCTGGCTTCACCCTTCCTTCCCGTGGTATATTTCTCTCCATGTTTTCCTATATAAAATATTCTAACTTCGGCTAGCATCGAGTGGCTTCTCGTTATTCTACTTATCTGCGTCTGATTCGCTTAGGGTGAGTAGTAGGTCCAACCTCGCTGGTTCATCCCCGCCTCAATAATCTTAGCTACATTTCTTCCTGTTTGTTTGCAGGGAGGTAACGTATCCAGTGATCAGGGGCTTTGAATTAAATCTTTAGAACTGCCATCATTCTGTTTTTGTCGTGTCCTTGCCTTGGTCTCCTGCTATTGAGTGGAGGATTATATAGCACTGTTATTACCACCTTGGGTCCCCCAGTCTTGAGTGTGCCTACCGTGTAGTCGTGCGTGTGTGTGTGTTTGTGTGTGTGTGTGTGTGTGTGTGTGTGTATGTGTACTCACCTATTTGTACTCACCTATTTGTGGTTGCAGGGGTCGAGTCCTAGCTCCTGGCCCCGCCTCTTCACCGGTTGCTACTAGACCCTCTCTCTCCCCGCTCCATGAGCTTTATCAAACCTCGTCTTAAAACTGTGTATGGTTCCTGCCTCCACTACGTCATTTTCTAGGCTATTCCACTGCCTTACAACTCTGTGACTGAAGAAATACTTCCTACTATCTCTCTGACTCATTTGTGTCTTCAACTTCCAATTGTGGCCTCTTGTTTCTGTGTCCCCTCCCTGGAACATCCTGTCTTTGTCCACCTTGTCTATTCCACGCAGTATTTTATATGTCGTTATCATGTCTCCCCTGACCCTCCTGTCCTCCAGTGTCGTCAGGCCGATTTCCCTTAATCTTTCTTCATAGGACATTCACCTTAGCTGTGGAACTAACCTTGTCGCAAACCTTTGTACTTTCTCTAGTTTCTTGACGTGCTTTATCAAGTGCGGGTTCCAAACAGGTGCTGCATACTCCAGTATGGGCCTGACATACACGGTGTACAGTGTCTTGAATGATTCCTTACTAAGGTATCGGAATGCTGTTCTCAGGTTTGCCAGGCGCCCATATGCTGCAGCAGTTATCTGATTGATGTTTGCTTCCGGAGACATGCTCGGTGTTATACTCACCCCAAGATCTTTCTCCTTGAGTGAGGTTTGCAGTCTTTGGCCACCTAGCCTATACTCTGTCTGTGGTCTTCTGTGCCCTTCCCCTATCTTCATGACTTTTGCATTTGGCAGGATTAAATTTCGAGAAGCCATTTGCTGGACCAGGTGTCCAGTCTGTCCAGGTCTCTTTGAAGTCCTGCCTGGTCCTCATCAGATTTAATTCTCCTCATTAACTTCACATCATCTGCAAACAGGGACACTTCTGAGTCTAACCCTTCCATCATGTCGTTCACATATACCAAAAATAGCACTGGTCCTAGGACCGACCCCTGTGGGACCCCGCTCGTCACAAGTGCCCACTGTGATACATCATTACGTACCATGACTCGTTGTTGCCTCCCTGTCAGGTATTCTCTGATCCATTGCAGTGCCCTTCCTGTTATATGCGCCTTATGCTCTAGCTTCTGCACTAATCTCTTGTGAGGAACTGTGTCAAAGGCCTTCTTGCAGTCCAAGACGATGCAATCAACCCACCCCTCTCTCTCGTGTCTTACTCTTCTGTTATTTTATCATAAAACTCCAGAAGGTTTGTGACACAGGATTTGCCTTCCGTGAATCCGTGCTGGTTGGCATTTATACTCTTGTTCCGTTCCAGGTGCTCCACCACTCTCCTCCTGATAATCTTCTCCATAATTTTGCATACTATACACGTCAATGACACAGGTCTATAGTTTAGTGCCTCTTTTCTGTCTCCTTTTTTAAAAATGGGAGCTACATTTGCCGTCTTCCATACCTAAGGTAGTTGCCCAGTTTCCAGGGATGTGTTGAAGATTGTGGTAAGTGGCACGCACAACATATCTGCTCCCTCTCTAAGGACCCACGGGGAGATGTTGTCCGGTCCCATTGCCTTTGGGGTATCGATGTCCCTTAGCAGTTTCTTCACCTCCTCCTCATCTGTATGTATGTCGTCCAACACTTGTTGGTGTATTCCTTGCTGGTGTCCCCATCTGGTCTGTCCCCCCAGAGTCCTTCCTGTCTCTACTGTAAATACTTCCTTAAATCTTGTGTTGAGCTCCTCACATACCTCTTGATCGTTTCTTGTGAGTTCTCCACCTTCTTTCCTCAGCCTTATCACCTGGTCCTTGACTGTTGTCTTCCTCCTAATGTGGCTATACAGCAGTTTCGGGTCAGATTTGACTTTCGATGCTATGTCGTTTTCATACTGCCGCTGGGCCTTCCTCCTTATCTGTGCATACTCGTTTCTGGCTCTTCTACTAATCTCCTTGTTTTCCTGGGTCCTATGCCTCCTGTACCTTTTCCATTCTCTGTTGCACTTAGTTTTTACCTCCCTACACCTTCGGGTAAACCAAGGACTCGTTTTGGTCTTCCTATTATTTCTGTTTCCTTTGGGAACAAAACTTTCCTCTGCCTCCTTGCACTTTGTTGCCACATATTCCATCATCTCGTTTACTGATTTTCCTACCATTTCTCTGTCCCACTGAACCTCCTGCAGGAAGTTTCTCATACCTGTGTAGTCCCCCCTTTTATAGTTTGGCCTGTCCCCTTCAGTTCCTGTTACCTTCTCCACTTGTAACTCTACTATATAGTCAAAACTCAGAACCACGTGATCGCTCGCTCCAAGGGGCCTCTCGTAAGTGATGGCCTCAATGTCTGAACTGCTCAGGGTGAACACAAGATCCAGTCTTGTTGGTTCATCCTCCCCTCTCTCTCTGGCTGTGTCCCTGACATGTTGATGCATGAGGTTTTCAAGTACCACATCCATCATCTTGGCTCTCCATGTTTCGGGACCCCCATGTGGCTCCAGGAATTCCCAGTCGATCTCCCTGTGGTTGAAATCGCCCATTACCAGTAACTTTGCTCTGCTCGAGTGAGCTCTTCTTGCCACCTCAGCCAGTGTGTCCACCATCACCCTGTTGTTTTCTTCGTACTCCTCTCTTGGCCTCCTGCAGTTCTGTGGTGGGTTATACATCACTCCAATGACTACTTTATGTTCTCCGGACTGAATTGTACCTACAATGTAGTCTCTTTCTCCAATCATGTCCATGCCTTCCATTTCCTCAAATCCCCATCGGTGTTTTATGAGCAGTGCAACCCCTCCTCCCCCTCTACTCCTTCTATCTTTCCTCAGGATCTGATATCCTGTTGGGAAGATTGTGTCTGTTATTGTCTCAGTGAGTTTTGTTTCTGTGACTGCTATGATGTCTGGGGATTTTTCACTGATTCTTTCGTTCCACTCCTCATGTTTATTCGTTATTCCATCCGCGTTTGTGTACCAAACCTTCAGTTTCTTTTCTATCATTGTGGTCATGCAAGAATATTGGGGTTGGGGGAGCGAGAGCCTTGGTGGGGGCCTATATGGGGCTGTGGTGTAGGTGAGGTTTGTGTTGATGGGGGTGGGGTCAGAATGCCCATAAGGGACAGCTGTTGGGGTGAGGTTTGTGATATGGGGGTTGGTGGCAGAGGGAACAGTGAGTGGGTTGTAGTATAGGTTGCTCAGTTGTGTGTGTGTGTGTGTGTGTGTGTGTGTGTGTGTGTGTGTGTGTGTGTGTGTGTGTGTGTGTGTGTGTGTGTGTTTTATCATTACCTCTTGTTTTTAATACTCTCCACTTCTATTTAAATAATTTTGGAGTGTGTACAACGAGTGGTAGTTTGTCTGCCATATACATTCTCCCTTCCACTGAAAATATTACAACAATATACAAAATAGCCTTTTACAATAAACTGGACAATATTACTTCATTTTACTACTGAGAATAACACACAAAGTCACTCTCTCCACCATTACATTATTCACCTGCATAAATATTTACGCAATTTTACCGTAAACTTTATAAATCCATTTTACGAAAGTGTATAAAATTTAGCGCCGTAAACGATGTGTTGTTTTCATCGACAGCCATAAAAGGCTTTAGTCTAAATTTATATTAAATAAACTTAAAAAAATGAAGCGGGAATATTCTCTCTCTCTCTCTCTCTCTCTCTCTCTCTCTCTCTCTCTCTCTCTCTCTATATATATATATATATATATATATATATATATATATATATATATATATATATATATATATATATATATATATATTACCAATACATTTGCATCAAATTTTTTGTTGGGGTTGGCTGGGTTTGAAGACGATCGGCAGCCTTGTATCACTGAAGCTTCACCTAACTTGTGCATGAAGACTAATATCAGTTCAAGCTTGAAAAGGGGGAATTAAATTAACGCCTCTGTGTATATATATATGCAATTATGGATACATATCTTTTAGTATACGTGTGTGAGACATACACACCTGGCAGTATACACCCAGGACAGTATGAACTTCGTGCTGTGTATACTCAGAGAGATAAACAGTGCCCAGGGTATATATATTCTAAGAGATTCACATTGCACGGAGTATAATACTGAACTGAGAAGAGCGACTCACGGGGTAGTGTCAACGACACAAGAGAGTATCCCCAGGATATACCAGGTGAAGCAGCGTTTACTCTCCACTAGACAGCAACAAAATACTCGAGTAAGTCATAAACAGGAGTGTAAACAATGCGAGAGGCGCTTCTGGCTCCAGTTTGAACTCCGTCACGCCTCTCCCTTCACAAAAGCATACACATTAAACAGCCGAGTTGTTAATTGAAACGCAAACAGGACGGATAACACAAGTTTGTTTGCGCCTCCCGAACCGGGATAGCTAGGACAACAATGGAAGGCAGAAGACTTCGGTGGGCAGGTTGAGAGTTCCTTGAAGATCGATACTAAGCAGGAGCTTTAAACTTTGCTGCGGTGTTCCCCCTTGAATCGTCCGCGAGTCTGTTCGTGGCTGCATATCATTCTGGCGTCTCACCCGGGGCCACCATTCACTCCAGCGGCGGAGCAATAACAAGGTTAACGGTAGCTGCTCCGAAATTACTGCCTACTGGCCTTCCATTCGTCACCCTTAACTGCCCTCCGAATCGTACAGTATTTTACGAGATGTGTGGTGATTATAGCGGTTCTTCTTAGTCATATTGTGCTGGAAATGTTAGCGAGAAGTCCCGCTGTGAGTGTAATTGACGTGGGTCTGACACCCTTTTGGACACGGTCAGTCTTTGGGGTAAACGCTCCCCGTGTACCCTTGTTTTTTCTGTCTCTCTCGTTGTCTTAAATCGCAGTCAAAACTAAGCTTGTGAAAGGAGCTGACTGTTCCAGGAAGCAAGTCGTACAAAGTGACATACAAAGTGAAGCACACACACACACACACACACACACACACACACACACACACACACACACACATATATATATATATATATATATATACACACATGTCGGCTGAGTCAGTTACGTGCACATCAGCCGCACACCGACCCCCCAGCACGGTAAATTTTCTTATCTTCAGGAGAAAGTGAGGTGCGAGAATTTATTTTGATTACTCTATCCCCGTCGTGCATAAACATGCACTCGCTGCAAGGCGGAAATTAATATAGGAAAACCTAGAAATCTGCGAAGATATATTAACCTTATCTGTGTAAATGTTTTACCAGTTTAAGATATATATATATATATATATATATATATATATATATATATATATATATATATATATATATATATATATATATATATATATATATATATATATATATATTATATATTTATATATATATATATATATTATATATATAGATATACATATATATTATATATATTTATATATATATATATATATATATATATATATATATA
>NC_069408.1:44785440-44787940 GCF_026875155.1 Cherax quadricarinatus | reverse complement strand
TGGTAAGACTGAGGGAGGGAGGTGTTAGAGGGAGGGGAAGTGAAGGGAAGGAAGGAGATGGAGGGAAGGGAAAGAAGAGGGAAAACCGGATAGTCTTGAATTACAAAAGTGGTGTTAGGGGAAAGTATATTCATTTCTCTTATCAAAATTGGATGCAGCTTATTTTATGTGATAATTACGTAGAAGGAACACAAACTTCATCATGTAAGATGGATATTCTGTACGATAATTACAGCGAGGAAACATTCTTCCTCACACAGGATGCATTTTATATATGAGCTGGAAGACGTTAGTTGAGCGTTGAGAACATAGTTAAACATCCCACTGCAATGAGTTAAGTAACTTAGAGCGTTGAGGACATCGTCAAGCACTCCTCTTCAATGAGTTAAGTAACTTAGAGCGTTGAGGACATCGTCAAGCACTCCTCTTCAATGAGTTAAGTAACTTAGAGCGTTGAGGACATCGTCAAGCACTCCTCTTCAATGAGTTAAGTAACTTAGAGCGTTGAGAACATTGTCAAACATTCCTCTTTAATGAGTTAAGTAACTTAGAGCGTTGAGGACATCGTCAAGCACTCCTCTTTAATGAGTTAAGTAACTTAGAGCGTTGAGGACGTCGTCAAACATTCCACTATAATGAGTTAAATAACTACAACAAAGAAAAGAAGAATAAAGATTAAAAACAGCAACAATATTACCCGTGACTTGAACTATTCTAACAAATATTTCTAACATCAGCAGCAACTGTAACATAATGCCAGATTTCATACAAAAAAAAATCGATTGCAAAACACAAGAGGGACACACCAGGGACAATCATTGAAAAAACTCACTAGAGACAGTTATGACAGGTGTTTGACAGTGGTACAGACAGCATTCTCAGGGTACAAAGGGCAAAACCGATACAGTATATCAGTAAATTGTTAGGGGTAGTAATATTATTGGTAATAGTAATATTGTTAGTCATAGGATTATTGTTAGTAGTAGTAGTATTGTAGTAGTATTGGTAGGAGTAGTAGTAGTAGTAGTAGTAGCAGTAATAGTAGTGTCACTAATTGTAGTATTACTGTTGGTATTGGTACTAGTATTACTATATACTCTCTTATGCACCCAGGTACTTCCGCCTGTTCTCTTTTCATTCTCCTTCGTCTTCTTATTCTCTTCTTTATGCTCTTCTCCTTTTCTTTCTTCTCTTCTTCTGTCTTCACATTGTTCTGCCTTTTCTCTAACTCATCTTCTTTGTCTTTCTCTTCCTCTTCAACGTTTCTTCCCTCCTCTTCTGATTTTTATCTTCCTCTTTTGCCCATTCCATCTTTTTTCCTAGTTTCATATTTTTATATCTCTCCTTATCCTCCTCCTCCTCCTCTTCCTCCTCTCATTTCTTCCTTTTTTATCTTTCCATGATCTTCAAAACACATTTTTTTCTCACTGGAAAGAATAACATTTCTTGGGGGAACTTATTTTATTTTTTTTCTTTTCTTTCCAGCCGCTGCTGTAATGGAATGGTTTATATTCTGCGGTCTTTTTAAATTTTAAATTTGCGGGTGTCGGCTTGGCACTTAGAGAGTCCCAGAGACGTAGGAACCGCTGTAGGAGCCGCTGTATGAGCCGCTGTAGGACGCCCTCAGGAACTGTAGACGTCTCGGTAGATGGCAAAAGAAATTTTTATTTAGGTTCTTGAAAGATTGGAAGGGGATTTATGTAGCGTCTTGAAGATTAGGAGGGGATTTATGTAACGTCTTGAAACATTGGGTGGGGGATTTATCTAGCGTCTTGAAAGATTGGACCAGGGGGCTGTAGGCGTCATGGAGGATTAGAACGGTATTTATGTAGCATATTGGGGGGACTGAAGTAGTACTTTTCCATAGAGGATTAGATGATTATCATAGGATTTTGAAAACGTGTCTCTCGGAGAAAAAAATGACAAGAGTTTGTTACAGCGTCTTATGCATAGAACAGTGAATGACGTCACGTCTTCTAGTTTAATCAACACAGTGCTAGAAATAGGGCTGTATGAGCTTTACGTCTAGAGCTTTAAAGCTGTATGAGCCTCCTTTATGAATTTAGCATGCTCTTGAAATGGGTTTATGGGTTTAAATTATATCGACTCTACGAGGTGTCATTAACGCTGCATATTTCCGTACGCCATCAGTCAAGAATATTTTAATACCTAAAAACGGGGATTAAAGTAAGCTAAGTGTATATGCAGTAAGAGATAAACACCTCTGGTATATATACCCCTGGGAGATATTCACCTTTCCGTGTATATACTCCTGAGAGATATATACCTCTCCCTGTGTGTTTGTATTCGTCGTGCGAAGGTTCTCTTGAATTTCACACTGACTCACTGGGAGTGATGTGGCAGAGTTTTGTTCACAAGCGGGACACTTCAACGCTAATGAAAATGTGTGATGCTGGTTCACCACTTTGAGTCTGGGGACAGACACCTCAGTATGCATTTTTAACTCTGCTTGTCGGAGACCACCACAGCAGAGTGTCTC
>NC_069408.1:44770440-44777940 GCF_026875155.1 Cherax quadricarinatus | reverse complement strand
TATTGATGATAGTGAAATCATCATGACTGGTCATGTGGATCATCACTGATGCTGGTGATCAGATGAGGTTTAAGATGATTGATATAAGAATGGTTGAAGTCAGGGTTAGAAAATGCTTGTCGTTTTTTGAAGCTGGTGGTTTGGGAAGGTTTTCGTGTTGATCAACCAGTCTGTGATGGATATGTGGGGCTGCGGGCCACCAACAGCAGCAGCCTAGTTGACCAGGCAAACACCAGAGGAGTCTGGCCCATGGCCGGGCTCCAAGAGTAGTAAGACTCTCGGAACTCATCAAAGGTATATCAAAGATATTCTGGAAGTAAATTTCAAGTTTAAGGTCCCTTTACGACTAATGAAATCCAAATAACACGATTACAAACAAATCATGGAACGAGTTGTGGTTTGAATCCAACCCAAGTGAATCCAAAAAAGTCACAGGCCAGCGGGTTAACGCACTGGCCTGTGAGTTTTGGAACTTTCTTGCCATTGGTTTAAGCTGTGATTTTGGTCCCTTTATTTACATGGAATTCATAGATAGATTGAGTCGTACATGTACATCAAAGAGATGGTTATTTCTTGCACTGTGTCTGTGTGTTGTGTTGCAGCTGTCCGGGGAACGTCGGAACGCTAGGCTGAAGTTCGTTCCTCGTGTCTTGTACGTATGTTATATGTTCAATAAGTTGAGACTTTTGAGTACTTTGGTTGTGCAGTGTCTGGAACCTGATTGATTATTTTGATTATTCGATTATTTTGATTATTTTGATTATTTTGATTCCACTGGAGGAGGGGTGTTAATGTTCCAGTTTTATAACTGCAGTGTAAGCGCTGTTCTGGCAAAACAATAATGGAGTGAATGATGAGGAAAGTTTTTCTTTTACGGGCCAATGTATAAATAAAAAAATAATAACAATGGGTTGTGAGTGTTCTGATGAAGTTGATCCCCAGCACAAATACCGTGAGTGAGTTACGTGATTTGTAGAAATAGCTCATCTTCGCTAGAATACCCACGGTTTTGGGGTTTTTTTCCTTAGATATGTATTGAAAGTGAGTGCTGAGTTTCAAGTTGCCTAAATATCTATACGAATTTCCCCTCGTCTTGCCTTACTATGTCTAAGTTGTTTATTTTTACGTTCAAGTGAGTATTTCCAGCTTTATTCCAGAGCAACATGTCGAAGGTCTTGCCAGTGTTGCGAGTGAGTGTGTTGGCTGCCATCCAGACAGAAAGAAATCTTTACTGATTCTTCTTTGACTCTGTTGCTGAGGACAAAATGATCTGTATCAGATCATACACATGTTGTGTCATCTGTAAACAGGACTGGTAAACCAGTCCTGTTTACACCTCTGCATTAGATAATACAGATGTTTACAGATGACACTCCAGGCATTAATGGTGCCGCTCGTGGCTTAGTTCTCATTCTTGTGACCGAAAAATTAATAATATTTCAGCAGATACCATAAAATGTTGCATTTCAAAACGATATATTTTGAAATGACAAAGTTTCTGAAGATTGGAAGCGGAAGATATTAACCCAACGTTTCTTATTTGGGCGAAACTTTGTATTTATACAAATTTTCGTCTGGTTTAAGTGGTTTTATAGTATCCATAATGGCTCTCTTTCTCTTCTTTCTCTCCTCTCCATAACGAAATACCTAGTCGAAGACCCAGCCCTAACTCCCTTAATACAATTCAGCTGATGTAAGTCCTAGCTCAACTTAGCTTTATTAAGTTACCCGGTTAAGTTACTCACGTGTTTTACTCAGCGGCAAGTTCACGAGCTCCCGTCAGGCATAACTTAATCTAAACCATTAAGTCTTGGTTTACTCTAGTATAGCTCTGGGAGTTTACTAGCTCTGACTGTCAGCCTCAGTGCTGTTTATCTTTGTGAAGCTCCTCTTCCTTACACACACACACACACACACACACACACACACACACACACACTTTACAGTCATCCCTGTTGTGCGTACACCAACACTCTTACCAGAAAACAGTTTACAACAGAGAGCCACTGTTAGTACAGGGCCTTTTAAGAGAGGGAATCACTGTTGGAAGAAAAGCCACTAGTCACTGTTGACAGAACATAGTCTAAGGGAAAGGAAAAATCACTATTGAAAGTTGACAAGACGCAAATCACTGTTGCTAGAAGACAGGAATCTCACTGCTAGGATTGAACCCCCTATCTGTTGGTGGAAGACAGTTGACAGTAGTCACAGTTGTCAGTGACAGCAGGAAAAGTTTTCTTTCTCTACCTTATGACGAGAGTACAAGAGCTGGAAATTGTATGAGTGTTGGTAAGGGATTGTTTGGGAAAGTTTATGATTGTTGTCTGCAATCTTAGTGTTGGTAAAAGTTTTGACCATTGACTGAAAGTTGTGATAGGAGGTGTAGTGTTGATAGCTGAGTGTTGATAGCTGAGTGTTGATAGCTGAGTGTTGATAGCTGAGTGCTGATAGCTGAGTGCTGATAGTAGTGTTGATAGTAGTGTTGATAGTAGTGTTGATAGTAGAGTGTTGATAGTAGTGTTGATAGTAGAGTGTTGATAGCTGAGTGTTGATAGTAGTGTTGATAATAGTGTTGATAGAGTGTTGATAGTAGAGTGTTGATAGTAGTGTTGATAGTAGAGTGTTGATAGTAGAGTGTTGATAGTAGAGTGTTGATAGCTGAGTGTTGATAGCTGAGTGTTGATAGCTGAGTGCTGATAGCTGAGTGTTGATAGTAGTGTTGATAGTAGAGTGTTGATAGCTGAGTGTTGATAGCCGAGTGTTGATAGCTGAGTGTTGATAGCTGAGTGTTGATAGTAGTGTTGATAGTAGAGTGTTGATAGTAGAGTGTTGATAGTAGAGTGTTGATAGTAGAGTGTTGATAGCTGAGTGTTGATAGCTGAGTGTTGATAGCTGAGTGTTGATAGCTGAGTGTTGATAGCTGAGTGCTGATAGCTGAGTGTTGATAGTAGTGTTGATAGTAGAGTGTTGATAGTAGTGTTGATAGTAGAGTGTTGATAGTAGAGTGTTGATAGTAGAGTGTTGATAGCTGAGTGTTGATAGCTGAGTGTTGATAGCTGACTGCTGATAGCTGAGTGTTGATAGTAGTGTTGATAGCTGAGTGTTGATAGCTGAGTGTTGATAGCTAAGTGTTGATAGCTGAGTGTTGATAGCTGAGTGTTGATAGCTGAGTGTTGATAGCTGAGTGTTGATAGCTGAGTGTTGATAGCTGAGTGTTGATAGTAGTGTTGATAGTAGAGTGTTGATAGTAGAGTGTTGATAGTAGAGTGTTGATAGCTGAGTGTTGATAGCCGAGTGTTGATAGCTGAGTGTTGATAGCTGAGTGTTGATAGCTGAGTGTTGATAGCAAAGTGTTGATAGAAGTGTTGACAGTAGAGTGTTGATAGCTGAGTGTTGATAGCTGAGTGTTGATAGCTAAGTGTTGATAGTAGTGTTGATAGCAGAGTGTTGATAGCTGAGTGTTCATAGCTGAGTGTAGATAGCTGAGTGTTGATAGCTGAGTGTTGATAGCTGAGTGTTGATAGCTGAGTGTTGATAGTGTTGATAGTAGAGTGTTGAGAGCTGAGTGTTGATAGCTGAGTGTTGATAGTGTTGATAGTAGAGTGTTGAGAGCTGAGTGTTGATAGGTGAATGTTGATAGCTGAGTGTTGATAGCTGAGTGTTGATAGCTGAGTGTTGATAGTAGTGTTGATAGTAGATTGTTGATAGTAGAGTGTTGATAGTAGAGTGTTGATAGCTGAATGTTGATAGCTGAGTGTTGATAGTAGAGTGTTGATAGCTGAGTGTTGATAGTAGAGTGTTGATAGCTGAGTGTTGATAGCTGAGTGTTGATAGCCGAATGTTGATAGCTGAGTGTTGATAGCTAAGTGTTGATAGTAGTGTTGATAGCTGAGTGTTGATAGCTGAGTGTTGATAGCTGAGTGTTGATAGCTGAGTGCTGATAGCTGAGTGTTGATAGTAGTGCTGATAGTAGAGTGTTGATAGTAGAGTGTTGATAGCTGAGTGTTGATAGCTGAGTGTTGATAGCTGAGTGTTGATAGCTGAGTGTTGATAGCTAAGTGTTGATAGTAGTGTTGATAGCTGAGTGTTGATAGCTGAGTGTTGATAGCTGAGTGTTGATAGCTAAGTGTTGATAGTAGTGTTGATAGTCGAGTGTTGATAGCTGAGTGTTGATAACTGAGTGTTGATAGCTGAGTGTTGATAGCTAAGTGTTGATAGTAGTGTTGATAGCAGAGTGTTGATAGCTGAGTGTTGATAGCTGAGTGTTGATAGCTGTGTGTTAATAGCTGAGTGTTCATAGCTGAGTGTTGATAGTGTTGATAGCTGAGTGTTGATAGTGTTGATAGCTGAGTGTTGATAGTAGAGTTTTGATAGCTGAGTGTTGATAGCTGAATGTTGATAGCTGAGTGTTGATAGCTGAGTGTTGATAGCTGAGTGTTGATAGCTGAGTGTTGATAGTAGTGTTGATAGTAGAGTGTTGATAGTAGAGTGTTGATAGCTGAGTGTTGATAGCTGAGTGTTGATAGCTGATTGTTGATAGCTGAGTGTTGATAGCTGAGTCTTGATAGCTAAGTGTTGATAGTAGTGTTGATAGCTGAGTGTTGATAGCTGAGAGTTGATAGCTGAGTGTTGATAGCTGAGTGTGGATAGCTAAGTGTTGATAGTAGTGTTGATAGTAGAGTGTTGATAGTGTAGTGTTGATAGTAGAGTGTTGATAGTATAGTGTTGATAGCTGAGTGTTGATACCTGAGTGTTGATAGCTGAGTGTTGATAGCTGAGTGTTGATAGCTAAGTGTTGATAGTAGTGTTGATAGCTGAGTGTTGATAGCTGAGTGTTGATAGCTGAGTGTTTATACCTAAGTGTTGATAGTAGTGTTGATAGTAGATTGTTGATAGTAGAGTGTTGATAGTAGAGTGTTGATAGCTGAATGTTGATAGCTGAGTGTTGATAGCAGAGTGTTGATAGCTGAGTGTTGATAGTAGAGTGTTGATAGCTGAGTGTTGATAGCTGAGTGTTGATTCCAATGCTCTATTTATTCATGTAAGAGATTTTAACCATCCAATTGATTTTCAAAAAGTTGAGAAAGTAGTATCAAGCAAGTCCATGGTCGACAGGAATATAATTGAATCTTGTTTCATAAAAAGCAGTTTTGACAATAATATGAATATTTCCTTTGGTTTATATAAATTAGATCCATTTATAATTAATAGAATTTGGGAAGAATTTAATAATACACTGGACAAATAATTTTTAAATTTTCTTGGGTAGAATAGTTTGTGGGTGAGTTGTGCAAAGGACCTATCCAAGTTGGGTCGGCGCGCGTCAGGTGTTTAACCGTTGTGGGATCTGATAGTGAGGTGCCGGCCAGACCCCTTATATAGCTTCCTTGGATGCTTTACTTTCATAGTTCCTTGATAATGTGAGTAGTCACGAAAGCGCTTGGAATTTCTCTATTTTTTCAGAGTGGTTGTTTTGCATATATATATATATATATATATATATATATATATATATATATATATATATATATATATATATATATATATATATATATATATATATATATATATATTATATATATATATATATATATATATATATATATTATATATATATATATATATATATATATATATATATATATATATATATATATATATATATATATATATATATATATATATATATATATATATATATATATATATATATATATATATATATATATATGCAATAAGATCACAGTAAACAGGTGATTTCAGAATATGCAAAACAACCACTCTGAAAGAATAGAGAAATTCCAAGCGCTTTCGTGACTACTCACATTATCAAGGAACTATGAAAGTAAAGCATCCAAGGAAGCTATATAAGGGGTCTGGCCAGCACCTCACTATCAGATCCCACAACGGTTAAACACCTGACGCGCGCCGACCCAACTTGGATTAAGTTTCTTATCTGAAGAACTCGTTAACTATGATTTACCATTTCCAGTTCCTACTATCATTAAATTGATTAAACTTTGCATTGTTGATGCAAAATTTGTATTTAATGATAAGTTTTACACTCAGAAGTTTGGTATGACAATGGGAAATCCTCTTTCACCTGTTCTTAGTAACCTATACATGGAATTTTTTGAAACAAGGTTACTTAACACAATCCTCCCTAATAGAGCTAAATGGTTCAGATATGTTGATGATATTTTGTGTCTTATGCCCAAAAATGTAGATATACACCATTTCCTTGGAAAATTAAATAGCTTAGCCCATTCTGTAAACTTTACTGTTGAGTTTGAAGAAAATAACTCATTGCCTTTTCTAGATGTTTTAATTATTAAGGGTAATAATGGATTCAAATTTAAAATTTACAGAAAACCTACAAATAACTGTTCCTATGTCCACTATTATTCTTCGCATCAAGATAGAGTCAAACTGTCTGTTTTCTCATCAATGTTTTTGAGAGCTTTACGAATTTGTAGTCCTGAGTTCATAGATGAGGAAATATCCAAAATTTATGAAATAGGTAATGATTTAAAATACCCAAGAAATGTAATTGATAAATCTTTTAAAGTTGCTAGAAATACCTTTTACAATCCAAAAAGGGACAACCAGCCTTATTCAACTAAAAATATGTTGGTTCTCCCTTACCATGAAAACTTGGTTGATATGCCTTCTCTTCTTAAGACTTTTAATATTAAAGTTGTATTCAAAAATCTTGATACAGTAAAAAAACTTTCGATAAAGAATTCCCCCCAAAATACTGACGGATGTGCCTATAAGATTCCTTGTAAAATTTGCGATAAAGTTTATTACGGTCAAACTGGTAAAAATCTCGAACTAAGATTAAAACAACATAAATATAGCATTAGAACTGGACAAGATTCCAATGCTCTATTTATTCATGTAAGAGATTTTAACCATCCAATTGATTTTCAAAAAGTTGAGAAAGTTGTATCAAGCAAGTCCATGGTCGACAGGAATATAATTGAATCTTGTTTCATAAAAAGCAGTTTTGACAATAATATGAATATTTTCTTTGGTTTATATAAATTAGATCCATTTATAATTAATAGAATTTGGGAAGAATTTAATAATACACTGGACAAATAATCTTTAAAATTTCTTATTTCTTGGGTAGAATAGTTTGTGGGGTGAGTTGTGCCAAGGACCTATCCAAGTTGGGTCTGCGCGCTTCAGGTGTTTAACCGTTGTGGGATCTGATAGTGAGGTGCTGGCCAGACCCCTTATATAGCTTCCTTGGATGCTTTACTTTCATAGTTCCTTGATAATGTGAGTAGTCACGAAAGCGCTTGGAATTTCTCTATTCTTCAGAGTGGTTGTTTTGTATTATATATATATATATATATATATTATATATATATTATATATATATATATATATTATATATATATATATATATATATATATTTATATATATATATACTATATATATATATATATATATATATATATATATATATATATATATATATATATATATAT
>NC_069408.1:44762940-44765440 GCF_026875155.1 Cherax quadricarinatus | reverse complement strand
CCCACCCACACACCCCACACACACACCCACAACACACCACGAACACACACAACACACACCCACACACCCACACATCACACACACCCACACACACCCACCCACACCACCCACCCACACACCACCCACACACCTCCACCACACAACCACCCACACCAACTCAAACCCCCCCCACCCCTCCCCACACACACAGCATCCAACAACACAACATTACACACACAACACACACATATTGCAGACTCACACATACACTCCCCCCCCTCCCCCCCACCGACATCTCACTTCCTTCACCAGATCGCCTCCCCCTCCCTCTTTCACCTCCCCCTCCCCACCTCTCCCTCACCCACTTCCCACTTGCTTCACTCACCTTCCCCACTCCCCCTCCCCACTACTCTCCCATATCGCCACAGTTCACTCCTCTAACCTCCCCTCCCCCACACTCTGAAACATATACAATACTAACCTAACATACAGAAGTTACATACATATGTTTCCCACTCTGAGGAATCCAGGATAAAACAAAAATGGTTTGCCAGAGAGCAACAAGAAAACCCAAGGGACAGGAAGGAAACTGCAAGGAAGATTGGGCAGCAAGCTCACAAAAAGGGAACAAGAATGGAAAAGAAACTAGAAGAACTTTAGCATGAGAATGGAAGAGGGATAGACATGGAAATCAGAAAGTGGGAGTGAAAGTCAAAGCACAGAGGCCCAGGATACAGATTTAGAAGAGAACTGGAAAATCTGAAACAGCCTAAAAACTAAAGAACATTATGGGATTGAAACGAGACCGCTACCTCAGCCACAAATAAGGGGACTGTAGGGAAAGGAGGAGGCAAAACTGATGTAAAGCTCTATCAGTGGAGACTGTAGTATATGAAAAGAGCTAAGCTATAGTGTTGAGCCCTAAAAAACCACACAGAGCCCAGGAAAGCCGAGAAGGGAAAAATGGACAGGCCACCTGAGCCCATGTACAGTAGCTTAGTGAAACTGAAGAAAGAAAGCAGCAATGGAGGAAATCAAATTGAATGAGGGGATACACAGGGATATGCTGTGGGAGAATGAAAGGGTGAGGTCAGTCTTTGTGTATGGGCTTACAGGAAGTTGAAGGGGACACAATAAGCAAGAAAACAAGGGAAAAAAAAGCAATTGAAAGCATCATGAAAGTAATCGGAGAAGGACACATGACCACAGCTGGAAAATTTTCGGTAGAATAGTGGGTTTTGTAAAAAAAAGAAACCGCCCAGTGAAAGTGACCTTCAGGCAGAATCGACTCGAACAGGATCTGCAGAAAAAGCACGATTAAGGGACAATGCAGGGATACCAGAAGGTGTATATCGACCGCGACAGAACACAAGACGAAAGGCGAAACTGAGAGAGATGGTACAAAGGCGAAGGAGGAAAGAGCAGGGGATGGAAGACAGACAGAAGATCCCAGACACAGAAGAAGATCAATACAACCTCCCTCCACAGCTTCCTTAGAAGCCTCCCAACCAGGTCAACCCCATGCAGCCAAACACTCTAAAAACCACAACACCCATGCCATATCCAATGCCCCTCCACCCACTACATTACCAAACTCCACCCACAGCCACCACCCATAGTATTCCTTAGCAGTTCTCCCACTTTCCCCACCCCAATACACCTCCCAGACCACAGTCTGTAGAAAGAAGTTGAAGGTATGTATACAAATGCAGATGGAATAACAAATAAGTATGAGGATGGCACGAAAGAATCTAGGAGACATCCCAGACATAATAGCACGCACAGAAACAAAACTCACCAGAATAATAACAGATTCAATCTTTCCACCCGATATCAAATCTTTCAGGAAAGACAGAGGAGGAGAGGGGTAGGAGGCGTTGCACTGCTCATTAAAAGCCAGTGGGTTTTGAGAAAATGGAAGGAATGGATGGCACGGGTGAAAGGGACTACTTGTAGGAAAAATCCAGTCTGAGGGACAAAGGTGATAATTGCAGTAATGTACACCCACCACAGAACTGCAGGAAACCAAGAGAAAATAACGATGAGACAACAGAGCCATGGTCACACACAGCCGAGGTGCCAGGAGAGCACTCGTGGGGAGCAAAGTTACTAGTTATGGAGATTTCAATCACAAGGAGATTGACTGGGAAAACCTGGAGCCCCATGGGGGTTCCGAAACATGAGAGCCAAGATGATGGATGTGGTACTGGAAAACCTCATGCATCAACATGTAAGACACTACCCAGAAAGAGAGGAAAAGATGAACAGCAAGACTGGACCCTTGTATTCACCTTGAGTAGTTCAGACATCGAGGATATCTTGTATGAAAGGCCCCTGGGAGCTATGATCATGTGGTTCCTGGTGCTTCGACTACATATTAAGCTCCAAGTGGAGAGAATTAGCAGGAATAGGATGGGAACAAATGACAAATACAAAAGGGGGAACTACTCAGCATGAGGAACTTCCTTCCAAAACATTCAGTGGAGAGGGAACGACAGGAAAACCAGTACAAGAAAATGAT
>NC_069408.1:44752940-44757940 GCF_026875155.1 Cherax quadricarinatus | reverse complement strand
ACCACTGACCTGTCATTACCTACCTACCTCCGCTAATCATCTCACTCCTAACACCGCGCCAGCCTCTCCCCTGCCTACATAATCCCTTACTCCCATATTCCCCACTTATATCCTATTCAATCATTACCCCCCTACATGACAACGTGGTTGTTGTGGCAGACGTGGTTGTTGTGGCAGACGTGGTTGTTGTGGCAGACGTGGTTGTTGTGGTGGACGTGGTTGTTGTGGCAGACGTGGTTGTTGTGGCAGACGTGGTTGTTGTGGCAGACGTGGTTGTTGTGGTGGACGTGGTTGTTGTGGCAGACGTGGTTGTTGTGGCAGACGTGGTTGTTGTGGCAGACGTGGTTGTTGTGGTGGACGTGGTTGTTGTGGCAGACGTGGTTGTTGTGGTGGACGTGGTTGTTGTGGCAGACGTGGTTGTTGTGGTGGACGTGGTTGTTGTGGCAGACGTGGTTGTTGTGGCAGACGTGGTTGTTGTGGCAGACGTGGTTGTTGTGGTGCACGTGGTTGTTGTGGCAGACGTGGTTGTTGTTGCAGACGTGGTTGTTGTGGTGGACGTGGTTGTTGTGGCAGACGTGGTTGTTGTGGTGGACGTGGTTGTTGTGGCAGACGTGGTTGTTGTGGCAGACGTGGTTGTTGTGGCAGACGTGGTTGTTGTGGTGGACGTGGTTGTTGTGGTGGACGTGGTTGTGATGGCGTCGCTGTATGTTAATGTATTTATATAAAGTTTGATATAATGGTTGTTGCGACTTGATGTGAGACTGGTAGTTGTGGTAGTTGAATGGTTGTTGTAGCTGTTGTTGTTGTAGTTGCAGTGTCTCCTAGTCTTATCTTGGGAAAAGTCTTCACTATCTCTCTCTCTCTCTCTCTCTCTTTCTTTATATATATATATATATATATATATATATATATATATATATATATATATATATATATATAATATATATGTCGTGCCGACATAGGCAGAACTTGCGATCTTGGCTTAAATAGCAACGTTCATCTTGCCATATAGGACAAGTGAAAATTTGTGTATGCAAAAATTTCGCCAAAATCATTCTGAACCTAAGGAAAAAAATATATTTCACTGTGTTTGTTTAGTATTAAATTATTGTAAACAAATCTAAAATATATTTAGTTGGGTTAGGCTAAAATAAATTATTCTTGTTATAATAAGGTTAGGTAAGTTTTCTAAGATTCTCTTGGTGCAAAATTATAATTTTTTACATCAACATTAATGAAAAAAATATATCTTTAAACGTATAAGAGAAAATTTTAGAAAGGACTTAATTTTAAATGAGTTCTTGCTAATTGACCAGTTTTACATATTCGGCACGACATATATATATATATATATTGTCCAGAGGGCTGAGGAAGGGTTGTTGAGGTGGTTCGGACATGTAGAGAGAATGGAGCGAAACAGAATGACTTCAAGAGTGTATCAGTCTGTAGTGGAAGGAAGGCGGGGTAGGGGTCGGCCTAGGAAGGGTTGGAGGGAGGGGGTAAAGGAGGTTTTGTGTGCGAGGGGCTTGGACTTCCAGCAGGCATGCGTGAGCGTGTTTGATAGGAGTGAATGGAGACAAATGGTTTTTAATACTTGACGTGCTGTTGGAGTGTGAGCAAAGTAACATTTATGAAGGGATTCAGGGAAACCGGCAGGCCGGACTTGAGTCCTGGAGATGGGAAGTACAGTGCCTGCACTCTGAAGGAGGGGTGTTAATGTTGCAGTTTAAAAACTGTAGTGTAAAGCACCCTTCTGGCAAGACAGTGATGGAGTGAATGATGGTGAAAGTTTTTCTTTTTCGGGCCACCCTGCCTTGGTGGGAATCGGCCAGTGTGATAATAAAAAAATAATAAAAATATATATATATATTATATATATATATATTATATATATATATATATATATATATATATATGTATATATATATATTTCAACAAGTCGGCCGTCTCCCACTGAGGCAGGGTGGCCCTAAAAAGAAAGAAAATCCCCAAAAAGAAAATACTTTCATCATCATTCAACACTTTCACCACACTCGCACATTATCACTGTTTTTGCAGAGGTGCTCAGAATACAACAGTTTAGAAGCATACACATATAAAGATATACAACATATCCCTCCAAACTGCCAATATCCCAAACCCTTCCTTTAAAGTGCAGGCATTGTACTTCCCATTTCCAGGATTCAAGTCCGACTATATGAAAATAACCGGTTTCCCTAAATCCCTTCACTAAATATTACCCTGCTCACACTCCAACAGATCGTCAGGTCCCAAGTACCATTCGTCTCCATTCACTCCTATCTAACATGCTCACGCACGCTTGCCGGAAGTCCAAGCCCCTTGCCCACAAAACCTCCTTTAACCCCTCTCTCCAACCCTTTCGAGGACGACCCCTACCCCGCCTTTCTTCCCCTATAGATTTATATGCTTTCCATGTCATTCTACTTTGATCCATTCTCTCTAAATGACCAAACCACCTCAACAACCCCTCTTCTGCCCTCTGACTAATACTTTTATTAACTCCACACTTTTTCCTAATTTCCACACTCCGAATTTTCTGCATAATATTTACACAACACATTGCCCTTAAACAGGACATCTCCACTGCCTCCAACCGTCTCCTCGCTGCTGCATTTACCACCCAAGCTTCACACCATATAAGAGTGTTGGTACTACTATACTTTCATACATTCCCTTCTTTGCCTCCATAGATAATGTTTTTTGACTCCACATATACCTCAACGCACCACTCACCTTTTTTCCCTCATCAATTCTATGATTAACCTCATCCTTCATAAATCCATCCGCCGACACGTCAACTCCCAAGTATCTGAAAACATTCACTTCTTCCATACTCCTCCTCCCCAATTTGATATCCAATTTTTCTTTATCTAAATCATTTGATACCCTCATCACCTTACTCTTTTCTATGTTCACTTTCAACTTTCTACCTTTGCACACATACCCAAACTCATCCACTAACTTTTGCAATTTTTCTTTAGAATCTCCCATAAGCACAGTATCATCAGCAAAAAGTAACTGTGTCAATTCCCATTCTGAATTTGATTCCCCAAAATTTAATCCCACCCCTCTCCCGAACACCCTAGCATTTACTTCCTTTACAACGCCATCTATAAATATATTAACCATGGTGACATTACACATCCCTGTCTAAGACCTACTTTAACTGGGAAGTATTCTCCCTCTCTCCTACACACCCTAACCTGAGCCTCACTATCCTCATAAAAACTCTTTACAGCATTTAATAACTTACCACCTATTCCATATACTTGCAACATCTGCCACATTGCTCCTCTATCCATTCTATCATATGCCTTTTCTAAATTCATAAATGCAATAAAAACTTCCCTACCTTTATCTAAATACTGTTCACATATATTCTTCAATGTAAACACTTGATCTACACATCCCCTACCCACTCTGAAACCTCCTTGCTCATCCGCAATCCTACATTCTGTCTTACCTCTAATTCTTTCAATTATAACCCTACCGTACACTTTTCCTGGTATACTCAGTAAACTTATTCCTCTATAATTTTTACAGTCTCTTTTGTCCCCTTTCCCTTTATATAAAGGGACTATACATTGCTCTCCGCCAATCCCTAGGTACTTCCCCTCTTTCATACATTTATTAAACAAAAGTACCAGCCACTCCAACACTATATCCCCGCCTGCTTTTAACATTTCTGTCATGATCCCATCAGTTCCAGCTGCTTTACCCCCTTTCATTTTACGTAATGCCTCACGTACCTCCACCACACTTACATTCTGCTCTTCTTCACTCCTAAAAGATGGTATACCTCCCTGACCAGTGCATGAAATTACCGCCTCTGTTTCTTCCTTAACATTTAAAAGTTCCTCAAAATATTCTCGCCATCTACCTAATACCTCCCTTTCCCCATCTACTAACTCCCCTACTCTGTTTTTAACTGACAAATCCATACTTTCCCTAGGCTTTCTTAACTTGTTTAACTCACTCCAAAATTTTTTCTTATTTTCATTAAAATTTCTTGACAGTGCCTCTCCCACTCTATCATCTGCTCTCCTTTTGCACTCTCTCACCTCTCTACCTTTCTTTTACTCTCCATATACTCTGCTCTTCTTATAACACTTCTGCTTTGTAAAAACCTCGCATAAGCTACCTTTTTCTCTTTATCACACCCTTTACTTCATCATTCCACCAATCACTCCTCTTTTCCTCCTGCAACCCACCCTCCTATTACCACAAACTTCTGCCCCACATTCTAATACTGCATTTTTAAAAACTCATCCAACCCTCTTCAACCCCCCCACTACTCATCTTTGCACTAGCCCCACCTTTCTGCCAATAGTCGCTTATATCTCACCCGAACTTCCCCTCCCTTAGTTTATACACTTTCACCTCCCTCTTACTTGTTGTTGCCACCTTCCTCTTTTCCCATCTACCATTACTCTAACTGTAGCTACAACTAAATAATGATCCGATATATCAGTTGCCCCTCTATGAACATGTACATCCTGGAGCCTACCCATCAACCTTTTATCCACCAATACATAATCTAATAAACTACTTTCATTCGTGCTACATCATACCTTGTATATTTATTTATCCTCTTTTTCATAAAATATGTATTACTTATTACCAAATTTCTTTCTACACATAGCTCAATTAAAGGCTCCCCATTTACATTTACCCCTGGCACCCCAAATTTACCCTACTACTCCCTCCATAACATTTTTACCCACTTTAGCATTGAAATCCCCAACCACCATTACTCTCACACTTGATTCAAAACTCCCCACGCTTCACTCAACATTTCCCAAAATCTTCTCTCTCCTCAACACTTCCTCTCTTCTCCAGGTGCAATACACGCTTATTATAACCCACTTTTCACATCCAATCTTTATTTTACTCCACATAATCCTTGAATAATACATTTATAGTCCTCTTTTCCTGCCATAGCTTATCCTTCAACATTATTGCTAACTCCTTCTTTAGCT
>NC_069408.1:44740440-44750440 GCF_026875155.1 Cherax quadricarinatus | reverse complement strand
GGAAGGAGAGTGGATCTAGTAGCGACTAGCAAAGAGAAGGGGCCAGGAGCTGTAATTTGACGCCTGCAGGTGAGTACAAATAGGTGAATACACACACGAAGCCAGGAGCTGTGACTCGACCCCTGCAACCACAAAAAGGTGAATACTCACACACACACACACACACACACACACACACACAACACACAAAAAAAAAAAAAAAAAAAAAAAAAAAAAAAAAAAAAAAAAAAAAAAAAAAAAAAAAAAAAAAAAAAAAAAAGGATGTTCCAGAGATGGGACTCAGATGAATCACAGGGATGTTAGGAAGTATTTCTTCAGCCACAGAGTTGTCAGAAAGTGGAATACTTTGGGAAGCGATGTAGTGGAGGCAGGATCCATACATAGCTTTAAGCAGAGGTATGATAAAGCTTACGGTTCAGGAAGAGTGACCTAGTAGCGATCAGTGAAGAGGCGGGGCCAGGAGCTGGGACTCGAACCCTGCAACCTCAGCTAGGTGAGTAGCTAGGTGAGTACCCACACACACACATACACACACACACACACACACACAAACACACACACACACACACACACACACACACACACACACACACACACACACACACACACACACACATACACACACACACACACGAATAGACAAGGTGGACAGAGACAGGATGTTCCAGAGAGGGGACACAGAAACAAGGGGTCACAATTGGAAGTTGAAGACTCAGATGAGTCAAAGGGATGTTAGGAAGTATTTCTTCAGCCACAGTTGTTAGGAAGTGGAATAGCCTGGCAAGTGATGTAATGGAGGCAGGAGCCATACATAGTTTTAAGACGAGGTATGATAAAGCTCATGGAGCAGGGAGATTGTGGACCCATTGGCGGTCAGTGAAGAGGCGAGGCCAGGAGCTGAGTCTCAATCCCTGCAACCACAATTAGGTGACTACACACACACAGTATATAACTGACCCCGAATCTTGCTGTTCGGTCTTGAAATCTTGCTTCCCGGTCTTTAAATCTTGCCCGTCTTGAAGTCTTACTGGCAACTCTGCCCTCATGGCAGTCTCCTTATTGTTATTGGATGAAATCTTTCATGGCAATAAAACGAATCATTCTGGAGATAGTTTATTGAGGGTAAGTTTATAACCTCTAATGATGTGTGTGGGGCATACTGCTGTGGTATGCTGCTGTGGTATGCTGCTGTGGTATGCTGTTGTGGTATGCTGTTGTGGTATGCTGTTTTGGTATGCTGTTGTGGCATGCTGTTGTGGTATGCTGTTGTGGTATACTGTTGTGGTATGCTGTTGTGGTATGCTGTTGTGGTATGCTGTTGTGATATGCTGTTGTGGTATGCTGTTGTGGTATGCTGTTGTGGTATGCTGTTGTGGTATGGTCTTGTCGTATGCTGCTGTGATATGCTGCTGTGATATGCTGCTGTGGCATTCTGTTGTGGAATGCTGTTGTTGTATGCTGTTGTGGCATGCTGTTGTGGTATGCTGTTGTGGTATGCTGTTGTTGTATGCTGTTGTGGTATGCTCTTGTGGTATGCTGTTGTGGTATGCAGCTGTGGTATGCTGCTGTGGTATGCTGCTGTGGTATGCTGTTGTGGTATGCTGTTGTGGTATGCTGTTGTGGTATGCTGTTGTGGTATGCTGTTGTGATATGCTGCTGTGATATGCTGCTGTGGCATGCTGTTGTGGTATGCTGTTGTGGTATGGTGTTGTGGTATGCTGTTGTGATATGCTGCTGTGATATGCTGCTGTGGCATGCTGTTGTGGAATGCTGTTGCGGAATGCTGTTGTGGTATGCTGCCGTGGCATGCTGTTGTGGTATGCTGTTGTGGTATGCTGTTGTTGTATGCTGTTGTGGTATGCTGTTGTATGCTGCTGCGTTATGCTGCTGTGGTATGCTGTTGTGGTATGCTGTTGTATGCTGCTGTGGCATGCTGTTGTGGTATGCTGTTGTGGTATGCTGTTGTGGTATGCTGTTGTGGTATGCTGTTGTGGTATGCTGTTGTGGTATGCTGTTGTGGTATGCTGCTGCGATATGCTGCTGTGGCATGCTGTTGTGGTATGCTGTTGTGGTATGCTGTTGTGGTATGCTGCTGTGATATGCTGCTGTGATATGCTGCTGTGTCATGCTGTTGTGGAATGTTGTTGTGGAATGCTGTTGTGGTATGCTGTTGTGGTATGTTGTTGTGGTATGCTGCTGTTGTATGCTGTTGTGGTATGCTGTTGTGGTATGCTGTTGTGGTATGCTGTTGTGGTATGCTGTTGTGGTATGCTGCTGTGATATGCTGCTTTGGCATGCTGTTGTGGTATGCTGTTGTGGTATGGTGTTGTGGTATGCTGCTGTGATATGCTGCTGTGATATGCTGCTGTGCATGCTGTTGTGGAATGCTGTTGTGGAATGCTGTTGTGGTATGCTGTTGTGGCATGCTGTTGTTGTATGCTGTTGTGGTATGCTGTTGTTGTATGCTGTTGTGGTATGCTGTTGTGGTATGCTGTTGTGGTATGCAGCTGTGGTATGCTGCTGTGGTATGCTGTTGTGGTATGCAGCTGTGGTATGCTGCTGTGGTATGCTGTTGTGGTATGCTGTTGTGGTATGCTGTTGTGGTATGCTGTTGTATGCTGTTGTGGTATGCTGTTGTGGTATGCAGCTGTGGTATGCTGCTGTGGTATGCTGTTTGTGGTATGCTGTTGTGGTATGCTGTTGTGGTATGCTGTTGTTGTATGCTGTTGTGGTATGCTGCTGTGATATGTTGCTGTGATATGCTGCTGTGGCATTCTGTTGTGTAGTGCTGTTGTGGTATGCTGTTGTGGCATGCTGTTGTGGTATGCTGCTGTGGTATGCTGTTGTTGTATGCTGTTGTGGTATGCTGTTGTGGTATGCTGTTGTGGTATGCAGCTGTGGTATGCTGCTGTGGTATGCTGCTGTGGTATGCTGTTGTGGTATGCTGTTGTGGTATGCTGTTGTGGTATGCTGTTGTGGTATGCTGTTGTGGTGTGCTGTTGTGATATGCTGCTGTGATATGTTGCTGTGGCATGCTGTTGTGGTATGTTGTTGTGGTATGGTGTTGTGGTATGCTGCTGTGATATGCTGCTGTGATATGCTGCTGTGGCATGCTGTTGTGGAATGATGTTGTGGAATGTTATTGTGGTATGCTGCTGTTGCATGCTGTTGTGGTATACTGTTGTGGTATGCTGTTGTTGTATGCTTTTGTGGTATGCTGTTGTTGTATGCAGCTGTGGTATGCTGCTGTGGTATGCTGTTGTGGTATGCTGTTGTATGCTGCTGTGGCATGCTGTTGTGGTATGCTGTTGTGGTATGCTGTTGTGGTATGCTGTTGTGATATGCTGTTGTGGTATGCTGTTATTGTATGCTGCTGTGGTATGCTGCTGTGGTATGCTGTTGTGGTATGCTGTTGTTGTATGCTGCTGTGGCATGCTGTTGTGGTATGCTGTTGTGGTATGCTGTTGTGGTATGCTGTTGTGGTATGCTGCTGTGATATGCTGCTTTGACATGCTGTTGTGGTATGCTGTTGTGGAATGCTGTTGTGATATGCTGTTGTGGTATGCTGTTGTGGTATGCTATTTTGGTATGCTGTTGTTGTATGCTGTTGTGGTATGCTGTTGTGGTATGCTGTTGTGGTATACTGTTGTTGTATGCTGCTGTGGTATGTTGTGGCATGCTGTTGTGTTATGCTGTTGTGGCATGCTGCTGTGGTATGCTGCTGTGGTATATTGCTGTGGTATGCTGCTGTGGTATGCTGCTGTGGTATGCTGCTGTGCTATGCTGTTGTGGTATGCCGCTGTGGAATTCTGCTGTAGCATGCTGCTGTGATATGCTGTTGTGGTATGCTGCTGCGGTAGGCTGTGGTGGTATGCTCTTTTGGTATGCTGCTGTGCTATGCTGCTGTGTTATGCTGCTGTGGAATGCTGCTGTGCTATGCTTTTGTGGTATGTTGCTGTGGTATGCTGCTGTAGTATGCTGTTGTGGTATGCTGCTGTTGTATGTTGTGGTATACTGCTGTGGTATGTTGCTGTGGTATGCTGCTGTGGTATGCTGTTGTGGTATGTTGCTGTGGTATGCTGCTGTGGCATGCTGTTGTGGTATGTTGCTGTGGTATGTTGCTGTGGTATTCTGCTGTGGCATATTGTTGTGGTATGCTGCTGTGGTATGTTGTTGTGGTATTCTGCTGAGGCATGCTGTTGTGGTATGCTGCTGTGGTATGTTGTTGTGGTATTCTGCTGTGGCATGCTGTTGTGGTATGCTCCTGTGGTATATTGTTGTGCTATACTGCTGTGGTATGTTGTTGTGGTATGCTGCTGTGGCATGCTGTTGTGGTATGCTACTGTGGTATGTTGTTGTGGTATACTGCTGTGGTATGTTGCTGTGGTATGCTGCTGTGGCATGCTGTTGTGGTATGCTGCTGTGGCATGTTGCTGTGGCATGCTGTTGTGGTATGCTGCTGTGGTATGTTGCTGTGGTATTCTGCTGTGGCATGCTGTTGTGGTATGCTGCTGTGGTATGTTGTTGTGGTATACTGCTGTGGTATGTTGTTGTGGTATGCTGCAGTGGCATGTTGCTGTGGTATGTTGCTGTGGCATGCTGTTGTGGTATGCTGCTGTGGCATGTTTCTGTGGCATGCTGTTGTTGTATGCTGCTGTGGTTTGTTGTCGTGGTATACTGCTGTGGTATGTTGCTGTGGTATGCTGCTGTTGCGTGTTGTTGTGGCATGTTGCTGTGGCATGCTGTTGTGGTATGCTGCTGTGGCATGTTGCTGTGGCATGCTGCTGTGGCATGTTGCTGTGGTATGTTGCTGTGGCATGCTGTTGTGGTATGCTGCTGTGGTATGTTGCTGTGGTATTTGCTGTGGTATGCTGCTGTGGCATGTTTCTGTGGCATGCTGTTGTTGTATGCTGCTGTGGTTTGTTGTCGTGGTATACTGCTGTGGTATGTTGCTGTGGTATGCTGCTGTTGCGTGTTGTTGTGGCATGTTGCTGTGGCATGCTGTTGTGGTATGCTGCTGTGGCATGTTGCTGTGGCATGCTGCTGTGGCATGTTGCTGTGGTATGTTGCTGTGGCATGCTGTTGTGGTATGCTGCTGTGGTATGCTGCTGTGGTATGCTGCTGTGGTATGCTGTTGTGGTATGCTGCTGTGGTTTGCTGCTGCGTTATGCTGTAGTGGTATGTTGTTGTGGTATGCTGTGGTATGTTTGTGGTATGTTGTGGTATGTTGTTGTATGTTGTGGTACGCTGTTTTGACATGCTCCTGGGGCATACTGCTGTTACATGCTGCAGACACATGCTGCTGGGGCATGCTACTAGAGCATACTGGATTTGGCATGCTGCCTGATCGATCAAGCTGTTAGTGTCCGCCACCCACACTCCACCGTAAGCACCACAGCCTGGCGGATCAGGTACTGCTGTGAGTTTGTTGCTGATATCTCTTATGCATGAAGCGAATGTGTTGAAGAGTCGTGGCCCCTTTACACTGAGTTCTCTCAGTGCACTCATCGCCCCCCTGCTTTTCCTTGGAGGTTTCCTACACCCTCTGCCAAGCCTCTTGTGTTCATAAGTCGTAATTTCAGTGTGTAGGTTCGATATCAGTCCTCCAGGTGTTGATTATGATGTATCTCTCTCGCCTATGTTCTAAGGAGTACTTTTCTAGGGACTTAAAGCACTCTCAGTAATTTAGGTGCAGGATGTTGCCAAAGATAAGGACAAAGTGACAAAGATAGTGACAAAGATAATATAGTGGCAAAGATGGTGACAAAGATAATGATAAAGATTGTGGCAAAGATGGTGACAAAATTAGTGACACAGGTGGAGTTAAAGATAGTGACAAAGATGGTGATAAATATAGTCTTTCTCAAAAAAAAATCACATCAGACGAGGACGTCTTCAGACTCATTCACGTCTTAACGATGCGATATTAAAACTTTTTTAGTGTGTGTGTGTGTTGTGTGTGTGTGGTGTGTGTGTGTGTGTGTTGGTGTGTGTGTGTGTATGTGTGTATGTGTGTGTGTGTGTGTGTGTGTGTGTGTGTGTTGTGTGTGTGTTGTGTGAGTGTGTGTGTGTGTGTGTGTGTGTGTGTGTGTTGTGTTGTGTGTGTGTGAGTGTGTGTGTGTGTGTGTGTGTGTGTGGTGTGTTGTGTGTGTGTGTGTGTGTGTGTGGTGTGTGTGTGTGTGTGTGTGTGTGTGTGTGTGTGTGTGATGTGTGTGTGTGTGTGTGTGTGTGTGTGTGTGTGTGTGTGTGTGTGTGTGTGTGTGTGTGTGTGTGTGTGTGTGTGTGTGTGTGAGTGTGTGTGTGTGTGTGAGTGTGTGTGTGTGTGTGTGTGTGTGTGTGTGTGTGTGTGTGTGTGTGTGTGTGTGTGTGTGTGGTGGTTGTGTGTGTGTGTGTGTGTGTGTGTGTGTGTGTGTGTGTGTGTGTGTGTGTGTGTGTGAGTGTGTGTGTGTGTGTGTTTGTGTGTACTCACCTAGTTGTACTCACCTAGTTGAGGTTGCGGGGGTCGAGTCCGAGCTCCTGGCCCCGCCTCTTAACTGATCGCTACTAGGTCACTCTCCCCGAGCCGTGAGCTTTATCATACCTCTGCTTAAAGCTATGTATGGATCCTGCCTCCACTACATCGCTTCCCAAACTATTCCACTTACTGACTACTCTGTGGCTGAAGAAATACTTCCTAACATCCCTGTGATTCATCTGTGTCTTTAGCTTCCAACTGTGTCCCCTTGTTACTGTGTCCAAACTCTGGAACATCCTGTCTTTGTCCACCTTGTCAATTCCCCTCAGTATTTTGTATGTCGTTATCATGTCCCCCCTATCTCTCCTGTCCTCCAGTGTCGTCAGGTTGATTTCCCTTAACCTCTCCTCGTAGGACATACCTCTTAGCTCTGGGACTAGTCTTGTTGCAAACCTTTGCACTTTCTCTAGTTTCTTTACGTGCTTGGCTAGGTGTGGGTTCCAAACTGGTGCCGCATACTCCAGTGTGTGTGTGTGTGTGTGTGTGTGTGAGTGTGTGTGTGTGTGTGTGTGTGTGTGTGTGTGTGTGTGTGTGTGTGTGTGTGTGTGTGTGTACTCACCTAATTGTACTCACCTAATTGTGGTTGCAGGGGTCGAGACTCAGCTCCTGGCCCCGCCTCTTCACTGATCGCTACTGGATCCTCTCTCTCTCTGCTTCCTGAGCTTTGTCATACCTCTTCTTTAAACTATGTATGGTTCCTGCCTCCACTACTTCACTTGCTAGGCTATTCCACTTGCTGACAACTCTATGACTGAAGAAATACTTCCTAACGTCCCTGTGACTCGTCTGAGTCTTCAGCTTCCAGTTGTCACCCCTTGTCCCTGTGTCCCCTCTCTGGAACATCCTATCTCTGTCCACCTTGTCTATTCCCCGCACTATCTTGTATGTCGTTATCATGTCTCCCCTGACCCTTCTGTCCTCCAGTGTCGTCAGTCCGATTTCCCTTAACCTTTCCTCGTACGACATTCCCTTGAGCTCTGGGACTAGCCTTGTTGCAAACCTTTGTACTTTCTCTAACTTCTTGACGTGCTTGACCAGGTGTAGGTTCCAGACTGGTGCTGCATACTGCAGTATGGGCCTAACATACACAGTGTACAGGGGCCCTTGAACGATTCCTTTTTAAAGGTATCGGAACGCTATTCTCAGGTTTGCCGGGGCGCCCGTATGCTGCAAGGGGTTATTTGGTTGATGTGTGCCTCCGGTGATGTGCTCGGTGTTATGGTCACCCAAGGTCTTTCTCCCTGAGTGAGGTCTGTATTTCTTTGTCCACCTAGCCTATACCCCTGTCTGCGGTCTTCTTTGCCCCTCCCCAATCTTCATGACTTTGCATTTGGCTGGATTGAATTCGAGAAGCCAGTTACTGGACCACATGTCCACCTGTCCGGGTCTCTTTGCAGTCCTGCCTCATCCTCGTCCGATTTAATTCTTCTCATCAACTTCACGTCATCTGCGAACGGGGACACTTCAGAGTCTATTCCTTCCATCATGTCCTTCACATATATCAAAAATAGCACTGGTCCTAGGACTGACCCCTGTGGGACCCCGCTGGTAACAGGCGCCCACTGTGATACCTCTTCACGTACCATGACTCGTTGCTGCCTCCCTGTCAGGTATTCCCTTATCCATTGCAGTGCCCTCCCTTTTACGTGCGCCTGATCCTCCAGCTTCTGCACTAATCTCTTGTGGGGAACTGTGTCAAAGGCCTTCCTGCAGTCTAGGAAAACGCAGTCTACCCACCCCTCTCTCTCGTGTGTGTGTGTGTGTGTGTGTGTCACGTAACTTAACATCTGCCTCACTAGAATTTTTTTTTCATTTTCCTGACGAATAAAACACTCTTAGAATCATTAAAAGGACTCTTGGATACTCTGTAAACTTTTGGACCGCTCTTGGATCCTTTCTCCTGGGAGTCTTGGATCCTCTTCTGGGATTCTTGAATCCTCTCCCGAGAGTTTTGAACCCTCTCTTTAGATTCTTGGATCCTCTCCAGGGAACGGCTCGTTGGGTCAACTCCACTATAGTAGGATTAGAACCTAAGTTTCTTTCTCCGTTCTCCAAATCTTTTGGTAATCTGCTACGGCATTCATCTCGTGAGGTTGACTTCCTTATTGATTTCTCGTCTCGTGGTCTTGTATGACCTGCAGAAAGACTTACATATATTAGTGTGTAGCTAAGACCACTTGGCTTGATGCTACTGAAGAAGGGGGTCCTGGTTCTAATAATTTGTTTGATGAAATTTCTAGGCAATTAGACAATGTCAGTTTAAAAGCATTCACAGAAACTTGGGTTCTCTGACTCCGTGATTGTGTGAGATGTATTTGATTTAAGCCTTGGCTTGTGTTGGTCTATAGTACTGCACTGGCGTTCCCTAGATAGGATCCAATAGTCACGGGAAAGGATACAGAAGTCTCGGTATAGGACCCAATGGCCTCTGTATAGGATCCAAGAGCCTCTGTATAGGATCCACGAAGAAAAACAACTTAACGATGACGCAGCGAAGTATGACCAAAAAAAATCAACCAGTTAGAAAGCTCCTACCAGTGTTGCCTCGAGAACAGACCAATGAGAACTCTTCCTCTCCAGTTTCCTTACAATTCGCATTGATACACCGGGCGTCACCTATGGAAAAATAGGGTGACACAAGTTATGCATCAAGATAGGGAGAACTATCACTCTCTGTGTCTAGAATTTCATTCACTGCTGTCTAGCGATGACCCACAGACACGACTTTTGTAAGTACAGACACACTGTACTTTCCACCACCATATACTGCTCCAGTCAGATTTATCATGCTCACACGTCTGCTCTCTCTCTCTCTCTCTCTCTCTCTCTCTCTCTCTCTCTACACTCAGCTCACGCTCATACATCTGCTGAGAGCTCGAACCTCCTGCCTCTCAAACGCTCTTCACGCTCTATTTCCGACCCTTCCTGGGACCTTCACCCTTCATCTTCCATCCCAGATTTATGCACCCTCTCAGTCAACCTGTCTCTCCATTTGTTCTACATGACCAAACATCCTCGACAACATTTCCACCTTCTTCTCTTCTGATCTTTCATTTCCGGGACCAGGAGCTGAGACTCAACCCCTGCCTCCCCCAGGCTGGGCAGATGCCCTGCCTCGCTAAGTCGGTGCCTTGATGCTGGGATTAGGTTCTTGATCCAAGGTCATTTAGGCTGTTACCCAAAGGATTTAAGACCAGAGATGTGGAACTAAGGGTTTAGCGCTTTCCCTGAATATCTAAAACAATTTAACAAAAAATGTTGAATTATCCTAATATAACTCAAACGTAATTAACGAAATTACATTAGAAATTCCTAATTTTGTTTCATAAATCAGGTGGGTACTTTCACTAATTACGTTGACGGTGCAAATGAAAATCTTTGATCACTAGGTCTGAAAAAAGGAGTTTCCGATACAAGTTTGTATTAGTAAAAGTCAGAGTTGTTGTGGTTGGTTCTGATGTGACGTTAGTTTTTGTAGTTATTAGT
>NC_069408.1:44727940-44732940 GCF_026875155.1 Cherax quadricarinatus | reverse complement strand
AACAAATGAGGAAATGGACATGATTGCAGCGCGTATGATAGCTGCCAATACTGCCTAAAACTGCTGAGAAAATGCTGGCTGACTCTGGTAAATGTGCCTGGATTACTCCGTCTGGAAAAACAGCTACATACCTACCCATTTGGGGATTGGAAACCACAGGTGTACACTGCCTTTGCATGAGAATGCGATTGAATGTGTCCAAGGAAGAGTGAACGGACATTCCAAGTGGGCTCGTTGACCTTCGGGCACGAGAGAAGGGACGAAGGGAAGCAAACGTGAATCGTGAATTGTCGGAACTTCCCATGAATGGAGGGGGGGGGAGAAGTTTGTAATGGGGTGAACGTAAGGGAAGGAAGGGGGAGAAACCAATTAAGTCTTTGACAAGAGTTCAAACGCATACATTAAAGGGCCGTAATAAATGGAGTTTAACGATCAAATCAATCTTGACAACATCATGGATTACTTTGCACGTATGTGGGCCGTGAAGGTCGTGGAAGCGAACAAAATATGGAAGGTAATTAGCATCGCGGCGACACTGCCAAGCAGCCATGTTTGTTCCTACAGACAGACTCTCGACTAGTGAAGAATGAAAGGCCCTCAGACAGACACGTAATCCCTGATGAGGGCATCGAGCTAAAGAGTAACTGGAAAGGCAACGGAATGAAGTTGGTCCCTATAATGTAAACTGAACAGGATTAGGGCTGAACGTAGTCGAAGAATGGTTGCCTATCAACTCCCAAATAAAGTGTGCTGAAGATCTGAGCAGGTTCAGCAGTTTTAAAGTTCTTTAGGAAGATAAAACTCTTGTGATATTCAACAAAGAGATGGCCAAAAAAATTAACTATAATGCAAGCTGGAACAGGGAAGCCATACAGGTACACAATAGACTGTTAGGGGACAGAACCGTGTGAAAATTGTTTTATCAATCGGAAAATGGAGACCATAAGAGGTCGAAGAGTTGACAGCGCACTCAACAGCGTGTTGAAAAGTGGTCGCTACGAGCTGAAAGTCCGGACCTGCACAAGTATTGGTAAAAATCTGTATATAAAGAATTTGTGGGAAGAACTGGGGGTAAGTTAGTAATAGGAATACTGAAGTCCTGTGGTGCACCATTATCACCCACTAAATATTCGGAAAAGTTATTAACATGAATACTAAAAGTTCCTCTAGAATTTTTTAGGAAGAGCTGCCGTTTGCCTCATAGGCCTTAAGAATGGACGAGGGAGAAATTGTAAGTTTTTCTTGGTCGAAAAATGTCATAATTACTGAATAGTTTTCCGCGGAGCCGTTCAGAATGTACATGTAACGAGTTAGAGTAAAGAGCTGATAGTCAAATGACCCTTTTTAAAACCTGGTTGATGAGGGTAGAACGAGTTTCTGGTCTCTGAAGTACCAAACGAAGCATTTATTTGCACTCTGTAATTTCCAGCGGAATCAGTGAGGATGGCGAGGGTTAAGAAAGAAATGGCAAGTAATAGGGTCAGGGAAATAACCACTGTCGTGTAGGTCATTTATCGAGAATCCAGTTGAGTGTCAGTGCTGCGCATGAGTAGAAAGATCAGTACACGAGAGGACGCGGGGCTGAGCATCTAAATGTGTGGGAATGCAAGTTTTAAAGGTATGATTCTCAATAGTCTGTGAGGGAAGACAGAACTTTAAATGATCTCCATGAGTCACCTTGCGAACGATACAAGTTAAAATAGTCTGATAAAAGGAGGGATTTCATGATAGAGAGAAAAAGAGAGAGAACAAACAATCTACCGCTTGTCACAACACACTTGCTGCAGTTTAGAGATGCAGAGAAGGAACGGAAATTAGAGTGTGCGGAACATCTCTGTGCTCAAGCACTGCATGGTTCGTTGGGAAAGTAATCCAGTGACGGTGAATATAACATAGCCAGAAATAGGAAAGTAGATTATATTACATAATTTAGGTTATTATACACACACACACACACACACACACACACACACACACACACACACACACACACACACACACACACACACACACACACACGAAAAAACTGGAATCTGTTTGTATCCTCTGATATTCCATTTTATAATTCATACTAGTGATACAGCCGTAGTTTTTAGTGGGAATGTTGGTTATGGACGGAGTGAAAGGTAAAAATCGACGTGAGGTGGTAGAGGTATAAGAAATGTGTGTGCAGCTTTGTGTCTTTAGTAAGAGTGTTAGTCGAAAGTGTAAGAAATGATGAAACATAAACAGGAGGTACAGTCCTTTGAGGCTGGGATGCTGGTGTCGTCTGTGTATTTTTTCAGTCACTCGTATGTGGTGTCTATCTAAACTCAGACTAAAGTGTTTTGTTATTTACGGTGAAGCTGGGTTATTGTGATTCATCATTTCTTCTCACATTTAACATTCTGCTTGTGATGGGCAATATTTTGATGAATGGCTTTAGCTCCAGTAGTTGTGGCATTGTAATGGTGTGTTTGAGTTCCATCACCAGAAGCTGACGATGTTCGTGGCTGTTAAATTATTCGTTGAGTGTTTTCTACGTCCTTGAGCATGACGGACATGAGCCTCGACCCTAGTGAGCGGGAGGTGTTGCAATTCTAATTGATTTTGTATGTCCGAAGGAGTCTGCGAAGTCTTGTATAAGATTGTAAGGGATAACAACAGCTCCACGGTATGAAGTGACTATGAACAGTCACCGTCGAGCTGTTAGTTAATTGTCTTGGCCAGCATCATTAATTCCAAGTCGTTTCCCACTTTTTTTTACAGGGTGGAAGTATTTTTTATCAGTATGTGTCAAGAGTTCGTGTGTAAGTAAATAATTATTCAGATGTGCTTCAGGGTTCCTTGTTTGTAGTGGGAGAGGTCTTGAAGGGGAGAGTTTCTTTGTGTAATCAAGGTATATATGTTGTGTCAGCGTCCTTATTTATCAGTCGTTGTGTTAATTAGATGGCTTAAAGCCCCTCTGTCAGCGCACGGACGACACGTGAATCGTCGTGGGGAAAAACCTATTCAGTGGTTAAGGTAGGGGCGGAGTCAGAGGTAAAAGGAATAGGTAGAATCTGTACCAGGCTCAATCAATAAAGAATTGCCCGAAAGCAGTTCTGAGTTGTGAGGAGAATTCATTGCTGCTCATACCCTGATAGAGGTGATAAATTAGACACATGTGCAACTCTTGGGTATCTTTATTGAGGAAACGTTTCGCCACACAGTGGCTTCATCAGTCCATACATAGGAGAAACTTGAAGAACAGGAGGAGAATGAGGTAATCAGTCCCTCAACCTTGAGTCGATGTGTTCAGTCCATCAATCTTGAGTAGAATACGGCAGATGAGCGGAGAAGCAGCTTATAAACCGTATGGCAGGAGAGGTGTAGCAGTCATAGGTAGTGTCACATTTGTTCAATGTGGAAGTAGGTCGTGCCCAAGATTGATGGACTGAACACATCGACTCAAGGTTGAGGGACTGATTACCTCATTCTCCTCCTGTTCTTCAAGTTTCTCCTATGTATGGACTGATGAAGCCACTGTGTGGCGAAACGTTTCCTCAATAAAGATACCCAAGAGTTGCACATGTGTCTAATTTATCAACATGTCGGTTCTCTGAACCATTCATCTACAAACCTGATAGAGGTCGTCGCTGATCCCTAGGGACTCTCCAGAAATAGGATATCTCCTCTTCATAAAGAAAATAAGAGTCAGTTCCTATAATGAACGATTAAAAAAAAACATGCAACCTTCTGTAATATCGTCCATCAGAGGTCCTGTCTGATAGCCACTCAACGTCACATCCGAGGGGTCACCAGACGTGACCTAAAATTTAATTTCCATAGTGTAGAGCGACATCACTCCCGGAGCACTACCAACGCAAGCTAATTGGAGAAAGGGTCTGATAATGGTTACCTTTTTTTCCCCTTCTCTGTCTAGTTTATGAGCTGGACTTAAAAAAAAAAAAAGGCCAATGAAAAGAGGGGATGGTTGCGGGACATTTAAGTTCGATCCGAAGAAGGGAAGAGGACGTCCAGTTTCTCGGATCAAGCACCAATTTTTCACAGCAAATGAATGGTATTCGTTGGCTGAAAATGGGGAAATTCTTTGCATGTTTACAACCCTTCCCAAAGTCTCCAAAACTCCATCTAGTGTAATTTAGAACTCAACGTTAAAGTTTCCTTCCGATGGTCGGTGGGACATGAACGTTGCTAGCAGCAGGTGATGAAAATTTTCCGTTCTATTGATATGAGGGCATCCCCCTGTGGGCATCCCTCTGTGGCCATCTCTCTGTGGGCATCCCTCTGTGGGCATCCCTCTGTGGGCATCCCTCTGTGGGCATCTCTCTGTGGGCTGCCCTCTGTGGGCACCTTCTGTGGGCAGCCCTCTGTGGGCAGCCCTCTGTAGGTAGCCCTGTGTGGGCAGCCCTCATTGGGCAGCCCTCTGTGGGCAGCCCTCTGTGGGCATCCCTCTGTGGGCATCCCTCTGTGGCCATCTCTCTGTGAGCATCCCTCTGTGGGCATCCCTCTGTGGGCTGCCCTCTGTGGGCAGCCTTCTGTGGGCAGCCCTCTGTGGGGAGCCCTCTGTGGGCAGCCCTCTGTGGGCAGCCCTCATTGGGCAGCCCTCTGTGGGCAGCCCTCTGCCTATCGTACGAGGCTTCCCATGACCTTCCCAGTACGAATACAGGTTTCTCCTCTGGAACGCGAAGTTAACTTGTTTGCAGTCAAGTCTGTTTCTTCGTGGTGGTCTTGGACAGTTGTAGATGTACGTCTTTATTTAAGTGGTGGACAAGAGACCCTTAAACGTCCAGCTTCCCTAGTAACAATGTGCAGCTGTCTTGAGAATGAGTCTTTATACTCCGAGGATTAAGATCCTGACTGAAGCAGTGTTGGGGTGAGTCTTGCAGTGATCATAGATAAAGATTTCTAGTGTGTGTGTAGTTAATTGTTCTTGATAATGATCCACCACTGACCAAAACAGTGCCTGAAGCTTCCTAAGTGTGGATTATTTAGCGAGTTGTTGCAGCCACGGACTG
>NC_069408.1:44702940-44725440 GCF_026875155.1 Cherax quadricarinatus | reverse complement strand
ATCGGCCTGCCCACACTGGGGACGGGAGGGTCAGGGGAGACATGATAACGACATATAAAATATGCGTGGGAATAGAAAAGGGTGGAAAAAGACAGGATGTTCCAGGGAGGGGAACAGAAAAAAGGGGCCAAAATTGGGAATTTTAAAGACACAATGAGTCAGGAGATTAGGGAAGTATTTTTTCATAAAAGAGTTGAAAGGGCAGGGAAATAGCTAAAAAATGACGTAGTGGAGGGGGAAACTAACGTTTTAAGCGAGGTTTGATAAAGCTCATGGAGCGGGGAGAGAGGGGGGCTAGTAGAAACCCGGGTAAGAGGCGGGGCCGGAGTGGGGACTGACCCCTGCAACCAAAAATAGGTGGTACAAATAGGTGAGACCCACCACACCCACACACACACAACACACACCACAACCACCGCAGTGCGTGAAGTTGGAAAAAGAATTCACCGATGGGGGGGGGGGGGGAAGACCGGGCAGAACACAAAGGGATCTGGACGGCTGCAGACCTGGTCCAGCAATTGGCTCCTAAAGTTCAATCCCCCCAAGTGAAAAAGTCATAAAGATTTGGGGAAAAGGGCAAAAAAGACCGCAGATGAGTACAGTCTAGGGGGCCAGAGACAAAAAACCTCCTCAAGGAAAAAAGATCTTGGGGTGAGTATAACCCACCCCCATCTCCTAAAGTGCACAAACCAAAAAACTACTGCGCATATGGGGCCTAGCAAACCTCAGAACAGCCCCGACATCTTATGGAATCATTCAGGACCTGTACAGTGTACGTTGGGCCCCAAATTTTGGGTATGCGGCACCGTTGGAACCCACCCCTACCCAAGCACGTAAAAAAACTAGAAAAAGGAAAGGGGTTTGCAACGGGGACTAGTCCAGAGCAAAGGGTAGTCCTACGAGGAGAGGTTAAGGGGAAATAAACCTGACGACACTGGAGGACAGGAGAGATGGGGGGGACTGAAAAAACGACATACAAAAACTGAGGGGAAATTGACAAGGTGGAAAAGACAGGTTTTCCCAGAGTTTGGGACACAGTAACAAGGGGGGACACATTTGGAAAGCTAAAGACACAGATGAATCACAGGGATGTTAGGAAGTATTTCTTCAGCCACAGGTAGTCGGAAGTGGAATGTTTAGGAAGCGTGTAGTGGGGCGGGATCCATCTAGTTTTAAGCAGGGTACGTAAAGCTCAGGGTTCAGGGGGTGCCAGTGCGCCAGTGAAAGAGGCGGGGCCGGAGATTGGATCGACCCCTTGAAACCTCAATAGGTGGAACTAGGTGAGTACCACACACACAAAACCAACACGACACACACACACACCACACACACACACACCAAAACCAACACACACCACCACACACACAACAACCCCACACACACCACACACACACAAAAAGGTAAGACTAGTCACATGGATATATGAGCTAGTGAGTTCGATTACCCTTTTCATGAACTTTAACAAAGAATACATAGGACATCCCACCGGTTTACCTTAAGCCATCCTAGAGACTGCAGCACCGTTGGATCCCTTCCCACTGATTATATTGTTTAAAAATTGTAAAGCTGTAGGATTTGCAACCGACTAGTTCAGAGCCGAGTACGGGGATAGGTATGGGGAGACACTAGAGGAATTAACCTAACGCCCGGGGGAAAGGGACACAGATAACCCCCTTTTTACAGGTATAAAATAACAGAGGATTTTTAGACTTTTTTTTTTAAATTTTGCCCCCGTTTGAGGTTTCTAAACTGTATTCCCGGGAAAAAGCAGGGGGGAGAGATACATGAATTACATGGAAAATCCTAGGGGGGTAGTACCGAACTTGCACACAAAAATCACTCATACGAAAGCAAAAGATTGGCAGACGAGCTCCCCCCAATGAAAAGCGGGGTGTCATAGCACGTTAGAGCCCTTAAAAATAAGTGTCGGGGGCCCCCGAGGACTTTTCAATGCCTCCCAGCACACTAAGGGGGATTCCCAACGCCCCCGGGCGTCTTAAAGCTGGCATGGAAAGCCCTAAAGTCAGTTCTGTCAGCCGGGCTGTGGCTCGTACGTTGGTTTGGGGAGCCAGCAGCAACAGCTGGGTTTATCAGGCGCTGATCCACCAGGAGGCCCGGGGCCGACCGGGCCGCGGGGGGTTGACCCCCCAAACTCTCTCCCGGGAAACCCGGGTGACTGATTAATTTTGCACCTAAGTCCTCATGTAGGTAGTGGTAGATTATTGTGACGTATATTATCCTTGGGGGGGGAGTGGTAGATTATTGTGACGTCTACTTTTTGTGGGGGGTGTAGCTAGATTTTTGTGCAGTCATATCTTCCCGTGGGGGCTGTGGCTAGATTTATGTGCACTCTACTATCCCGTGGGGGGGAGTAGTAGATTATTTTGGGACGTATATTATCCGGTGGGGGTTTTGGCTAGTTATGTGCCGTCTATCTTCCTGTGGGGGGGAGTAGTAGATTATTTTTGACGTCATATTATCTGGGGGGGTAGTGGCTAGATTTTGTGCCGATATCTTCCCCGTGGGGGTAGTAGCTAGTTTTTGCCGCATATCATCCTGTGGGGGGGGAGGGCCCGATTTTGGCAGTCATTCCATCCCGTGGGGGGTGGGCTAAATTTTTGTGACGTCATTCTATCTGTGGGGGGTAGTGGTAGTTATTTTGCACTCATATCTATCTGTGGGGGGGGGGTGGCTGTTATTGTGCACGTCATACATCCTGTGGAAGGGGTGGTAGATTTTTGTGCACCCAATATCTATCCTGGGAAGGTAGTTGCTGATTATTGTGCATAATACTATCCCGTGGAAAGGTAGTGGTAGATTATTGTTTCACCTAATATTACCCGTGGAAGGGATGGCTAGATTATTGTGCACCTAATATTATCCCGGGAAGGTAGTGGCTGATTATTGTGCACCTATTTCTTCCTGTGGGGGGTAGTGGGTAGATTTTGTGCACCTAATTTCTTCCCGGGGAAGGTGTGGTAGATTATTGTGCATAATTCTTCCTGTGGAAGGGAGTGGCTAGATTATTTTGCCCTTATCTATCCGTGGGGGGGGAGTGGCAGTTATTGTGCACCAAATTATCTGTGGAAGGTAGTGGTAGATATTTTGCACCCAATATCTTCCCGTGGGGGGAGTGGCTAGTTTATTGTGCACTATATTTCCCTCCTGTGGAGGAACGCAAGCATTAAAAAAAAAGGTCTAGAAAAATACATACAAAAGGGGGCACAGACGGGACAAAGGGGAAAACACAAGGTACAAGGAAACGCCCGGGACAAGGGAAAACGACCAGGGACAAGGGAACACAGACCAGGTAAGGGGAACACACCCGGTAAAGGGAACCCCACCCGGACAAGGGAACACAGACCCGGTTTTCAAGGGAAAAACAGACCCGGTAAAGGGAACCAGACCAGGTACAAGGGGCCCACACCAGGGACAAGGGAACAAGCCAGGTACAAGGGAACACAGACCGGTACAAGGGAACACGACCCGGTACAAAGGGAAAACAGCCGGTAAAGGGGGAAACAGACAGGTACAAGGGGAAAACGCCAGGTACAAGGGGACACAGGCCAGGTACAAAGGGAACACAGCCCGGTACAAAGGCAAGACAGTTAAAAGGACACGACCAGGTAAACAAGGGAAAACCGACCCCGGGACAGGGGACACGACCGGGACAAGGGGAACGGCCAGGTTTACAAGAAAAAACACAGACCAGGTCAAGGGAAACAGACCAGGGACAAGGGAACCAGCCCGGTCAAGGGAACAGACCCGGTACAAGGAAAAGCCAGGTACAAGGGAACACAGACCCCGGTACAAGGGGACACAGCCAGGCCCAAAGGGGAAAAAAGACCAGGTAAAGGGAACACAGACCCCGGTAAAGGGAAACAGACAGGTACCAAAAAGGGACCAAAAACAGGGACAAGGGGACACAGACCGGTAAAGGAAACAAGACAGGTCAAGGGGAAACAGCCAGGGACAAGGGAACACGACCAGGTACAAAGGGGAAAACAGACAAGGGGCAAGGGGAACCGACCCGGTAAAAGGGAAAAACAGACCGTACAAGGGAACACAGAAACCGGTCAAAAGGGAAAACAGACCAGGTACAGGGAAACAGACCAGGTCAAGGGGGAAAAGACCCGGTCAAATAGACACGACCCGGGAAAGAGAAAACCCGACCAGGAAAAGGGGGGCACGACAGGTACAAGGGGAAACCAAAAACCAGGTAAAGGGAACACAGACCCCGGTAAAGGGAACCAGACCAGGGAAAGGGAACACAACCAGGTACAAAGGGAAAACCCGACCAGGTACAAGGGAACACAGACCAGGACAAGGGGACACAGACCAGGTACAAGGGAAAAAAGCCGGTAAAGGGGAAAGACCAGGTACAAGGGGACAAAAGACGGTGAGGGAACACAGACCCGGGCAAGGGGAACAGCCGCTCAAGGGGACACAGACAGGTACAAGGGGGACACAGACAGGTACAAGGGAAAACAGACCCGGTACAAGGGAACACGACAATGGCAAAAGGGGGCAAGATCGGTACAAGGGGACAAGACCCCGGGAAAAGGGGGGAAAAAAGACCCGGTACAAGGGAACACGCCAGGGGACAAATTGAAAACGACAGGTAAACTAGGGAACAAGACCCGGTACAAGGGGGGAAAAGACCGGGACAAAAAGGGGCAAGACCCGGGCAAGAGACACAGACCGGCAAGGGACACGCCGGTACAAGGGGGGCACAGACCAGGTACAAGGGAACACAGACCAGGTCAAGGGAACAAGACCAGGTACAAAAGGGAAATAGACCCGGTACAGGGGCACGACCCGAAACAAGGGGAGGAAAAAAAGGGCAAGGGGACACGACCCGGTACAAAGGGGACACAGCCCGGTCAAGGGGGGCCCGACCAGGTACAAAGGAAAAACAGACCGGGACAAAAAGGGAAAACAGACCCCGGAAAAGGGGGCACAGACCAGGGATAAAGTGGACACAGAAGGTACAAGGGGACAAGACCAGGTACAAAGGGAACCAGCCCGGTACAAGGGAAAAACAAACCGGTACAAGGGAAAAGCAGACCAGGTACAAGGGGGCACGCCCGGTACAGGGAACAAGAACCCGGTGAATAGGACACCCACCCGGTAATGGGAACAAGACCCGGTGCCAGGGGACACAAAAACCCGGTACAAGGGAAAAGGGTCAGGACAAGGGGGGCCAGACAGGTCAAGGGAAAAAAAGACCAGGTACATGTGAAACAAAACCAGGTACAAGGGAACAAGACCAGGTACAAGGGGGGACACAGACCGGTACAAGGGGACAGACCCGGCACAGGGGGCACAGCCGGCACAAGGGAACAGACCGGTACAAGGGACACAGACCAGGGACAAGGGACAGACCAGGTTTAAAGGGGGGCACAGACCCGGTGCTGGGAATACGACCCGGTACAAGGGGGCACACCCGGTAAAGGGGGGACAGACCAGGCAGAAGGGAACCGCCCGGTGCAGGGGGACAAGACAGGTACAGGGAAAACAGACCAGGTACATGTGAACAAAACCAGGTACAAGGGAACACAGACCAGGTAAAGGGGGAAAAGACAGGTCAAGGGGGAAAACCAGGCACAAGGGGGACGACCGGCACAAGGGAACAGACCAGGTACAAGGGGACCCAGCAGGCAAAGGGAAAGACCAGGTACAAGGGGACACAGACCGTGATGGGAATACGACCAGGTTTTCAAGGGAAAAGCTAAGTTGAAAATTACACGACCCAATCAAGGGACAAAACCCCTGTACAAGGGGTACTGACCGGGACAAGGAGACACCGCTACAAGGGACCAGACCAGGTTGGGTGGGCGTTTGGGGCCCCCCCCCCACGGCAGTGGTGGGGACCCGGTGGGACATACAAAAGGGTTTATTGGCTTGAACATTTTTTTCTTGTCTGCTAATGAGAGACCTAATATTTGTCGCCCTTCAGCCAAGCTACACACCACATACGGAGAGAAGGACAGCGGTGCTGGGACTGTCAGATCGCTGCTCCGTGTACTGTTGCTATCAGCCCCCCGGACACGGGGTTTTGGGGATGTCAGCCACAATACCGTGCCTGGAGCTGAGCGGCACGTATTGTCAAGGTCTGTACTGGAGGGGGTATGGAAGGGAGAAGGAATGAGGGAAGTGGGATAGGGGGAAAAAAAGGTAAGAAAAGGGATGGAAAATAGGAAGGGCAGGAGAGAGAGAGAGAGAGAGAGAGAGAGAGAGAGAGAGGAAGAAATGAGTTTTAAAAAAGGGTGGAGGAAAAAGAGTAGAAAGGGAAAAATAAGAAAAAGCAATAAGGGAAAGGGGGGGAAAAAAAGAGAGGAAAAAACAGGCAGGGAACGGAAGAAGGAGGAGGGGGGGGAAGCAAAGAAAAAGAGAAGACGGGTCAGGAAGAGAAGAAGGAGGGGGAAAAGAGAATCAATAAGTCAGCAGACAACACACACACAACCAACACACACACACCACACACACCAACCAACACACACCACACCACCACACACACGAATCTGGCCGCTACAAATTAAATGATTTTTTCTTATTATGGGGGCCGCCTTTTGTCGATTTTGGGTGCAAAGGTGGACCGAATCCTGTTTACTTTGTGTGTGGTTACCTAGTGTGGGGTGGGTTTATGGGGTTCTTGGTTAAAATTTGGGATTTTTAGGGTTTTTTTGGGGGCTGGGAAATACCCCCTTTGTACCCCCGGGGGGCGGAAAGTACTTGGAAAGTGGAAAGTACTGGGGGAAATGGGAAGTACTGAAAAACTGGAAAGTTCCTAAAATTGCTGGAAAGACGGGAATGGGGGAAAGTACTTTAAGTGGGAAAGTAAAGCGGAAAAGTTTGGAACTAAGTACTGGGAATGCGGAAAGTACTGGGAGTCGGGAAAGTCTTGGGTACGGAAATACTTGGAAATGCTTTGGGGGGGTACTGGGGAATGCGGAAAGTCGGGAAATGCTGGGAAAATACTTGGAAAACTGGGAAAACCCGTGGGGTACCCTTTCCTAAATTTAAAAACAAAAACTTTACCCCATTTTCCTGGATGGAGAGAGTATTTCCTGGAGCGTCCTCCCTGTTATTCTTTCTTTCTTCTTGCCTTCTCCCCCTTTTTTCCTTCCTCTTTCCACCACCCCATTTTATCACCTGGGCCCTTTTCCAAATTCCCTCCTGGTTTGGGTTTCCCCTTTTCCTCTTTTCCTCTGCCCTCCCCTCCCCTTCTCCCACTTCTCTCCCCACTCCCTTCCGTCTCTTTAACACTTGTTTGTGTTTTGGTTTCCCACAATTTTCTTTATTTTTTAATTTCCCTAATTTAAATTTTCCTTTAATTAGGCAATCCCTTAAAATTAAACCACAATTATTAAAGGCTCAATTTTTTAACCAGACTTTTACGGTTTCATGTTATCAGAAATGTTTTTATTGTGTATATCTCGAGAGGTGTTCTCATGTATTTGGGCACAAAAATACACATTGTGAGTAATATTATATAATATATATAATATATAAAATTTTTATATATATATATATATAATATTTATATATTTATAAAATTATATATATATTACCTACGAAATTGGAATTAATATGAAAGGTTTCAAAATTAATGTAAATAAAGTCTGGGCGTCCACCCTGCCTGTCGTTTGGGGTTTTTGGTTTGTGTCGTTCTCTGAGGTGGTGTGGTGTGTTTGTGTTGTTCTCTGAGGTGTGTGTATTTATGTCGTTTCTGAGGTGTGTGTGTGTGTGTTTGTGTCGTTCTCTGAGGTGTGTGTATTTATGTCGTTCTCTGAGGTGTGTGTGTGTGTGTTTGTGTTGTTCTTGAGGTGTGTGTGTGTGTGGTTTGTGTCATTCTCTGAGGTGTGTGGTGTGTGTGTGTTTGTGTCATTCTCTGAGGTGTGTGTGTGTGTCCTCCTCTCCTTGCTAATTACAAGACTGCCCTCCAATCTGTCGCCCGGTGTCAGCTGCAGAACAGCTGCCTTGCCTTTTTGTGTGTTTGTGTGTGTGTTTGTGGTTTTTGTGTGTGTTTGTTTTGTTTTTTGTTGTATGTGTGCTTGTTTTGTGCTTGTGTGTGTGTTTGTGTGTTTTTGTGTTTGTGTGTTTGTGTGGTGTTTGTGTGTGGTTTTGTATGGTTTGGGTTTTTTTTGGTGTGTTTGTGTATGTGGTGAGCTTGTGTGTGTGTTTGTGTGTGTTTTTGTGTGTGTTTGTTTTTTATTTGTTATGGTGTTTGGGTTTTTGTGCTTGTGTGTGTGTTTGTGTGTTTGTTTATGTGTGTTTGTGTGTGTTTTTTATATTGTGTGTTTGTGTGGTGTGTGTGTGTGGTGTGTGGCTTGTGGTGTGTGGTGGGTGTTTGTGTATGTGTGGTGTTTGTGTTTTTTTGGTGGTGTTTGGTGTGTGTGTGTGTGTTTGTGTGTGTGTTTGGGTGAATGTGTGTGTGTTGTGTGTGTGTTTTTGTGCGCTTTTGTGGGTGTGTGTTTGTGTGGATGTGTGTGTATGTGTGTGTTTTGTGTGTGTTGTTTTTTTTGTTTTTGTTTGTGTGTTTGGTGGTGTGTGTTGTGTGTGTTTGTGTTGTTTTGTGTTTTTGTTTTAGTGTTTTTGTGTTTGTGTATATGTGTTTGTGCGTTTTGTTTTGTGTTGTTTGTGTGTGTTTGGTGTGTGTTTTGTGTGTGTTTTATGGTGTGTTTGTGTGTGTGTTTGTGTGTGTATGTGGGTTGTGTTGTGTGTTTTTTGTGTGTTGTGTTTTGTTGTTGGGGTTTTTTTTTTGTGTGTTTTTGGTGTGTGTTTGTGTGTATTTGTGTTTTGTGTTGTGTGTGTGTGTGTTTGTGTGTGGTTAGTATGTGTTTGTGTGTGTTTGTTTATGTGTGTTGGTGGTGTGTATGTGTAGATGTGGGTTTGTGTGTGTGTTTGTGGTGTGTTTGTGTGTATTGTTTATGTGTGTGTTTGTGTGTGTTTTTGTCGTGTGTTTTTGTGAGTGTGTTTGTGTGGATTTGTGTATGTGTGCTTGTGTGTTGTGTTTGTGTGTTGTGTTTGTTGTTGTGAGTTTGTGTGTGTTTTGTGTGTTGGTTTTTGTGTTGTGTGTTTGTGTGTATTTGTGTATGTGTAGTGCTTGTGTGTGTGTTTGTGTGTGTTTTGTGTGTGTTTTTGTGTGTGTTTTTGTGTGGGTGTTTGTGTGATATTTGTGTATTGTGCTTGTGAGTGTGTTTGTGTGGGCGTGTTTGTGTTTGCGTTTGTGAGTGTGTTTGTGTGGTGTTTGTGTGTAGTTTGTGTATGTGTGTTTGTGTGGTGTTGTGTATATGTGTGTGTTTGTGTGGTGTTTGTTTGTGTTTGTGTGTGTTTATGTGTGTTTGTGTGTAGTGTTTGTGTGTGTTGTGGGTGTTTGTGTATGTCGTGTGTGTTTGTGTGTGTGTTTGTGAGTGTTGTGTGTATTTGTGTATGCGTGCTTGTTGTGTGTTTGTGTGTGTGTTTGTATGTGTTTGTGTTTGTGTGTTTGTTATAGTGTGTTTGTGTGTGTTTGTGTATATGTGTGTTTGTGTGTGTGTTTGTGTGTGTGTTTAATATGTGATGTTTGCAGTGTGTTTTTGTCGTGTGTTTTTGTGCGTGTTATAGTTGTGTGTTTGTGTGTGTGTGTTTGTATGTGGTTGTGTGTGTTTGTTTATGTGTGTTTGTGTGTGTTTGTGTATATTTGAGTTTGAGTGTGTGTTTGTGTGTGTGCTTGTGTGTGTGTTTTGTTTGTGTGTTTGTGTGTGTGCTATGTGTGTGTTTGTGAGTGTGTTTGTGTGTGTTTGTGTGTGTGTGTGTATGTGTGTTTGTGTGTGTTGGTGTATATGTGTGTGTTTGTGTGTGTGTTTGTTTCGTGTTGTGGGTGTTTATGTTGTGTGTTTGTGTGTGTGTGTTTGTGTATGTGTTTGTGTGTGTTTGTGTATGTGTGTGTGTTTGTGTGTGTTTGTGTAATGTGATGTGTGAGCTTGTGTGTGTGTGTGGTGGTGTGTTTGTGTATGCGTGTGTGTGTGTGTTTTGTGTGTCGTGTGTTTTTTGTGTGAGCTTCTGTGTGTGTGTGTGTGTTTGTGTGTGTGTTTTTGTGTGAGCTTTCTGTGTGTGTGTGTGTGTGTGTTTGTGTGTGTGTGTGTGTGTGTAGTGTGTTATGTGTGGTTTGATGTTTGTGTGTTTGTGTTGTGTGTTTGTGTGTGTGTTTGTGTGGTGTTTGTCTGTGTGTTGTTGTGTGGTGCTTTTGTGTGTGTGTTTGTGTGTATTTGTGTATGTGTGCTTGTGTGTGTGTGTTGGTGTGTGTTTGTGTGTGTTTTTGTGTGTGTGTTTGTGTGTGTTTGTTTGTATTTGTGTATGTGTGCTTGTGTGTGTGTGGTTTGTGTGAGTGTTTGTGGTGTGGGTTTGTGTATGTGTTTGTGTGTTTGTGTATGTGTGTTTGTGTGTGTGTTTGTGTGTGTGTGTGAGAGAGTGTGTGTGTGTGTGTGAGAGAGAGTGTGTGTGAGAGTGTGTGTAAGACAGGTGGCATCTCCTGTGTGTCTCAGGGTATTCAGTGAATCATTATCACTTGAAACTAATGGTCTGTCTTCTCGTAAGAGAGAGGAGAGAGAGAGAGAGAGAGAGCAAGCAATTATTGCACAATTATAGTGACTTTCACACATGATAAGTTCCTCCTCCATGATAAAGCTGATAAAAGAGACAAAGAAAATGCCCTGAAGGAAAAAGCTACATAAACTGGCCCGTCTCCGTCCACCATTAGAAATATTAGGAGACAAGTAACTAATGCCTCTGTATGTTAGATGAATACCGTCAGAAGCCTGAGTAGACTCACCATGTTAATATGAACGTAGATCAGTACATTCACGGAACACCTGCAATGTGGACAGACTGATGTTGTAGTAGCCAGGCTTAGTCTTGGTTACAAGCACTTCTGGCGTTCTGGCAGACACACAGGCTTATTTACAAGCACTTCTGGCGTTCTGGCAGACACACAGGCTTGGTTACAAGTACTTCTGGCGTTCTGGCAGACACACAGGCTTGGTTACAAGTACTTCTGGCGTTCTGGCAGACACACAGGCTTGGGTACAAGTACTTCTGGCGTTCTGGCAGACACACAGGCTTGGTTACAAGTACTTCTGGCGTTCTGGCAGACACACAGGCTTGGTTACAAGTACTTCTGGCGTTCTGGCAGACACACAGGATTGGTTACAAGTACTTCTGGCGTCCTGGCAGACACACAGGCTTGGTTACAAGTACTTCTGGCGTTCTGGCAAACACACAGGCTTGGTTACAAGTACTTCTGGCGTCCTGGCAGACACACAGGCTTGGTTACAAGTACTTTTGGCGTTCTGGCAGACACACAGGCTTGGTTACAAGTACTTTTGGCGTTCTGGCAGACACACAGGCTTGGTTACAAGTACTTTTGGCGTTCTGGCAAACACACAGGCTTGGTTACAAGTACTTCTGGCGTTCTGGCAGACACACAGGCTTGGTTACAAGTACTTCTGGCGTTCTGGCAGACACACAGGCTTGGTTACAAGTACTTCTGGCGTCCTGGCAGACACACAGGCTTGGTTACAAGTACTTCTGGCGTTCTGGCAGACACAAAGGCTTGTTTACAAGTACTTCTGGCGTTCTGGCAGACACACAGGCTTGGTTACAAGTACTTCTGGCGTCCTGGCAGACACACAGGCTTGGTTACAAGTACTTCTGGCGTTCTGACAGACACACAGGCTTGGTTACAAGTACTTCTGGCGTTCTGGCAGACACACAGGCTTGGTTACAAGTACTTCTGGCGTTCTGGCAGACACACACACTAACTGATGCTGTAGTAGCTAGGCTTAAGCTTGTTACAAACACTTCTGGCAGCATGGCAGATACAAACATGATAATAAACTAATTGCGGAATACGTGGTCAGCCCTACGGCCACTTAAACAGTGATTGCCCACTTATTGAGTAATATAGATTGCAATATACTTACCTGATATATCATGGTATCTTATTAGTGGAAATAAGATGCCATATATTTTGAGAAACTATCCTGAGCTTGTTTGTAAGAGACGAAACATAAACTGTATGTGTGTGTGTTCTTACACTCTTGTTAACCTTTGAAAGACGTAGCTCCTGGGCCTCTTGTGTGACCCCGTGTTCTTGCGCTACCAATCCGCTGAATGGATATGGGGTCCACAATAAACTAGCCACTACCCTCCACAGAATGGGTACGAGGTACACAATAAACTAGCCACTACCATCCACAGGATGGATACGGGTGCCTCAAGTAAAGACTAGCCTCTACCCTCCACAAAGATGGATACGTGGTACACAAATAAACTGAGCTCACTTACCTCACAGGATGGATACGAGGTACACAATAAACTAGCCACTACCCTTCACAGGATGGATACGAGGTACACAATAAACTAGCCACTACCCTCCACAAGATGGATACGAGGTACACAATAAACTAGCCACTACCCTCCACAGGATGGATACGAGGTACACAATAAACTAGCCACTACCCTCATGCGATGGGTACGAGGCTGCAGCAATAAATTAAGCCACTACATCCACAGGAAGGATACGAGGTACACAATAAACTAGCCACTACCCTTCACAGGATGGATACGAGGTACACAATAAACTAGCCACTACCCTTCACAGGATGGATACGAGGTACACAATATAAACACTAGCCACTACACCTCCACAGGGTGGAAATACGAGGTACCTATTAAACTAGCCACTACCCATCAACAGGAAGGATACGAGGTACACAATAAACTAGCCACTACCCTCCACAGGATGGATACGAGGTACACAATAAAGTAATTGCTTCAGTGATAAAATCTTAAATGAATTCCCTCGAGTCTGTTTATAGTCCGTGCTGTTTTTCTCCTTACACTTGCTGAGGCCTTAAAACATAGCTAGTCATTTATCTTGACTTACTATGTAGTCTGCTTCTTCCTAACCGCTTCTCCACCTTCATCCGACCCTTTTTCCCTTCCCTCATCTTCCACTTCACCTCACCCTCTACCTCCCAGCTTTGAAGGGCTGACACACCTTTCCATCGTGTTTATCTCCAGTAATGCTTGGATCTGGATTAGCCTGTTGGCCTGAATCACTCGCGTATCCAGGGTGCTTCAAGGCTTTGCTTGTGTTATACATCACCTCCATATATATCTCTCCCCTGGGTTATAGGTGCTCTTGTGTATTTTCTATATCCCGAGCTCCACGTGTTTTTCTCCTCCTAGTTGCCTGAGCCTGGGCCCCATGCCTTCCTGAAGATGTCAAGAGTCTGGCACCAAAAACTTCTTTAATATCAGTGTCTTGTGCCCAGTCTTCCCCAAAAAGATGCACCAGAGTTGGACCGATACCTTTCTGAGGGGTTGCCACGACGTTTTAATTATAACATTGTTTCCTTGCTCTTTGACACTCTCCTAAGCTGTTATTTTTCATGGTGTGTTGGAAAGACTTTGGATCCAGATTTCCGTCACTGCCCGGCAGTGTAAACTAAGCCCTCGGTGTAGAGATAAACATTTACTGGGAAAATGTACTTCCTCCTCGTGTAGATCATTCATCAGAATAAGGTTGAGGTACTGGTGATTGCGTAATGCGTGGCAGCGGATGAAGGCCTGAGCTAGCGTATCATAGAAACTAAGCTTGTAAAATCAAAAGGTCCCAGACTCCCTGTATCGATGTTGTGCAACGTCATGAAAGCATACGCAGTTTAACGCATTTTGTTCCCAGGGGGGGGGATAAAAACACGTAAATTGCACAGCGTTGGTATTGTAAACATAATTTGGTTGTATTCTGCCGGAGATGTAACTCAGTAGTGAAATCTCCCTGCGCGTCCAGATCGATGGAAGTCTTACTAAAAAACTTGTCAACGAGGGTCTACAAGGTAGGCTTATAAACTTTGGCCTAAGCTTAACAAACGCACCTGGGTTAGATTTAAGGTAGCTTTTCTTTTTATTTTTTTCACTGAGATGCTTCGTTGTTCAGACCACTGTTTTCTAGAAATCATAACGAACATGAGGAGAAATCCGCATGGGACAGAAGATACAGTGCTCGTGACTGGTCGTATTCCACTTGCTCCTGAGGATTATCATTTTCTCAGCTAGAACGAGTTGGAAATTCACAGTCTCTTTCTACACTTGTTCGTTTTGTCGTCTTATCTGCTTGACTTAGTTAATTGAACAAGTGTGACTATTGATGCCTGGGCATTCTCCACGGGCCGGGTCGTAAGCAGGCTTAATTTATACGGCTTAAAAGCCTCTCGACTACACTCTCACCTAAAGCCGGTCCATTACGGTCACAAATAAGAACCTTGTTCACTAACCCATCAAGGGAATTTTAAATCCTCCAAAATTAGAGGGATTAAAGTAACACGTCAACGTGTATCGACACACTCAGACAGTACAGACACACAACAACACCTCATCACACACACACACACAACACACTCACCACATCAGCACACACACACACATACATACAACGCACACCTCCGATTATTTATATTATGTATGTCATAAAAGGGTTGTGAGCGTTCCGTCGCGAGTGTGCAACGAGGTTTTTGTGCGTGCTGTGTGTGAGTTTATGGCAAGAGTATTAGCTTTGTTGAGCTCTGGTGTTTACGTTGGCGTGCGTATAACAGGTAAACCAAGCACCAGATGCTGGGCGCCCCTCGTAACCGGCGTATGCAGTGTACCGGTTTTATGTCAGTAGATGCTGATGTTCTGCAGGTGCTGGTGTCAAGTGCTCAAGCAGCAGGTACTGGTTGTCAGTACAATAACTAAGGCCTGCAGGTTTGGCTGGTGGTCAGTCATACTACGAGCTGCAGGTACTGGTGTCAGTACATACAACAAGCTGCTGGTGTGGTTGTCGCGGTGTTGGTTTTGTGCAAGCAGGTGTGGTTTTGCGCCAGCACGTGATGGTGGACAGTAGGTGCTGGCTGTCAGTAGGTACACAAGCAGCAGGTGTGGTGTCAGCAGGTGTTGGGTTTGTCCAGCAGGTCGTTGGTTGTCTGCAGGTTGCCTCCGTCTGTGAGGGTCTGTTTTAAGGATTAAAGCCGAAGCTTAAGGGGACGAAGTTGCAAATGCACTGACTGCAAATGTGTAATGTTGCTATCTGTCGTGCCGAATAGGTAAAAACTTGCTATTTTGCACTTAAATAGCAACGCTGTTCTTGCCGAGATAAGGCTAGTCGGAGAAATATTTTGTTTATCTGGAGAGTTTACTGGAGAGAGTTCCGGGGCGGTCCAACGCCCCCGGGCTCGGTCACTGTGACCAGGGCATCATGGTGGATAGAGCCTGATCAACCAGGCTGTTACTGCTGGCTGCACCGCATTCCCAAAGTACGAGCCACAGCCGGTTGGTCAGGTACCGATTGTAGGTGCCTGTCGTGCCTGCTTGAAGACAGCCAGTGGGTCTATTGGTAAGCCCCCTTTTGCATGCTGGAGTGTGTGTAAACTGCTAACTCAAAAAAAGAAAATGACTCTTTTTAAGAATTTTTGTAATAATTCGAAATGTTATTTCTTGTTCGTTCTAAATATTTTTTTATTGATTTCGCTGGTACCTCTGGCCGGCCTTGGCTCCGTTCGGGGAGTATCTCAGACAAACGTCGGCCAGTATGCCAGGGAGGAGATACAAGTACCTCCTCATCTTTGGGACCTAACTGTCCCAGGTCCTAGACACAAGCTAGACCTCTCTGGTCTGCCATCCCGCCCCAAGGGGTGCTAATGGGTATGACCAGTCTTTGTGAGCACCAGTCGGGCCCTGGCACCTACCCTACCATAGGAATGGGCTGTCGCTGGGGCATGGTGCCCCCCCCCGCGCTTATCGATTACTGTTTGTTATTATTATTAATGATTCGCCGGTTATTTCTCCGCGGCTCGGGCCTTTTTCTAAGTGGTGGCCCTCGGCCTTGACTCCCTCCTAGGGAGTGTCTGAGACCTAAGTTCCCTTGGGAGGAGGCACAAGCACCTCCATCCTTCTTTGGGACCAACTGTCCCAAGTCCTAGCTTACATGCTAGGGCCTCTCTGGTCTGCCATCCCCTCCCAAGGCGGGCAAATGAGAATGACAGTCTTATGAGCTTAAGGCTCGGGACTCAGGGCACCTACACTGCCCTAGGTAGGGTTTTAGGCCATTGGCTGTCGTTCGTCGAATCTCCCTGTTTTTTATTTTTTTGTTTTTTTTTTTTTTTATTCGCCGGATTCTCCCGCGCAGGGTCTTTTCCAAAGCAAAGTGTTGCACCGGCCTTGGCTCCATATCTGGGGTGCTAGTCTCGAGACTTAAGATCTCCCATGGGAGGACGGTACAAGTAGATACCTCCCAACTTTGGGAACCAAGTGTCCCAGGCCTAGCCACATCCCCAGCCCTCACGGGGCTCGTAGGGAGAAGCTAGACCTCTGGTCTGCCATCTACCCCGCCTCAAAAAGGGCTCGTGGGGATGGCAGTCTTGTGAGCTGCAGATGGTAGCAAGCTCAGACTCTCACTGTTCCCCTGTTTGTGGTCCATCATTATATTTCCCTCTATTGTTTACCCAAATATTTCCCTCGTCTAACTTTTATGCAATTTTCACTTCTTATTTCTTTGTAAATTTTCTAAAACTCGTTTTTCTAACTTATTTTAATGTGCTATAATTTTCCGTAAAATAAAAAAAAAGGAATGTGGCTTTATTACCGAGTTACTTTATCACAGTTCATTAAAAAGTGTTTTTTTTTAATTACTGTTAAAATGGGTTATTAGTGTGACTCTCTGGGAGGAAATTATCCATAGTGTGCCTGGTGGAAAATATATTAAAATATTATATTTGGAACTCGATTAGTGGATAAGGTTGAGTGTGGTGGTGATTGTGGTGACTGGTGGTGGTGATTGTGGTGACTGGTGGTTGGTGATTGTCGGTGACTGGTGGTGGTGATTGGTGTGGTGACTGTTGGTGGGTGATTGTGGTGTCTGTTGGTGGTGATTGTGGGTGACTGGTGGTGGTGATTGTGGTGACTGAGTGGCTGGTGGATTGTGGTGACTGTAGATTAGTGGTGATTGTGGTAGTTGACTGGTGGTGGTGATTGTGGTGACTGGTGGTTGGTGATTGTGGTGACTGGTGGTGGTGATTGTGGTGACTGGTGGTGGTGATTGTGGTGACTGGTGGTGTTGATTGTGGTGACTGGTTAGTGGTGATTGTGGTGACTGGTGGTGGTGATTGTGGTGACTGTTGGTGGTGATTGTGGTGACTGGTGGTGGTGATTGTGGTGACTGGTGGTGGTGATTGTGGTGACTGGTGCGTGGTGTTTGTGGGTGACTGGTGGTGGTGATTGTGGTGACTGGTGGTGGTGATTGTGGTGACTGGTGGTGGTGATTGTGGGACTGGTTGGTGGTGGTGATTGTGGTGTCTGTTGGTGGTGTTTGTGGTGGACTGTGGGTGGTGATTGTTCGGTGACTGTTGGTGGTGATTGTGCGTGACTGGTTGGTGTGTGTTTGTGGTGATCGGTGGTGGTTGAGTTTTTTTTTTTTGTGGTGACTGGTAGGGTGATTGTGGTGACTGGTGGTGGTGATTGTGCGGTGATGGTGGTGGTGATTGTGGTTGACTGGGTGGTGGTGATTGTGGCTGGGACTGGCTGGTGGTGATAGTGGTGACTGGTGGTGGTGCTTGTGGTGACTGGTGGTGGTGATTGTGGATTGACTGTTGGTGGTGATTGTGGTGACTGGTGGTGGTGATTGTGGTGAATGATGGTGGTGATTGTGGTGACATGAATGGTGGTGATTGTGGTGACTGGATGGTGGTGATTGTGGTGACTGGTTGGTGGTGATTGTGGTGACTCGTTGGTGGTGATATGTGGTGACTGGTGGTGGTGATTGTGGTGACTGTTGTGTGGTGATTGTGGTGACTGTTGGTGGTGCATTGTGGTGACTGTTGGTGGTGATTGTGGTGCTGGTGGTGGTGATTGTGGTGACTGCGTGGGTGGTTGATTGTGGTGATCTTGGTGGTGGTGATTGTGTGTCTGGTCGTGGTGATGTGGTGGACTGGTGGTGGTGCATTGTGGTGACTGGTGGTGGGTGATTGTGGTGACTGGTGGTGGTGTGATTGTGTTAACTGGTGGTGGGTGATTGTGGTGACTTGTGGTGTTGGATTTTGGTGCACTGGTGGATGATGGTGATTGTGTGTGACTGGTGGTGGTGATTGTAGTGACCTTGGTGGTATGGTGAGTGTGGTAACTCGGTGGTGGTGATTGTGGTGACTGGTTGGTGGTGATTGTGGTTGACTGGTGGTGGTGATTGTGGTGATGGTGGTGCTGGTGTTTGTGGTGACTGTTGGTGGTGGATTGTGGTGACTGGTGGTGGTGATTGTGGGTGACTGGTGGTGGTGATTGTGGTGACTGGTGGTGGTGAATTGTGGTTGACTGTTGGTGGTGATTTGTGGTGACTGTTGGTGGTGATTGTGGTGATGTTGGTGGTGATTGTGGTGATGGTGAGTGGTGATTGTAGTGACTGTTGGTGGTGATTGTGGTGATGTTGGTGGTTGATTGTGGTGACTGGTGGTGGTGATTGTGGTGACTGGTGCGGTGAGTTGATTGTGGTGAAGGTGGTGGTTGATTGTGGTGACTAGGTGGTGGTGATTGTGGTGACTGGTGGTGGTGATTGTGGTTGACTGGTGTGGTGATTGTGGTTGACTGGTTCAGTGGTGATTGTGGTGACTGGTGGTGGTGATTGTGGTGATGGTGGTCTTGGTGATTGTGCGTGCTGGCTGGTGGTGTTTGTGGTGACTTGTGGTGGTGATTGTGGTGACTGTTGGTGGTGATTGTTGGTGACTGGTGGTGGTTTGATTGTGGTGACTCGGTGGTGGTGATTTGTGGTGATTGGTTGGTTGTGATTGTTGGTGATGGTGGTCGGTGATTGTATGGTGACTGGTGGTGGTGCATATGTGGTGGCTGGTGTTGGCAATTGTGGTGACTGATGGTGGTGATTGTGGATGACTGATGGTTGGTGATTGTGGTTGACTGGTGGTGGTGATTGTGCGTGACTGGTATGGTGATTGTGGGTGACTGATTGTGGTGATTGTGGTGACTGATTGTGGTGGACTGTGGTGACTGGTGGTGGTGATTCATTGTAGTGGACTGGTGTTGGTGATTGTTGGTGACTGATGGTGGTGTTTTGGTGGTGAATGGTCGGTGGAGATTGTGGTGACTGGTGGTGGTGGATTGTTGTGGTGACTGATGGTCGGTTGTTGTGGGGCTGATGGTGGTGTTGTGGTGAATGATGCGTGGTGATTGTGGTGACTGGTGGTGGTGATTGTGGTGCTGGTGTGGGGATTGTCGGTGACTGAATGGTGGTGATTGTGGTGACTGGTGGTGGTGATTGTTGATGATGGTGGTGGTGTGAGTGTAGGTGACTGGTGGAGGTGATTGTGGTGACTTGGTGGTGGTGATTGTGATGATGGTGGTAGGTTGATTGTAGCGACTGGTGGTGACTGGTGACTGATGGTTGGTGCATTGTGGTGACTGTGGGTGGTGATTGTGTGACTGGTGGTGGTGATTGTGGTTGACTGGTGGTGGTAGTTGTGATGACTGGTAGTGGTGATTGTGGTGATTGGTGGTGGTGATTGTGGTGGGACTGGTGGGTGGTGTGATTGTGGTGCTGGTAGGTCGGTGATTGTGGTGACTGGTGGTGGTGATTGTGGTGACTGGTGGTGGTGATTGTGGTGACTGGTGGTGGTGATTGTGGTGACTGGTGGTGGTGATTGTGGTGTCTGGTGGTGGTGATTGTGGTGGATGATGGTGGTGATTGTGGTGACTGGTGGTGGTGATTGTGTGTGGACTGGTGGTGGTGATTGTGGTGATGGTGGGTGGTATTGTGGTTGACTGAGTGGTGGTGTATTGTGGTGTCTGGTGGTGGTGATTGGTGGTGGACTGTGATCGGGTGGTGATTGTGGTGTTGGTGGTGGTGCTTTGGTGACTGGTGGTGGTGATTGTGGTGACGGTGGTGGTGAGATTGTTCGGTGATGATGGTGGTTGATTGTGGTGACTGGTGGTGGTGATTGTGGTGACTGGTGGTGGTGATTGTGGTGACTGGTGGTGGTGATTGTGGTGACTGGTGGTGGTGATTGTGGTGACTGGTTTTGGTCTGTGGGGAGGAGACGGTGGTGGGGGCTAGATAAAGTGCCCCCTGAGGGAGATACCTTGATGATGGGCAGGCGCTCTTGACCAAGGTGAAAGAGTCGGAGCCTGGCTTCTCCTTGGAGTGAACTGTGAACTTAATCCCCCCCCCGTGATCCGTGAAACCCCCAACGGGTTTAGCGCTTCATCCCTAATAATTTTGAGGGATTATCCTGCTAGAATTATTGAAGAAAAAAGTCCGATCCTTCCCATAATATAATTTCTGAAGACAATTATATAATTTTTGAATACCAATATAAAGTTTTAATATCGTATAATTTTGGTAGATAATTATATAATTTTTGCAATTATATAATTTTTTAAGATAGATATTTTTTGGAGATTATATAATTCTGAGGATCACATAATTTTACAAGCCAATTTTATAATCTCCTTGTGACTTAAGCACAGGGTGGAGGACGGTTTTTGGATCGCCTGTTTTCTGCTTGCAGGGAGATGTGTTATCCCTCCCTTACGAAATCTAGCGCTCCCCCGTTACGGAAACATTACGAGTATTAGCGCTCCCCCTTTACGGACATATAGAGTTAGCGCCCTCCCACCTTACGGAACCACCTACGAGTTATGCGCTCCCTTTAGGGGACACCTACGAGTCTAGCGCCCCCACCTTACGGACACTGCGAGTATAGCGCTCCCCCTTTACGGCACTCCCGATCTAGCGCTCCACCTTACGGACACCTGCGAGTCTAGCGCTCCCCCTTTACGGACACCTACGAGTCTAGCGCTCCCCCTTTACGGACACCTACGAGTCTAGCGCTCCCACCTTACGGACACCTGCGAGTATAGCGCTCCCCCTTTACGGACACCTACGAGTCTAGCGCTCCCCCTTTACGGACACCTACGAGTCTAGCGCTCCCCCTTTACGGACACCTACGAGTCTAGCGCTCCCACCTTACGGACACCTGCGAGTCTAGCGCTCCCCCTTTACGGACACCTACGAGTCTAGCGCTCCCACCTTACGGACACCTGCGAGTATAGCGCTCCCCCTTTACGGACACCTACGAGTCTAGCGCTCCCCCTTACAGACACCTCAGCAATCTACGCACATTCCGCCTGACTATCGGAGATTCCTGATAGTTTTAAGTCGATAGATAGTCTGGGGACCAGACTATCTATCCCCAGTTAGAAAATGGTTGGTTGGTTAATTGGGTTTGAAGCCTATGCACCATACGAGGGTCATTAAGGCGGCATGTCGCTTGTTAACCTACCTATACGTTTATATGTGCACGACAACCATAAGGGAAGAGTTTGAATGACAGCTCTAGGCCTTTCGTGTTGCAATCAACACATCAGGAGCTTCCAGTGTACATATATGTCATGCCGAATAGATAAAATTGGTCAATTAGCAACTTGTATATATTTTTTTTTTATTATCACACTGGCCGATTCCCACCAAGGCAGGGTGGCCCGAAAAAGAAAAACTTTCACCATCATTCACTCCATCACTGTCTTGCCAGAAGGGTGCTTTACACTACAGTTTTTAAACTGCAACATTAACACCCCTCCCTTCAGAGTGCAGGCACTGTATTCCCATCTCCAGGACTCAAGTCGGCCTGCGGTTTCCCTGAACCCCTTCATAAATGTTACTTTGCTCACACTCCAACAGCACGTCAAGTATTAAAAACCATTTGTCTCCATTCACTCCTATCAAACACGCTCACGCACGCCTGCTGGAAGTCCAGCCCTCGCACACAAAAATCCTTTACCCCCTCCTCCCAACCCTTTCCCAGGCCGACCCTACCCCGCCTTCCTTTTCCCCTACGACTGATACACCTTGAAGTCATTCTGTTTCCTCCATTCTCTTACATGTCCCAACCCCCTCAACACCCTTCCTCAGCCCTCTGGACAACAGTTTTTGGGATCCGCACCTCCTCCTAACTTCCAACTACGAAATTCTCTGCATTATATTCACACCCCACATTGCTCTCAGATATGTTATATTTAATATAATATTATATATATTTTATATTAATATATATATATATATATAATATTTATATATAAAATATATATATATATTATATATATATATATATATATAATTCAAGTTGGTTTTGTGTGCAGATGAAGACATCGATCAGGTCACCAAGACTGATAATGAGTTCGTCATTATATATCTTAGGAGTCGCGTCAGCTTCAGAAGTTTGGTCATTTCTCCTGAAACACAATATAGTTTTTCTTTCTGAAGTTGAAATGTAAGTAAAACGAATTAGTTTCCAGCGAGTTTGAGTCTTTAGTTCACAAATCTGGTTTAATAGATTTTATTCGAGCCAAATTGGTTTGGTCGAGTTGGCTTTCTCGTGTTGTGAGTTTTGTTGTGTGTGGGGTGTGTGGTGTGTGTGT
>NC_069408.1:44684253-44696753 GCF_026875155.1 Cherax quadricarinatus | reverse complement strand
TCGCTGCTTCAGTAAACCTGGGGTCTTGAGCTCCTACCACGTCTCTGAAGCGTTCGGGGACAATCTTCTTGAATAATCCACTGGAAGCCAAACACGATGACAGAAATTCAGGTAAAGCAACATGCGTTGCTTTACGCACCCCTACATCTCCCAGTCGCACTGAGAGGGTTGCCTGATCCATTGCTGATCCTCTAGTGACAGGTTCAGTGCCTTCTTGAAGGTTGATCTCAGGTGTGCGTCATATTCATCCAGTGCTGGGTTGTCAAAAAAAAATATATTCGTTTATCTGTGGGAAGTGATTAATAAAGTAAAAAATAAATAAATAAACGAAGAACACTTCGTGATACATTTGATTGAAGTTAATAAGACTTAACGGAAGTAATAAACTCCTGAAATTTGCTACCCCACACCGCTCCCTCGTATCCTTTCCTCTTCTCTCTCCCCCTCTCTCTGCCTTCTCCTTCTCCTTCTCCTCCTTCCTTCCTTCCTCTCCTCCCTCTCCCCCTCCTTCTGAGGAGTCACTGACCCACCAGCCAAGTGAACGTTTGTTGACGTTGGTGTTAGAGTGGGGGGAAAGGGAAAGGGAAGGGGGAGCGGGCTTGGAGGGGGGAGTTGTGAAGAAGCAGTCAATGAACTCCTTTTGTTGATGCTGAGCCAAGTTGATGACCTCTATTAATAACCCCCGCCCTTCCCCCTCCCCGAGAGAGGCTAATTGATGACTGATGACCTGGTGTCGGGCAAGGATGGATAGTCATGGGTTGATGATCGGGGAGGATCATTGCCAGGATTGACTGCGATTATCTCTAGTGATTGTTGATGAGTGCAGTGATGATTTAAAAAAAATTTTTGTTGTTGATGGTTGTGATGAAGATGATTGATAATTACGATAATTATATTGATGATTCTGAAGACTGTTGATGATTGTGGTGTTTATCAGCATTCATCTCTACTCATGATTGTGGTTATTATTTATTAAATTCATCATAACAGATGATTATAGGAATGACTATTAAATTATTATATTTACTGATCACAGTGATTATTTTAAAAATTGTTATTAATCAACAACTTGATAGCTATTGGTAATTATGGTAGTGATGATTGATGATCGTGGTGATGAACACTGATTATTATCATCGTTGTTTGATGGTTATGGTGATGTTTGCGGTAGTGGTGGTGTTATGGGTGGTGGTGGTGATGGTGGTAGGGTTTATAGGTGGTGGTGGTGGTGGAGGTGGTGGTGGTAGGGTTATAGGCAGTTGTGGTGATGGTGGTAGTGTTAAAGGTGGTGGTGGTGGTGGTGGTGGTGGTGGTGATGGTGGTAGGGTTATAGGCAGTTGTGGTGATGGTGGTGTGTTTATAGGTGGTGGTGGTGGTGGAGGTGGTGGTGGAAGGGTTATAGGCAGTTGTGGTGATGGTGGTAGAGTTATAGGTGGTGGTGGTGGTGGAGGTGGTGGTGGTAGGGTTATAGGCAGTGTGGTGATGGTGGTAGTGTTATAGGTGGTGGTGGTGGTGGTGGTGGTGGTGATGGTGGTAGTGGTGAGGATGGTGGTAGTGGTGAGGATGGTGGTAGTGGTGAGGATGGTGGTAGTGGTGATGATGGTGGTAGTGGTGAGGATGGTGGTAGTGTGTGTGATGGTGGTAGTGGTGAGGATGGTGGTAGTGGTGAGGATGGTGGTAGTGGGATGATGGTGGTAGTGGTGAGGATGGTGGTAGTGGTGATGATGGTAGTAGTGGTGGGATGGTGGTAGTGGTGTGAGGATGGTGTGTAGTGGTGGAGAATGGTGGTTGTGGTGATGATGGTGGTAGTGGTGAGGATGGTGGTAGTGGTGATGATGGTGGTAGTGGTGAGGATGGTGGTAGTGGTGATGATGGTGGTAGTGGTGAGGATGGTGGTAGTGGTGAGGAGGTGGTAGTGGTGATGATGGTTTGGTAGTGGTGATGATGGTGGTAGTGGTGAGGATGGTGGTAGTGGTGAGGATGGTGGTAGTGGTGAGGATGGTGGAGTGGTGAGGATGGGGGTTTTGGGGGGTTGGGTGAGGATGGGGGTAGTGGTGGGGGATGGGGGGAGTGGGAGGATGGTGGTAGTGGGGGGTGGGATGGTGGGGGTAGTGGTGAGAGGGGGGTAGGGGTGGGGGATGGGGGTTTGGGTGGGGGGGATTAAAATGGTGGTAGGGGTGAGGATGGGGGTAGGGGTTGAGGAATGGTGTGGTGTGGTGGGGGATGGTTGGGGGTAGTGGTGAGGATGGGGGTTTGTGGTGGGGAAATGGTGGTAGTGGTGGGAGGGTTATTTGGTGAGGATGGTAGTGGTGAGGAGGGGTGGTGTGGTAAAGATGGGGGTAGTGGGATGTTTGGGGTTTAGTGGTGAGGATGGTGGTAGGGGTTGAGGATGGTGGATGGTGAGGTTTGGGGGTAGTGGTGAGGAGGGTGGTAGTGGTGGGGATGGTGGTGTGGTGAGGATGGGGTAGTGGTGAGGATGTGGTAGTGGGGAGGATGGTGGAAAAGGGTGGAGGTTTTGGGGGGAAAAATGTGGTGAAAAGGGGGTTTAAAGTGGTGGGGGAAAAATTTGGTGGTGGTGATGTTTGGTTTGGTAGTGGTGAGGATGGGGTTGGGGTGAGGATGGTGGTATTTGGTAAAGGAGGGTGGTAGTGGTGATAAAGGTGGTAGGGGTGAGGATGGTGGTGTGGTGAGGATGGTGGTAGTGGTAAAGGAGGGTTTGGGGTTGGTGGGGGAAAGGGGTAGTGGAGGATGGGGTTTGTGGGGGGATGGTGTAGTGGTGGGGATGGTGGTAGGGTGAGGTGGGGGTTTAGGGGTTGATGATGGTGGTAGTGGTGGGGGATGGTGGTATTTGGTGAGGTTTGGGGTTTAGGGGGGGGGGGTTGGGGTTTGGGGATGGTGGTGTGGTGAGGATGGTTGGGTAAGTGGTGAGGGGATGGGTGGTAGTGGTGGAGGTTGGTGGTAGTGGTGATGATGGGGGTAGTGGGGGAGGGGTGGTAGTGGTGAGGATGGTGGGGGGGTGGGATGGTGGTAGGGGTGGGGTGGTGGTAGTGGTAAAGAGGGGGGTAGTTTTGGGGGAGGATGGTGGGTTTGGGGGGAGGAGGGGGGGGTTAGTGGGGGGTGTGGTGGGTTTGGTGGAAAGGGGAAGGATGGGGGTTTAGGGGTTTGGGGATGGGGGTTTAGTGGTTGTGGGTGGTAGTGGGTGGGGATGGTGGTAGTGGTGGGGAAAGGGGGTAGGTGGGGATGGTGGGGGTGGTGGAAAAGGGTTTAGTGGTAAAGGTTGGTGGTAGTGGTGAGGAGGGTGGAAGTGGTGAGGATGGTGGTAGTGGTGAGGATGGTGGTAGTGGTGAGTTGGGGGTTTAAGGGGTTTGGGATGGTGGTAGTGGGGGAGATGGTGGTAGTGGTGAGGTTTGGGGTAGTGGGAGAGGAGGGTTTGGTAGTGGTGGGGATGGGGGGTAGGGTGAGGATGGGGTATTTTGGGATGATGGTGGTGTGGTGAGGATGGTGGAAGGGTGGGGAAAATGGGGGGGGGTAAAGGGAGGGGTAGGGAAGGGGTTGGTTGAGAAGGGTGAGGAGGGGTTGGTGGGTGGTGAGGATGTGGTTTTGGGGGTGGTGGGGGGAAAATGGTGGAAAGGGGAAAATGAAAATGGGGAAAGGGGGTGGGGAAAGGGGGTGGGTAGGGGGGAAGGGTGGGGTTGGTAGGGTGAGGAGGGGTTTGGTGGGGGATGGTGGTTTGGTGGGATGGTGTAGGGGGTGAGGATGGGGAAAGTGGGAGGGAGGGGTTGGGGGTGGTGATAAATGGTGGTAGTGGTGAGGGGTTGGGGGGGTTGGGGGTGGGTGAGTTGGTGGTAGTGGTGAGGTTTTGGTGGTAGTGGTGAGGGGGTGGTATTTGGTGAAAAGGGGTGGTAGGGGTGATGATGGTGGATTTGGTGATAAAGGTGGAAAAGGGGGTGAGGTTGGGGAAGTGGTGAGGAGGGTGGTAGGGTGAGGGAAAGGTGGTGGGAGTGGTGAGGTTGGTTTGGGTACATTTGGTGGGGAAAGGTGGGTGGGAGAGGAGGAGTTGGGTAAAGGTGGGGTAGGGGAAAGGGAGGTTTTTTTAGTGGGAGGAGGGTTTGGGTAGGGTGAGGATGGAGAGTGGTGAGGATGGTGGTTTCGTGGTTGAGGTGGATGGAAGGGGGTGGGTTTGGTGGTGGGTTGATAAATGTGGAAGTGGTGTTGATGGGGGAAAAGGGGTGGGAAATGGGGGTAGTGGTGGGGGAAATGGTTTGGGTATGTGGGGAGGAAGGTTGGGGGGGTGTGGAGGGAAAAGGAGTAGTTTTGGGGAAATGGTGGGTTAGGGGGGGTTTTAATGATTGGGGGGGGTAGTGGTGAGGGTTTTTGGTGGAAGTGGTTGAGGTGGTGGTAGGGGTTTTGGTTGGGGGGAAAAATGGGTGGTAGGGGGTAAAGGATGGGGTTTGGGGTTTAAAATTGGTTGGTGTTAGGGGGCGTTGTGATAGGGGTATTTGGGAGGGTTGGGGGTATTTGGGAGGAGGGGGTAGTGGGAGGATGGGGTATTGGTGAGGATAGTGGAAGTGGTGATGAGGGGTGGTAGTGGGGTGAGGGTTTGGAGTGGTAAAGATGGGGTAGGGGGTGAGGATGGTGGTAGGGGTTTGGGATGGGGGTTAGTGGTGAGGTTGGGGGTAGTGGTGGGGAGGTGGTAGTGGTGGGGAAATGGTGGAAGTGGTGGGGGATGGTGGGGGTTTGGAAATGGGAAATTCGGGAACCCAAAAAACAAATTAAAACAGTATACATTACAAAATTTCTTTTTAATTCCCCCATGAAAAAAACCCAAGGGCCCCAAACACAAAACACCCACACAACCCCACACCACACAAAACCCACACAAAAACGGGCCCCAGTGTCAAATTCGACATGTGCCTTGGACAAAATGGAACTAACTAAAAAAACATCCTTTTTGACCGGGGCCCATACAAACTCCCCTTTTGCCCTCCGTAAATAAAATTCACCCCCTTCGTGTTTTTTTCCCCACAAAAATATCCCTCCAAAACTTGCAATATCCACATTGCTAAAATCCCAGATCCTCCCTGGCTACCTGAAATATAAGGCAAAAAATTTTTTTTTGTTGCATTAATGGGGGATATAGGGAAGGAGCCGGGAAATATAATGGGAAAAGAATGCGGTTTAACCAACATATCCTCCATCACAAAGTGAAAAAGCTGCATATTTTGCCCGTTTCGGAAATGCCCGATCACCGAGTTGCCAGACGCCTCGTTTCTCTCATTATTTGTTTATTTCTGGTTTTAAAAATACGTTTTTTTTTTTAAAATTTTATAAAACTTTACGGTTTAAACCCAACCAACCCAACTTAACCAACCTAAACCCAACCTAAAATTTAAACCCAACCTAAACCAAAATTAACCTAAAAATAACCTACCCTTTAAACCCAAACCCAACCTTTAACCCAACCTAAACCCAACCTAGCTTTAAACCCAGCTTAAACCCAAACCATAAACCAAAAATTAAACCAAAACCCAAAACCCAAACCCAACCTAAACCTAAATTAACCTAACCTCCCCCCCAACCTAACCTAACCTAACCTAGCTTAACCAAAACCCAAAACCCAAAACCCAGCTTAAACCCAACCTAAAAACCCAACCAAACCCAAACCCAGCTTTAAACCCAAAAAAAACCAAAAACCCCCCCGAACCAAACCTAAAACCCAACCTAACCTAAACCTAACCTAAACCCAAAACCCAGCTTAAATAACCCAACCCAACCCAAAACCCAACCAAACCGAACCCCAAAACCCAACCGAACCAACCTAACCTAAACCCAACCTTAAACTTAACCTAACCCAAACCCAAAACCCAAAACCCAGCTTAACCTAACCAAAAATAACCCAACCTAACCTTTGCTTAACCTAATCTAACCTAACCTAACCTAACCTAACCAAAACCCAACCAAACCTTTTTTTAAAACCGGGAAACTAACCTAACCTAAAACCCCCAAACCCAGCTTATCCAAACCTAACCTAAACCTAACCTAACCAAACCCAGCTTACCCCAACCCAACCTAACCTAAAACCCAACCTAGCCCTTAAAACCCAATCTAACCTAACCCAAAATAAACCCCAGCTTTAAAAACCCAATCTAACCCCAACCTAACCTAACCTAGCTTAACTAAACCTTTAAACCTTAACCTAACCCAACCTAACCTAAACCAACCCAAAAAAAAACCCGCTTAAAAACCCAACCTAACCCCCAAACCCAACTTCCAAAACCCAAAACCAAAACCCAACCAAAAAAAAATTTCCCAACTTAACCCAACCTAAAACCCAACCTAACCTTTAAATTTGCTTAACCCCAAACCAACCTAAACCCAGCTTAAACCCAAAAATAACCTAACCAAACCCAGCTTAAAACCAAAAACCAAAAACCCAGCTTAAAACCCAACCTAAAACCAAAAACCCACTTAACCAAACCTACCAAGGGTTTAAACCAAAACCCAACCTAACCCCAACCGAACCCAAAACCAAAAGGGCCTAACCTAACGTAACCCAAACCCAACCTAACCTAACCTAAAACCCAACCCAACCAAAACCCCAACCGAGTTTAAACCCAAACCCAAACCCCAAATAACCTAAAACCCAGCTTTTTAAACCCAACCTAAAACCCAACCTAAATAAACCCAAAAAAAAACCTAACCCAACCCCAACCCAACCTTTAAACCCAACCTAGCTTTAACCCAACCTAACCAACCTAACCCCCTTTTTTACACAAAATAAATGAATTTTAACCCCCCAAAACAAAAAAGGGGAACGTTCAGGGAAAAAAACCCCGTAAAAAAATGGCAGAATATCTATCACATTATGCAAAGGGAGAATTACAGGGATGAGATTTTCAGGGATTAAAATTACAGGTTTGGGGATTACAGGTATGAGATTACAGGGATGAGATTACGGTAAAAAGATTAAAAGGTATGAGATTACAAGGTTTTTTGAAAAACAGGGATGAGATTAAAAGGGAGGGGAAATTTCAAAGGGATAAGATTAAAAAATATAAAAATTTCAGGTTTTAAAATTACAGGTATAAGGTTCGATATAAATTTTCAGGTAAGAGATTTCGGGTATAAGATTACAGGTATAAAAATTAAAAAGTTTTGAGATTAAAAGGTATAAGATTACAGGTTTTAAAAATTAAAAGGTTTAAAATTTCAGGTATAAGAAAAAAGGTTTAAAAATTTCAAAGGGTTTAAAAATTACAGGTTTTAAAGGTTTTTTAGGTTTAAGAATTTCAAAAGGGTTTTAAAATTACAGGTATAAAATTACAGGTATAAAAAATTACGGGTTTTAAAATTAAAAGGTGTAAGATTTTCAGGTTTTAAAAATTTTCAGGTTTAAAAATTTCAGGAAAAAGAATTTTCAGGGATAAGTTTTCAGGTTTTGATTAAGGGATAAGATTAAGGTAAAGAATTTCGGGTTTTTTTTGGGTTACAGGGGATAATTTAAAGGGTTTTAAGGGTTACAGGGTTTTAAAAATTACAGGTTTGAAGATTCAAAAATTTGGGATAAATACCGAAAAGGTTTTTGGGAAAGGACACAAAGGCAACATTTAGGCAAAATTTATTTCCCAAAAAAGTTTCGCCTACCAGTAGGTTCTTCCCGTCCCAATACAGAAAGTAGCAGGAACAGTAGAGATGTGAAGGCCCATTTTAATCATTTCCCTCACCCCTTTAAGTCGTAGAAAATTTTAGGTTGTCAAATCCCCCAGCCTGGAGAAGTTCGTTCCCTTTGTCAGGAAAAATATCTCAGGTAAAGTTACAGGTATAAGTTACAGGTTTAAGATTTCAGGTTTTTAAAATTAAAGGTTTAAGATTTCAGGTATAAGATTACCCGGGATAAGATTACAGGTTTTAAGATTACGGTATAAAAAATTTAAAAGGTTTTAAGGTTTCAGATATAAAATTAAAGGTTTAAAGGGTTTCAGTGTTTTGATTACAGGTTTGTGCATTCAAAAAAGTACGTTTAAAAATTTTTTTCGGGAAAGTACACAACCCCCATTGAAAGGCTATTCCCCCCCCCAGCGAACCCGGTACTAGGGGTTTTTATGGGGGGCCCCATCGTTCGATCAGTACCCAGGTTCCAGCCAATGGGAAGATGGTTTTGGCAATCGCAGAGGTGTTGTGGGTACCACACACCTGTCTGCCCTTGTCATTCCCATTCTAGAGCTGGTTGAAGCACGGTCTGCTCTCTAGTGGCTTCTATTCTGCCTTGCTTACCGTGGAGTGCACTAATACCTATTGTTGTACATAGTGTATAGTAGTGTACATACTTCTGTTCTAAATTGGTGAAGGATAATACAAGTCAAAAATTTTTCTGCTGTGTTTATTTTGCTCCCTTTACACCCAGGATAACAGGCCTTTGGGACTCCTGGGTTGTAATACAGGTGATTACAAACGGAGCAGACATTTCCCTTCTAAGGTGACTCATTACCAGCAGATAAACTATCCACTGCTGAGAAAAACACATGACGCTGATGGGACTATAATCATACTGACTCTATACACAACAATTTATTGTATTCGACTGTAAGTAAGTTATGACAGGAGAGCATCGTTCTACCACCCTGGCTCAAGTTGCCTCAACTAACACAATGTTTCATTACAACTTTGACAACAATGACCTCTGGAGGAAAGGTGTTCGCTTCATTATAACTTGCGGGTCCCAAGTCTGCAATACTGCAGGGTTTTACCGCCCCTTTCAGTTGTCTCCGGTCATCGGTTGCATCACGACTGCCTCAGCTTTCGTAAGATAAAAATATTTTAGCAACAATGTTCTCATAGACGCGACATTTTGGGCAAATTAGGTCAGTTATGTCCCGAGGATGTGACCCACATCAATCGACTAACACGCGGGTACCTATTTTACTGATAGGTTTCTTAAGGAAACAGGTACTAATGTGTCTACCCGTATCTGAGATCGTTCCACGGACTTCAGTGTGTAAACTGAGTGTTCCGAGCATCGAACTACGAAATACCTTCGTCAGGAGAAGTAGTTCAGTAACCCCAGCAGTCTCATAAGCCCGTCAGGGTTTCATCTCCTATGTGTTGTCATATTTTCTCAGTTTAAGCATCGAGAGAGTTAATTTCCGCTGTACTTACGGACAAAATCAGGTCAAAATCGCGTTTGATCAAGCTTCCAGCTTCCATGAACGCTTTTACTTTCAAAAGATTCTAATTTTATGTCTTTTACAGTGAAATTTTTGAAAAGGGCTTTCTCCCCTTCTACCATTTTTCTGGGAGGAAAAAATCACGACGGCAGTGAAATTCTAAGATGTTGAAAAAGTGTGAACGTATCTGGTCATCCGTGTGAGTTCGTGTGCGTGTGTGTGTGTTTGTGGATCTTTGTATGCACGTTCAGTGAATGCAATCAGGCGTCCCTAAGCTCTGCAAGACGTTGTTTTCAAACAGTTCAGGAATCTGAAGTCTTGCTTCCCATCCCTGTTGTTGTTCTTCTTCTTATATCTCAGTAAAAGTCTCATAATTCCGGTAAAGTTCGTAAGATAATATTTCTCATCTCTAAACTCTTGCTTATTTACTCATTCTCTCCCGGATGATGAATGAAACATTTGTGCAACGTTTGGGTTTCTTTACCGTGGAGGCCAGCCAGTGGCTTCTTCAGTCCAATACAGAGAAACACGATGGAAAATGTGGAGTTTGAGGTAATCAGTCCCTCATTCTATAGATGATGTGTTCAATCCATCAATCTTGATTGATGGACTGATGGAGTGATGGACTAAACACATCATCTACAGGCTGAAGGACTGATTATCTCAAACTCCACCTCATTTTCCGCCATTCTTCTCTGTAATGGACTGATGAAGCCACTGGCTAACGAAACATTCCCATAATAAAGGCACCCATTTATATACCATTCTCTCTATCTTCTGGAGGCGCTCCAATACTCTTACGGTGACTTTCATGTTTGATAACGCAGTGAATAACGCTGAAGGGAGAAGAGTAAAGTTGCTAATTAAATTACCATTCATGATAACCTCGTTGGTAAATTAGAAATTAAAAAAATCGGCGTTTTAAGAACATCAAGTATTTATAACATTGTAGCTGGAGTAATTTACGTTTAATTCAATTTCTTTTGATGAACCTTGAGCAACGTTCCGTTGCATAGTATCAACTCACGTAATGATAACGACCCAGGACGGACCTAAACATCGCCTACTTTTCACCTCCAACATCTGGGTTACTTGTAAGTCGTGTAGATATTAATTTTAGCCGTTCCTGTTTCCCCGTACAAGTGGTTAAAGAGGCAGTAAAGCCGTTGTTATCGGCGCACATCGTGAGGCGGCCTGCAATGTGCGCTGCCCTCCATCACCCATCACCCCTTCCCTAGCAAAACCAAACCTAATTCAATTTTCTCGGAAAACTCATTAGAAGCCCAAGCGGATTACGGCAACGAGTGAACTGCTCTGAGATGCCGCAGTAAGATGTTTCCATTTTTCAGTTGATCGCACGATGACCTGCTCCCCGCGGCTTCGCGATCACTTGACCGAAGTCTTCCGCTAGCTTACGGCTCCACTTTGAAGAATAGCACATCGTTTCTAAGACGCCCCATTGTCACTAAGAGCATTTTGAAGCATTCTAAGAGTATATTTGCTCTCACAGCCTGTCTCCTTAATAATATTCCTGGAGGAGAAGATATATATCAGTCGAATGATAATATCTGATACCATTTTTCGCTAGGTATTTCTCCCGAGAAATCGGATAATATTGGTTGAAAAAGTTAGTTTAGTTTAATATGTTTATTATGCACCCCATACCCATCCTGTGGGCGGTAGTCAAAAGATTACAAAGGTACATAATGGGTCCAGGGACTGGACCCCAAAGTTATGATAGCTGAACTAGTTACAAAAGTAATGAACTCCAGGTAGATCTGGTCACAATCATGGCAAGTTACAGAGGTAATGAATCAGCCTCACTCCTATACATGGTTACAGTCATGAACAAATTACAAAGTAATGAACCACTGATACGTCCACACCTGGTTACAATTGTAATGAGTTATAAATACAAGTATTAAGTGGGCCATACACCCACACTAGCGCGCGCGCACACACATACACACACCAGGGCGCACGCACACACATACACACACGAGGGCACACGCACAGACATATGCACACGAGGGCGCACGCAAAGACATATGCACACGAGCGTACAAATATATGCATACACACAAGCACGCACACCTACACACACACACGCATACACACACCCACACACGCACCCACACCCACACACCCACACCCACACACCCACACCCACACACACACCCACACACACACACACACACATCACACACACCCACACACACACCCACACACACACACACACACACACACACACCCCACACACACACCCACACACACACACACACACACATACACACACACCCACACACACACCCACACACACACCCACACACAACACAACACTCACACACACACACACACACACACACACACACCCACACACACACCCACACACACCCACACACACACCCACACCCACACACCCACACCCACACACCCACACCCACACACACACCCACACACACACACACACACACACACACACACACACACACACACACACACACACACACACACACACACACACACACACACACACACACACACACACACCTGTGACCAGCAGGGTCCCACAGGGGTCAGTCCTAGGACATGACGGAAGGAATAGACTCTGAGGTGTCCCTGTTTGCAGATGACGTGAAGTTGATGAGAAGAATTCACTCGATCGAAGACCAGGCAGAACTACAAAGGGATCTGGACAGGCTGCAGACCTGGTCCAGCAATTGGCTCCTGGAGTTCAATCCCACCAAGTGCAAAGTCATGAAGATTGGGGAAGGGCAAAGAAGACCGCAGACGGAGTACAGTCTAGGGGGCCAGAGACTACAAACCTCACTCAAGGAAAAAGATCTTGGGGTGAGTATAACACCAGGCACATCTCCTGAAGCGCACATCAACCAAATAACTGCAGCATATGGGCGCCTAGCAAACCTCAGAACAGCATTCCGACATCTTAATAAGGAATCATTCAGGACCCTGTACACCGTGTACGTTAGGCCCATATTGGAGTATGCGGCACCAGTTTGGAACCCATACCTAGCCAAGCACGTAAAGAAACTAGAGAAAGTGCAAAGGTTTGCAACAAGACTAGTCCCAGAGCTAAGAGGTATGTCCTACGAGGAGAGGTTAAGGGAAATCGACCTGACGACACTGGAGGACAGGAGAGATAGGGGGACATGATAACGACATACAAAATACTGAGAGGAATTGACAGGGTGGACAAAGACAGGATGTTCCAGAGATTGGACACAGTAACAAGGGGACACAGTTGGAAGTTGAAGACACAGATGAATCACAGGGATGTTAGGAAGTATTTCTTCAGCCACAGAGTAGTCAGTAAGT
>NC_069408.1:44649253-44679253 GCF_026875155.1 Cherax quadricarinatus | reverse complement strand
TTTTTACACAATTAAAACTGTCACAAGCACACACACACACACATATACACAGAGGAAAACCACAACAAAATCTATGTACAAACAAAAGCCTTTGCGCTCTTCTTTCCACATTTCGTTAAGACGTTAAGAAGTAATGAAGTTGAGACGTTAAGTAGCCAAGAAGTTATGTTTTACTAGTTAGTAGTTAGCTCGACTGAGATTTACTAACTTCTAATTTATTTTCTTTCTGCTGTTGTTAGGGAAGAGAAACGTGTGCACTGATCAAGACATTTACTAAGGAAACGTTTCGCCACGAGTGTCTCTTTCGCAACTCTGATGTTGATGACTAGTGGAGTCATTCGTGGAGAAACAGCATCCTTGATTAAATTAGATTGATTAAAGCATACCAGTCTTTGACCTTGATGTCATCATACCACTTCCACCTCTCTCTCTCTCTCTCTCTCTCTCTCTCTCTCTCTTCTCTCTCTCTCTCTCTCTGGATGTCACAGCTGCCTTGACAAGCCTTGTCATGACAAGTCTTGTCTTGACATGCCTTGACATTTTGTTTGCTGTTCTATTAAACGTATGCCACTCACTGGATGTGAAAGAGTGAGAAATATAACTGGAAGCTCACTTTCGCTCATTCGCTATGAGATGAACGACTCTAAAAGCTCACTACTACTCACTAGATGTGAGTGAGAGATAACACTGGAAGCTCATTCCTACTCCCTAGATGTGAGACAGTGAGAAACACTAATGGAAGTTCACTCCCATTCCCTAGATATGAGAGAGTGAACGAGAACCAAAACTGGAAGCTCGTTCTCACTAGCCTACACATGAGACAGGAAAAAATGGGTAAAGAGAGAGAGAGAGAGAGAGAGAGGAGAGAGAGAGAGAGAGAGAGAGAGAGAGAGAGAGAGAGAGAGAGAGAGGGAGAGAGAGTAGAAACGTACATCGGAGTCCTGAGAAATGATCTTAGTGTAAGATAAACCAACATCAAAGATAAGATGACTAAAGTTTTTTCTTCTCCCGAATAAGCTGAGGAAATGAAAATAAATATTTACGCAGTGAAGGATTTATTTTTTCAATTATTTCTTCCTTTCTCGGATTTCCCCTCCCCCCTCAAAAAAAGACTCAAAATTGATAACCGTGGATAAATCTGAATATATATATATATATATATATATATATATATATATATATATATATATATTATATATATATATATATATATATATATATATATATATATATATATATAGGGGTAATCTGCAGGTGGATATACCTAAATATATGCAGCTGTTGCTCCAGGAATATCTATCATTATTGTTACATAAGTACTTACAGCTGGTGTTCCCCAAAGAATTGCAGCCAGGGGTGGTAAAACGCCTCCAGTTGGCTCTCTCAAGGGTCCCGGCAGGTGGTACAGGCGGCTGTAACCAGCTGGGACCTCGAAGCTGTCATTACCTCATCAAAGCTTCACTCGCGTCTGTGTTACCAACGGGTTTTATGGGTTGACAATGTGTAGCATTTAAATATATTGTTTTTGTCTTCTTTTTTCTTCCTTTTCCTCTTCCTCCTTTTCCTCTTTTTATTTGTCTTCTTCTTCTCCGTCTTCTTCTTGTTCTTCTTCCTCTTCTTCATCATCTTATTCTTGTACCTTGATCCCCTATACCCACAAGAAGCCTGGATCCCCCTCCTTGTCTCTCTCAAGCACAGGTTTAAATCCCACTTGTGCTGATCTCTTTCTTCCTTCGTCAACACAGAATGGTTAGATGATCCTAACAATAAGAAAGAACGAGTAGCCACAAATGCTACCAATTGCATACTGTCACAGCTGCAACACACACAAACACACACACTCACACACACACACACACACACACACACACACACACACACACACACACACACAACAAGGGGTCACAATTGGTAGTTGAAGACTCAGATGACTCACAGGGAAGTTAGGAAGTATTTCTTCGGTCATAGAGATGTCAGGAAGTCGTAATAACAACAAAACACTACCAACCAGGATACCACATTGAGTTTTAAAATACTGTGATAAAAACTGATATTATTCAGTTTGGAAATATTTCTCCAGTTCCTCTAAAAGGCAAAATTGGCAGACGTATGAAAAAATGGCCCAACTTGTGTCAAGATTTAAAAAAAAAAAAGGTGATAGGCATAACCATTTAAACTGTTGTTTTGCTACGTTAACAAAAGTTACTGTGAAAATACTGAAAAAAGCCATTGGAGAGAAGTTTATGAAGTGAAAAAAGTTTACCAGTTGGTAAACAATTCTGTATCGAATCTATTAAAGTGTTGTAACAGAGTCGCGGAATTTTTTCAAAAAAGGGAATAGAACAGAATATCGTATTTAGCTAGACTTTGAGAATATTGTTGACAGAGTTCTCCAAGTAAATTCAAAGCCTTGAGAGGTAAATTCGAACGGTTACAAGAGGCACAAATGTCCTCGTGGGAAGACGTGACCAGTGGGGTGCCTCAAGGATCTGTACTTCCTCCCATAATGTTTTTATAGTTATTTATTTTTCCCGTAATGACTTACCAGAAGGAAAGAAAAACGAAAAAAAAAATTCTATTTGCTGATAATTTAAACATCTCAGGGGGAAATAAATAACGCAGATAACTGTAAATCTCTTCAGGATGACTTGTATAAATTGAGCAAATGAAGAGATAGATGGATGACGGAAATTAAGGCAGATGAATCTTATGTAACGGAAATGGGAGAAAGCGAAATCGGGCCTCAAAAATACACTGGTGGACCACTTTGCCCTTTCACCAGTCAAAAATGGAATGGTGGACCACTTTGACCTTTTACCAGTCAAAAATGGAATGGTGGACCACTTTGACCCTTCGCCAGTCATAAATGGAATAGTGGACCACTTTGACCTTTTACCAGTCAAAAATGGAATGGTGGACCACTTTGACCCTTCGCCAGTCATGAATGGAATAGTGGACCACTTTGACCTTTTACCAGTCAAAAATGGAATGGTGGACCACTTTGACCCTTCGCCAGTCATAAATGGAATAGTGGACCACTTTGACCTTTTACCAGTCAAAAATGGAATGGTGGACCACTTTGACCCTTCGCCAGTCATAAATGGAATAGTGGACCACTTTGACCTTTTACCAGTCAAAAATGGAATGGTGGACCACTTTGACCCTTCGCCAGTCATGAATGGAATAGTGGACCACTTTGACCTTTTACCAGTCAAAAATGGAATGGTGGACCACTTTGACCTTTTACCAGTCAAAAATGGAATGGTGGACCACTTTGACCCTTCGCCAGTCATAAATGGAATAGTGGACCACTTTGACCTTTTACCAGTCAAAAATGGAATGGTGGACCACTTTGACCCTTCGCCAGTCATGAATGGAATAGTGGACCACTTTGACCTTTTACCAGTCAAAAATGGAATGGTGGACCACTTTGACCCTTCGCCAGTCATAAATGGAATAGTGGACCACTTTGACCTTTTACCAGTCAAAAATGGAATGGTGGACCACTTTGACCCTTCGCCAGTCATAAATGGAATAGTGGACCACTTTGACCTTTTACCAGTCAAAAATGGAATGGTGGACCACTTTGACCCTTCGCCAGTCATGAATGGAATAGTGGACCACTTTGACCTTTTACCAGTCAAAAATGGAATGGTGGACCACTTTGACCCTTCGCCAGTCATGAATGGAATAGTGGACCACTTTGACCTTTTACCAGTCAAAAATGGAATGGTGGACCACTTTGACCCTTCGCCAGTCATAATGGAATAGTGGACCACTTTGACCTTTTACCAGTCAAAAATGGAATGGTGGACCACTTTGACCCTTCGCCAGTCATAAATGGAATAGTGGACCACTTCGACCCTTCACCAGTCAAACGCCACTAAAAGAATGCGAACATTTGCCAGATTAAATGCCAGACTTAAATATTACACATTTAACAGTCCACATAATGTATATACAATATGGGAAACGCTGCAGCTGATGCATTTAATGCTGAGCCTCATATTTTCAAGGATTTTTGAGGGTACAACATAAAGGGGGTTGAGAGAATTAACAATTCCTGAATTACATTTCGCTATGCGAACAATGCGAACTTAATACGGAAATATTATTCGCTTAGACGCGCTCGCTTCCACGCATTGTTAAGTATTTAATAACATTACGTATTTTTGGGTTCCGAACACGGGCGTGTTTCACGTACATGAATTGTGTTAAGTCCCCCCCCCCCAGGGTTATATTATTTTTATTGTTATGTCGAGCATTGGTAAGGACTTGTAGGTGAGTACAAATAGGAAGCACCGTCTGTTTAACCCTCAGTAGGCGGTGGATCGCGTCTCCACCCGTCCGTTTGGCCCTCATCAGACGAAGGATCGAGCCTCCATCCGTATGTTTCCCCCCTCAACAGATGAAAGATCGAGTCTCCACCGTCCGTTTCGCTCTCAGCAGACGGATGATCGAGCCTCCACCGTCTGTCTCGCTCTCAGCAGACAGAGGATCGCACCTCCACCGTCTGTTTCGCCCTCAGCAGGCGGAGGATCGAGCCTCCACCGTCCGTTTCGCTCTCAGCAGACGGATGATCGAGCCTCCACCGTCCGTTTCGCTCTCAGAAGACGGATGATCGAGCCTCCACCGTCCGTTTCGCTCTCAGCAGACGAAGGATCGAGCTTCCACCGTCCGTTTGGCCCTCATCAGACGAAGGATCGAGCCTCCATCTGTCTGTTTCCCCGTCAACAGATGAAAGATCGAGCCTCCACCGTCCGTTTCGCTCTCAGCAGACGGATGATCGAGCCTCCACCGTCTGTCTCGCTCTCAGCAGACAGAGGATCGCACCTCCACCGTCTGTTTCGCTCTCAGCAGACGAAGGATCGAGCCTCCACCCGTCTGTTTCATCCTCAGCAGACGAAGGATCGAGCCTCCATCCGTCCGTTTCGCCGTCAGCAGACGAAGGATCGAGCCTTCACCGTCCGTTTCGCCCTCAGCAGACGGAGGATAGAGGCTCCATCGCGTCTTGCGCTGATTGACCCACATGGGTCATCATTACCAACAATCACTGGAGAAATTCTTCAGTCTAGCTTATTCAAGGAAATTTTATTCCCCCCCCCCTATAATGAATATATTTTTGACTGAAAAAAAAAATATGAACATTAATTTAGAGTCAAAAAAAAAACTGTCTAATCTTAATTATGTTAATGAACTTTTTCGTATCTGATTCACTAAAAAAAGAAGCAATTATTCGATATTTATTTAGTTATTTATATTTTGGCTATGTTGATTTTGTTCGCAAAGGCTTCACGAATTTTTTTGTCGTGGTGGTGTTTCTGTGTGTTTTTGTGACAGAATATATACAGGAGATACATGCACATTCCAATGTATATGTTCTGAAAGATACGCATATCTTAATGTACATAGACGTACAGAGAAATATATTAATAATAATAATAATAATAATAATAATGATAATAATAATAATAATAATAATAATAATGATAATAATAATAATAATAATAATAATAATAATAATAATAATAATAATACTTGACTTGTTGATTTTAAGCTGTAAACCCAACATTGTAACTCTTATAGAGAATAAACCTGATTTGATTTGATTTGATTTGGTAGCCGGGAGGCCTGGTCTGGGAGCGAGCAGCGTGGGCGCTGGTCTCCCATGTTCTCTCTACGTGAAATTCAGATGACCCAAAACCTTAACTATCATAATGTTTGAGACTGCGTTGTACAGCACCTTGAACGTCTGGTTTACACACCGTTGGGAAGCACCGTGAAATATTTCTCTGTCTGCTGGTATCATTTCTGTTTCGTTGCGGATTCTCTCCTTCAAGACCAGATAGTATACGGCCATTTAGCATCAGTCTTTCGTACCGCTCATTTTTATAAGTAGCAAGATCCAATCCCTGATGCCCCTTGACCTTTCGGGGAATTATCAACTTAATTAAACTGCCGGAGTTTTGTAGGAGCTATCTTAGTTTTGTACATGCATAAAGAGGGTACGTTAGCTGTGAATACCCCGTATCCTGTAGTGTTGGGGAGGGTCATGGTTTTAGGGAAGGTCATGGTGTTAGGGAGGGTCATGGTGTTAGGGATGGTCATGGTGTTAGGGATGGTCATGGTGTTAGGGAAAGTCATGGTGTTAGGGAGGGTCATGGTATTGGAGAGGGTCTGTGAAGCATCAGCAACCTCACTGATATCAGCTGTTACTTAGCTAACCACTACACACTGTGTCACCACGCACCATGGGGTTATTGGTGCTGGAAAGTGTTCGTGACTTCTGAAACCTGGTACATAAGCATCGGGAAGTGAAGTATGATCCCCCCTAGCACCGTCATGACACACAGGAGGACCAGAATTAGCTGAAGAGGTCCCCTGGCAAGATTCCTTCGTCTTCCTCGAGGAGGGTCTCAAGTTGCTGATTACCCTACCCGGCTTTGTACCCTCTGTTGATGATTCCCAGAACAGGCAAGGTGTTGGGAGCAAACCAAGGACTCACCTGGCTTGCATGAGGCTCTGAGGGGGTATAACCATCACAATTCAAAATCATCCCCATGCCAGGTATTCGACAAATTTTCCAGACAAGCGATTTACATGCTGAGGAGTCTTCCTCGACCTCCTTTTGGAGTCACGTCCGCTCTTCTTCCAGCTTTTGGAAATATTTATCAAAAATACCACATAAACAAAAGTGCCGGTGAACACAACAGCTACAACAAACACGACTGTTCTGAAAAATACCATAGTTGGATCTAAGACTCGAAGGCTCGGGAAAACTGTTAACTTCTGGAGATGTGGTAACTTTAGAGAGGGAACAATAACTTGTAGGAGATCCAACCCTAATAATGACCAAAATAAGATATATAAGAAATAGAGTGTGCTCTAACCCCTTATGGTGAGAGGTGTATAAAGTGATGGTGATAGATGTAGTGTATAGTGATAGATGCTATGTATAGTGATGGTGATAGATGTAGTGTAAAGTGAAGGTGATAGGTGTATTGTATAAGAGACAGTTTTAGATGCAGTGTATAGTGATGTTGATACAAGTATAGCTGTGAGAGGTGTGGCATACAGTGATAGTGAGAGGTGTGGCATACAGTGATAGTGAGAGGTGTGGCATACAGTGATAGTGAGGTGTGGCATACAATGATAGTGAGAGGTGTGGCATACAGTGATAGTGAGAGGTGTGGCATACAGTGATAGTGAGAGGTGTGGCATACAGTGATAGTGAGAGGTGTGGCATACAGTGATAGTGAGAGGTGTGGCATACAATGATAGTGAGAGGTGTGGCATACAGTGATAGTGAGAGTGTGGCATACAGTGATAGTGAGAGTGTGGCATACAGTGATAGTGAGAGGTGTGGCATATAGTGATAGTGAGAGGTGTGGCATACAGTGATAGTGAGAGGTGTGGCATACAGTGATAGTGAGAGGTGTGGCATACAGTGATAGTGAGAGGTGTGGCATACAGTGATAGTGAGAGGTGTGGCATACAGTGATAGTGAGAGGTGTGGCATACAGTGATAGTGAGAGGTGTGGCATACAGTGATAGTGAGAGGTGTGGCATACAGTGATAGTGAGAGGTGTGGCATACAATGATAGTGAGAGGTGTGGCATACAGTGATAGTGAGAGGTGTGGCATACAGTGATAGTGAGAGGTGTGGCATACAGTGATAGTGAGAGGTGTGGCATATAGTGATAGTGAGAGGTGTGGCATACAGTGATAGTGAGAGGTGTGGCATACAGTGATAGTGAGAGGTGTGGCATACAGTGATAGTGAGAGGTGTGGCATACAGTGATAGTGAGAGGTGTGGCATACAGTGATAGTGAGAGGTGTGGCATACAGTGATAGTGAGAGGTGTGGCATACAGTGATAGTGAGAGGTGTGGCATACAATGATAGTGAGAGGTATGGCATACAATGATGGTGATAAATGTAGTATATAATGAAGGTTATAGATGAAATGTATATTTACGGCTATGAATGTAATGAATAGTGATGCTGCATGTAGTGTATAGTGATGGTGATATATGTAGTGTATAGTGTTGGTGATATATGTAGTGTATAGTGTTGGTGATATATGTAGTGTATAGTGATGGTGATATATGTAGTGTATAGTGTTGGTGATATATGTAGCGTATAGTGTTCGTGATATATGTATTTGTATAGTGTTGGTGATATATGTAGCGTATAGTGTTGGTGATATATGTAGTGTATAGTGTTGGTGATATATGTAGTGTATAGTGTTGGTGATATATGTAGTGTATAGTGTTGGTGATATATGTAGTGTATAGTGTTGGTGATATATGTAGTGTATAGTGTTGGTGATATATGTAGTGTATAGTGTTGGTGATATATGTAGTGTATATTTTTTTTTTTTATTTTTTTTATTATCACACCGGCCGATTCCCACCAAGGCAGGGTGGCCCGAAAAAGAAAAACTTTCACCATCATTCACTCCATCACTGTCTTGCCAGAAGGGTGCTTTACACTACAGTTTTTAAACTGCAACATTAACACCCCTCCTTCAGAGTGCAGGCACTGTACTTCCCATCTCCAGGACTCAAGTCCGGCCTGCCGGTTTCCCTGAATCCCTTCATAAATGTTACTTTGCTCACACTCCAACAGCACGTCAAGTATTAAAAACCATTTGTCTCCATTCACTCCTATCAAACACGCTCACGCATGCTGCTGGAAGTCCAAGCCCCTCGCACACAAAACCTCCTTTACCCCTCCCTCCAACCCTTCCTAGGCCGACCCCTACCCGCCTTCCTTCCACTACAGACTGATACACTCTTGAAGTCATTCTGTTTGGGCTCCATTCTCTCTACATGTCCGAACACCTCAACAACCCTTTCCCTCAGCCCTCTGGACAACAGTTTTGGTAATCCCGCACCTCCTCCTAACTTCCAAACTACGAATTCTCTGCATTATATTCACACCACACATTGCCCTCAGACATGACATCTCCACTGCCTCCAGCCTTCTCCTCGCTGCAACATTCATCACCCACGCTTCACACCCATATAAGAGCGTTGGTAAAACTATACTCTCATACATTCCCCTCTTTGCCTCCAAGGACAAAGTTCTTTGTCTCCACAGACCCCTAAGTGCACCACTCACTCTTTTTCCTCATCAATTCTATGATTCACCTCATTTTCATAGCCCCATCCGCTGACACGTCCACTCCCAAATATCTGAATACGTTCACCTCCCCCATACTCTCTCCCTCCAATCTGATATTCAATTTTCATCACCTAATCTTTTTGTTATCCTCATAACCTTACTCTTTCCTGTATTCACTTTATTTTTTCTTTTGCACACCCTACCAAATTCATCCACCAATCTCTGCAATTCTCTTCAGAATCTCCCAAGAGCACAGTGTCATCAGCAAAGAGCAGCTGTGACAAACTCCACTTTGTTGTGTGATTCTTTATCTTTTAACTCCACGCCTCTTGCCAAGACCTCGCATTTACTTCTCTTACAACCCCATCTATAAATATATTAAACAACCACGGTGACATCACACATCCTTGTCTAAGGCTACTTTTACTGGGAAAAAATTCCCTCTTTCCTACATACTCTAACTGAGCCTCACTATCCTCGTAAAAACTCTTCACTGCTTTCAGTAACCTACTCCTACACCATACACTTGCAACATCTGCCACATTGCCCCCCTATCCACCCTGTCATACGCCTTTTCCAAATCCATAAATGCCACAAAGACCTCTTTAGCCTTATCTAAATACTGTTCATTATATGTTTCACTGTAAACACCTGGTCCACACACCCCCTACCTTTCCTAAAGCCTCCTTGTTCATCTGCTATCTATTCTCCGTCTTACTCTTAATTCTTTCAATTATAACTCTACCATACACTTTACCAGGTACACTCAACAGACTTATCCCCCTATAATTTTTGCACTCTTTTTATCCCTTTGCCTTTATACAAAGGAACTATGCATGCTCTCTGCCAATCCCTAGGTACCTTACCCCCTTCCATACATTTATTAAATAATTGCACCAACCACTCCAAAAAATATATCCCACCCGCTTTTAACATTTCTATCTTTATCCATCAATCCCGGCTGCCTTACCCCCTTTCATTTTACCTACTGCCTCACGAACTTCCCCACACTCACAACTGACTCTTCCTCACTCCTACAAGATGTTATTCCTCCTTGCCCCATACACGAAATCACAGCTTCCCTATCTTCATCAACATTTAACAATTCCTCAAAATATTCCTTCCATCTTCCCAATACCTCTAACTCTCCATTTAATAACTCTCCTCTCCTATTTTTAACTGACAAATCCATTTGTTCTATGTAGTGTATAGTGTTGGTGATATATGTAGTGTATAGTGTTGGTGATATATGTAGTGTATAGTGTTGGTGATATATGTAGTGTATAGTGTTGGTGATATATGTGTGTATAGTTTTTGGTGTTTTTTGGGTGTTTAGTGTTGGGATTATGTGTGTATAGTTTTGGGTGATTTTGGGGTTTGAAAGTGTTGGTAAAATTTATGTAGTGTATAGTTTTGGGTGTTTTTGTAGTGTATGTGTTGGTGATATATTTTTGTTAGTGTTGGTGAATATGTATGTTGTGTTGGTGATTATGTAGTGTTAGTGTTGGTGATATATGTGTGTTTTGGTTTTGGTGATTATGTAGTGTATGGTTTTTGGTGATATATGTAGTGTTGTTTTGGTGTAATGTAGTTTAGTGTGGTGTTTATGTAGTTATGGGTTTTTTGGTGTAATGTGTTTTTGTGTTGGTGTTTGATGTGTAAAAGTGAGGGTGATGATTTAGATAGTGATGGTGATAGGTGTATATATATGGTGATAGTGTAGTTAAGTGAGGGTTTGTAGATGTGTATATAGTTGGTGAGTGAGTTATAAGTGAGGGTGATAATGTAGTTTTATGTGATGGTGATAGGTGTATATAGTGAGGTGAAGATGTAGTAAAAGTGTTTTTTTGATAGATGTAGTAATAGTGATGGTGATAAAAGTGGTATATGTGATGGTGATAGATGTATATTATGTGGTGATAGATGTAGTATTAGTGATGGTGAGATGTATTTAAATAGTGATGGGATAGATGTGTATTAGTGTTTGTGTGAGTGTATTTTAGTGATGGTGATAGATGTGTTTTGTGATGGATGTGTAGTATAAGTGATGGTGATAAAAGTGGTATATAGTAAAGGTGATAGAGTTATTAGGATGGGATAGATTTTGTTATGTGATGGTGATAGATGTATATTAGTGATGGTGATAGAGTTTTATTAGGTGGTGATAGATGAGTATAGTGAGGTGATAGTTATTATTAGTGTGGTGATGATGTAGATATAGGGGTGGTGTGTGTGATTATGATGGGGTAGTGTGTATTTGTGTGGTGTGATGTAGTATTTGGTGGTGAATTGTTAGTGATGGGAAGATGTAGTATAAGTGATGGTGATAGTGTAGTATATGTGATGGTGATAGTTAGAATAGTGTGGTGAAGATGTGTTGGGGTGTAGATGTGTTATGTGATGGGTGTGTGTTAGTGTGGGTAGGGGGTTATGGGGGGTGTTTTTTGTGGGGGGGTTTTGGGAAGTTTGGGATGGTTTTTTTTTGGGGTTTTGAAGGGGGGTTGTGGGGGGTTTTTGTATGGTGAAGTGTATTTTGGGTGATGGTTTTATGTTAATGTATATGTGATGGGATGATGTAGTATTGTGATGGTGTGATGTGTATTAGTGTGGTGATGATTAGTATATAGTGATGGGATAGATGTGTATTTAGTGATGGTGATAGATGTATTTTTACGTGAGGTGATAAATGTAGTTATGTGTGGTGTGATGTATTTATAGTGATGGTGTAGTTTGGGGTTATAGTGATGGTGTAGATGTGTATATAGTGAGGGTGTAGTATAGATATAGGATGGTGACAAAATGTAGTATTGTGAGGTGATAGATGTAGTATATAGTGATGGTGTGAGTAGTATATAGTGAGGTGATAGATGTAGTTTAGGATGGTGGTGTATTTTTTGTGATGGTGATGATGTAGTATTAGTGTGGGATAAAGTAGTATATAGTGTGGTGTAGATGTAGTATTTGTGTGGTGATAGATGTAGTTATAGTGTGGGATAGATGTGTTATAGTGATGGTGATGTTGTATTATATGTGATGGTGATAGATGTAGATATGTGTTGGTGATGATGTGTAATAGTGATGGTGACAGATGTGGTATATAGTGATGGTTTTTTTAGATGTAGTTAACTGTGGTGACAGATGTACTATATAGTGATGGTGATAGTGTGGTGTTAGTGATGGTGATGATGTGTATAATTTGTTGGTTTATAGAGTGTTTTTGTGAGGGTGATGATGTAGTATAAAATGATGGTGATAGTGTATTAGTGATGGTGATAGAGGTAGTATATAGTGTGGTGATAGATGTGTATAAAATGATGGTGATAGAGTAGATATGTGATGGTGTTTAATTGTATTTTTTAGTGATGGTGATAGATTGTTTTAGTGATGGTATAGATGTAGTATTAGTGATGATGATAGTATAGTAATAGTGATGGGGGTAGTTTATTATATAGTGATGGTGATAGATGTAGTATATGTGTGGTGATAGATGTGTATATAGTGATGGGATAGTTGTATTGTGTGGTGATGATGTAGTATTGTGAGGGTTGATATAGTATATAATGATGGTGTAGTATAGTATTTGTGATGGTGATAGATGTGCATATATGATGGGGAAATGTGTTAAGTGAGGGTGTTAGATTAGTTTTAGGATGGTGTAGATTTGATATAGTGATGGTGAAGATATAGAAGGGTGAGGGTGTTAGTGTAGTATATAGGATGGTGATGATGAGATATAGTGTTGGTGAGGATGTAGTATATAGTGTGGTGTAGATATAGTATATAGTGATGGTGATAGAATAGTTTAGTGTGGTGATAGATATGTTATGTGTGTGAAGATTAGTATTAGTGGGGTGATAGATGTATATTAGTGTGGTGTAGATGTAGTATATAGTGAGGGTGATGATGTAGTATTAGTGTGGTGATAGAGGGGTTTGGTTTTGTGAGGGTGTTTAGATGTAGATTATGATGTTGATAGGTTTTGTTTTATAGTGATGGTGTAGATGGGTATATAGTGATGGTGATGATGTAGTTATAGTGTGGTGTAGATGTATATAGTGATGGTGATAGATGTATATAGTGATGGTGATAGTGTGGTATATGTGGGGTGATGATGTAGTTATATGATGGTGTTGATGTAGTATATGTGTGGTGATAAATATAGTATATAGTGATGGTGATAGATGTAGTATATAGTGATGGTGATAGATGTAGTATATAGTGATGGTGATAGATGTAGTATATAGTGATGGTGATAGTGTGTTTTATAGTGAGGTGATATTTTGTATATATGTGGGTGATAGATGTAGTATTTTAGTGATGGTGTTAGTGTAGTATATAGTGATGGGATAGTGTAGTTATAGTGATGGTGATAGATGTAGTATAAGTGAGGGGTGATAAATGTAGTTATAGTGATGGTGATAGATGTAGTATTAGTGATGGTGATAGATGTATTTTATATAGTGATGGTGTAGTGTAGTATTAGTGATGGTGACAGTGTGGATATAGTGTGGTGTTTAGATGTAGTATATACTTGGTGACAGATGTAGATTAGTGATGATGATAGATGTGATGTATAGTGATGGTGAAGAGTAGTATATAGTGATCTGATAGATGTAGTATATAGTGATGGTGAAGTGTGTATATAATGTGGTGATAGAGTATAGTGATGGTGATAGATGTAGTATAAGTGATGGTGATAGATGTGAATTTTGATGGTGAAGATGTAGTATTAGTGATGGTGTGATGTATTTTATTTGGTGATGATGTTTTATATAGTGATGGTGATGATGTGTATTAGTGTGATGATAGATATAGAAATGTGATTTTGTTGTATAGTTATAGTGATGGTGATAGATGTAGTATTAGGATGGTATAGATGTGTATTAGTGATGGTGATAGATTGTAAAAGTGATGGTGATAGATGAGTATTAGTGATGGTGATAGATATGTAATAGGATGGTGATGTTTAAGTATATAGTGATGGTGAAGTGTAGCATATGTGGGGTGATAGATGTGTTATGTGATGGTGATGATATAGTATTAGTGATGGTGATATAGTATATGTGTGGTGATAGATATTGTATATGGTGATTGGATAGATGTGTATATAGTGAGGGTGTTGATGTAGTATATGTGTGGTGATAGATGAATTAAGTGATGGTGATAGATGTGTATATAGTGATGGTGATAGTGTATATAGTGTGGTGAAGGTTTAGTGATGGTGTAGATGTAGTTTTAGTGATGGTGATAGATGTTATAGTGTGGGTAGATGTAGTTATAGTGTGGTGATAGTGTGTTAATTGTGTGGTGTAGATGTGTTTTATAGTGATGGTGATGATGTAGTAATAGTGTGGTTGATGATTGTATTTAGTGATGGTGATAGATGTAGTTTAGTGTGGTGATAGATGTGTATATAGTGATGGTGTAGATGTAGTATTAGTGATGGTGGTTTTGTATATAGTGATGGTGATAGATGTAGTATATATGATGGTGTTTGATGTAGTTTGGATGGTGTTTGTATAGTATATAGTGATGGTGAAATGTGTATATAGTGATGATGTAGATGTAGTTATAGTGATGGTGTAGATGTAGTTTAGTGTGATGAAGTGTTATGTGATGGTATAGTGTGTAATAGTGTGGTGATAGATGTAGTATATAGTGATGGTGATAGATGTAGTATATAGTGATGGTGATAGATGTAGTATATAGTGATGGTGATAGATGTAGTATATAGTGATGGTGATAGATGTAGTATATAGTGATGGTGATAGATGTAGTAATTAGTGATGGTGTAGAGTAGTTATAGGATGGTGATAAATGTGTTATAGGTGGTGATGTGTGTATATAGTGAGATGATAGATGTATTAGTGATGGTGATAGATGTGTATTGTGATGGTGATAGATGTAGTTTAGTGATGGTGTAATGTGTATATGTGATGGTGATAAATGTAGTATATAGTGATGGTTTTAAATATTTTCATAACTCAATAAAAGAAAAAAAATTTGTTTTTCCAAAATCTCGAAATTATTCTGAAGCAACAAAAAAATTAATGTGTAATTTTACTATTTTTAAATAATTTAAATTTAAATTGAAATTTAAATTTATGAAGTATAGAGCAAAATTCAGCAAAAAAAAACAAACTTACTTTGTATTTTTAAATTTTTTTTAAAAACCGAAATAAAAATTATTGCAAAATTCGTTTTTTTGGGGGGAATTTTTTATGAGACAAAAGGTCTCACTTAAAACCCAGTCAAAAAGTCCCTTAACGCCAGTTTTCCTCCTCCAAAAAAAAAATTTTAAAATCCCGCTCAAAAAAAGGCAAAAAGGGGCAGAAGTCGTTTAATTTGGGAAAAAAAAATACGAAGGGAAAAATTTAAATGCAATCAAAATGCAAAAAGATTTTGGATTTTTTATCAAATGAAAAAAATTAAGATTTTAAAAATAATTTTCTTTTTTTTTTTTTTAGTTTTTCAAGCATTTTTTTAAGCGTCATTATATTAACTAAAATAAAAATATTTTTGGTTAAACAGCGGATTTAGGAAAGGAAAAAAAAATATACTTAAGCATTTAATTTTTTACAAAACGATGACAAAAAACCTTCAGGAGAGCTAAAATGAGTGTCTTGCCCTTCTGGAATTTCCCAGTGCCTTTTACAGGGCCCCTCAAAGAAATTTTTAAAGAAAAATGTGAAAACAAAATGGGGGATTGGGGGCGGTTCTCCGGGGAATAAAAGAATGGCGGAAAAAACGTATCTCTTCAAATTTTCTTTTTTTTAATTTATGATTAAAAGGGGTCACAAGCACACCACGCACCACACACCCACACACCACACACACACAACACACACACACAACAAACACACAACACACACCAAAACCCCAAAACCACACAACACCCCTATCACCCTAGGAGGGGGGTGAAAAGGCTCCTAAGGGAAATAGTACCTCAAAGACGGTTTTGGGGCCCGACAAAAATTCTTCGTGGGTCTAAGAGAGGGAGCAGAGACGCTGTGTGTACCACTAACAATAATCTTCAACACATTTATCGAAACAGGGCGACTACCTGAGGTGTGGAAAACAGCAAATATAGCCCCAATCTTTAAGAAAGCAAACAGACATGCAGCATTAAACTAGAGACCAGTATCAGTGACCTGTATAGTATGTAAAGTTAAGGAGAAACTTACCATGCAAAGACTGGTGGAGCACCTAGAAAGGAATGAGCTTATATACGGTAACCAACACCGTTTCATGGAAGGAAAAATACTGTGTGATAAACCTATTAGAGTTTTACGACAGGTTGAAGAAATAAGTCATGAGAGAAAAGGATGGGTAGACTGCATTTCCTTGGACAAAACAAGAAGGCTTTCGGCACATTTGCACAGAGATTGTGCAAACGCTAGGGAAAAACAGGAAAAGGGACTGCCCAAAGGATCAAGGGAAACTGAAGGAAGGGGGAAAAAACGAGTGTGTCGTGAGAGGGCTCAGAGTGGGCGCCTGTGATGAGGGAGTTCCACAAGGGTCAGTCTCAGGGCCGGTGCTGTTTTTGGTGTATGTGCATGACATGAGGAAATGGATAGATTGAGAGGTGTCATTGTTTGCAGGCGATGTGAGGCTAATGCGGAGAATTCAAGTGGATGAGAATCAGATAGGACTACAAAGGAAGCTGGACAGGCGGCAAGCCTGGTCCAACAACTGTCTCCTGGGGTTGAATCCCACCAAGTGCAGTCATGAATATTGGGGACGGCCGTAGAAGTCTGCAGACAGAGCATAGGCTACAGGGCAAAAGACTGCAAACCTCACTCAAGGAAAAGGATCTTGGGGTGAGTATCACACCGAGCACATCTGAGGCACACATCAACCAAATAACTGCTGCAGCATATGGGCATACCTAAGAATAGCGATTCGACATCTACCTGGAGTCTACCTGGAGGGTATTCCGAGGATCACCGCCCCCGGGGTGATCAGGTCAGATCAACGAGGCTATTATTGCTGGCCGCACGCAGTCCAACATACGAACCACAGCCCGGCTGATCCGGCACCGACTTTAGGTATCTGTCCAGCTCCCTCTTGAAGACAACCAGGGGTCTACTGGTGGAAGGCTGTTGAACAGTCTTGGGCCCCGGACACTTACTGTGCTTTCTCTTAGTGTACCAGTGACGCCCCTACTTTTCACTGGGGGTATGTTGCATCGCCTGTCAAGTCTTTTTCATTCGTAGGGAGTAATTTCTGTGTGAATATTAGGAACCAGCCCCTCCAGAATCTTCCAGGTGTAGATTACGATATATCTCTCTCGCCTACACTCCACTGAGTACAAGTCAAGTGCTTCCAGGTGCTCCCAGTAGTTAAAGTGTTTGATGTAACTTATACGTGCAGTAAATGTTCTCTGTACATTCTCTAGATCTGCAGTTTCACCTGCCTTGAATGGAGATGTTAATGTACAGCAGTGAAATTAAGACACATGTGCAACATCTGGGTATCTTTATTGTAGACGTTTCGCCATCCAGTGGCTTTATCAATACAAATTCTAGGACATAGTTTGAAGATAGTACGACTATATACAGAAGAGGAGGTAATCAGTCCCTCAACCTAGGAGTAGGTGCGAAGAGCACCATAGTCGTGGAGATTCTGAAGCAGAAGCAAGGAGCCTGGCGCTTATATAGTAACGTCAGGTGTAGCAGACGAGGGCATAGTCACTGGTAGACGGGATTCCCCAGCGGAAGTAGGTCCTTCCCAAAGAGATGGGTTAGTTGTAGTAGTAGTTGTCGTAGTCGTGAAGGTTATGTACATGTCCTCAGAACCAAGATTCCATGATGTTGCAGTGTCTGACAAGTTGTGCAAGAATGGTATATAATACCGACAAGATGAAATTAAGACACATGTGAAACATCTGAGAATCCCGCCTACCAGTGACTATGCCCTCGTCTGCTACACCTGACGTTACTATATAAGCGCCAGGCTCCTTGCTTCTGCTTCAGAATCTCCACGACTATGGTGATCTTCGCACCTACTCCTAGGTTGAGGGACTGATTACCTCATCTTCTGTATATAGTCCTACTGTCTTCAAGCTATGTCCTAGAATTTGTATTGATAAAGCCACTGGATGGCGAAACGTCTACAATAAAGATACCCAGATGTTGCATATGTGTCTTAATTTCATCTTGTCGGTATTATATACCATTCTTGCACAATGTACAGCAGTATTCCAGCCGAGAGAGAACGAGTGATTTAAAAAGGATTATCACTGACTTAGCATCTCTTGTCTTGAATGTTCTGATTATCCATCCTATCAGTTTCCTCGCAGCTGTGATAGTAGCATTGTTGTGATCCTTGAAGGTGAGGTCTTCAGACATTACCACACCCAGGTCCTTCACATTACTTTTCCTCTCTATTGTGTGATTGGAGTTTGTAGTATACTCAGTTCTAGTTATTATTTCCTCCAGTTTTCCATAACGGAGTAGTTGGAATTTGTCTTCATTGAACATCATATTGTTCTCTGTTGCCCATTGGAAAACTTGGTTTATATCTTCTTGGAGATCTGCCGCGTCCTCAATGGATGACACTCTCATGCTGATCCTAGCAAGGAATCCCATATTGGGGTATGCAGCGCCAATATGGAACCCACACTTAGTCGAGCATGTCAAAAAAATTACAGAAAGTTCAAAGATTTGCAACAAGACTAGTCCTGGAGCTAAGGGGTATGTTCTATGAGGAGAGGTTAAAGGAAATCATTCTGGCGACACTGGAGGACAGGAGGAATAGGGAGGACATGATAACGACATAAAAAATTGAGAGGAACTGACAAGTTGGATAGGGACAGGGTGTGTCAGAAATGGGATACGGAAGTTGAAGACTCAGATGAGTCACAGGGATGTTAGGAAGTATTTCTTCAGCCATAGAGTTGTCAGGAAGTAGAACAACGGGAGAGTGATATAGTGGAAGCAGGATCTATACATAGCTTTAAGAAGAAGTATGATAAAGCTCATGGAGCAGGGAGAAAGTGGACCTAGTAGCGACCAGTGAAGAGGCGGGGCCAGGAGCCGTATCTCGACCCCTGCAATCACAAACAGAATACACACACACACACGCACACACACACACACACCTCACACACACACACACACACACACACACACACACACACACACACACACACACACACACGCACACGCACACACACACACACACACACACACACACACAGGGCGACTACCTGAGGTATGGAAGACAGCAAATGTAGTCCCAATCTTTAAAAAAAGAGACAGACATGAAGCACTAAACTACAGACCAGTGTCACTGACATGTATAGTATGCAAAGTCATGGAGAAGATTATCAGAAGAGTGGTGGAACACCTAGAAAGGAATGATCTCATTAACAGCAGCCAACACGGTTTCAGGGATGGGAAATCCTGTGTCACAAACCTACTGGAGTTCTATGACATGGTGACAGCAGTAAGACAAGAGAGAGAGAGGGGTAGGTAGATTGCATTTTCTTGGACTGTAAGAAGGCGTTTGACACAGTTCCACACAAGAGATTAGTGCAAAAAGCTGGAGGACCAGGCAGGATAACAGGGAAGGCACTACAATGGATCAAGGAATACTTGTCAGGAAAACAGCAGCGAGTCATGGTACGAGGCGAGGTGTCAGGGTAGGACCCTGTAAAGAGCGGGGTTCCACAGGAGTCAGTCCTAGGACCGGTACTGTTTCTTGTATTTGTGAATTATATGACGGAAAGAATAGACTCCGAAGCGTCCCTGTTTGCAGATGATGTGAAGTTGATGAGAAGAATCCAATCGGACGAACACCAGGCAGAACTACAAAGGGATCTGGACAGGCTGTAGGCCTGGTCCAGCAATTGGCTCCTGGAGTTCAACCCCACCAAGTGCAAAGTCATGAAGATTGGGGAAGGACAAAGAAGACCGCAAATGAAGTACAGTCTAGGGGGCCAGAGACTACAAATCTCACTCAAGGAAAAAGATCTTGGGGTGAGTATAACACCAGGCACATCTCCTGAAGTGCACATCAACCAAATAACTGCTGCAGCATATGGGCGCCTAGCAAACCTCAGAACAACATTCCGACATCTTAATAAGGAATCGTTCAGGACCCTGTATATTGTGTATGTTAGGCCCATATTGGAGTATGCGGCACCAGTTTGGAACCCACACCTAGCCAAGCACGTAAGGAAACTAGAGAAAGTGCAAAAGTTTGCAAGAAGACTAGTCCCGGTGCTAAGGGGTATGCCCTACTATGATAGGTTAAGGGAAATCTATCTGACGACACTGGAAGACTGGAGAGATAGAGTGGATATGATAACGACACATAAAATACTGAGAGGAATCGACAAGGTGGACAGAGACAGAATGCTCCAGAGATGGGAAACAGCAACAAGGGGACACAGTTGGAAGTTGAAGACACAGATGAATCACAAGGATGTTTAAAAAGTATTTCTTCAGTCACAGAGTTGTTAGGAAGTGGAATAGTCTGGAAAGTGATGTAGTGGAGGCAGGATCTATACATAGCTTTAAGAAGAGGTATGATAAAGTTCATGGAGCAGGAAGAGTGACTCAGTAGCGGCCAGTGAAGAGGCGGGGCCAGGAGCTGTGAATCGACCCCTGCAACCACAACCAAGTGAGCACACACACACACACACACACACACACACACACACGAGGTCAAGAGTAAAAACATCCGTAGTAAGATCGTGAGCTAGCCAGTACTCACTCCCCAGCAAGTTGACTGATAACTTGGGCGTTCTTGAGCACCTCTGTAAACACCAGCGTCGTGGGTTGCAAGTTCCAGGTGTTAGAGGCACAAGGGGTCTCTCTCTCTCTCCTCACTTGCAATAGCAGTAGCAGTCAGAAAAAGTCTGCACCCGTCAACGGAAGCCGGCAACAGGAGGTACTAGTCAGCGAAAGTCGACAACAGTATCAGTTGTATCTGTTTCCCTCCTGAGAGAGCCCGTTTTGCCTCTGTTGTATTGAGGTGTAAATTATTTGCACAGTTATTCAACAGTTACGGTAAACGGAGGTGACCAACAGTTAGTACTAATCACCTCGATACATTAGTACTCTACTAAAGATATGCTGATTACCAAAGAGTACTAGCACTCAGTACAAGGAAGTACCAATCACCAGAGAATGTTCATACTTAGTCTAATACTCTAAACTCAACAGTCACTGTCACACAGTATAACAGTCACTGTCACACAGTATAACAGTCACTGTCACACAGTATAGCAGTCACTGCCACACAGTATAACAGTCACTGCCAAACAGTATAACAGTCACTGTCACACATTATAGCAGTCACTGCCACACAGTATAACAGTCACTGCCAAACAGTATAACAGTCACTGTCACACAGTATAGCAGTCACTGTCACACAGTATAACAGTCACTGCCACACAGTATAACAGTCACTGCCACACAGTATAACAGTCACTGCCACACAGTATAACAGTCACTGCCACACAGTATAACAGTCACTGCCACACAGTATAACAGTCACTACCACACAGTATAACAGTCACTGCCACACAGTATCACAGTCACTGTCACAGTATAACAGTCACTACCACACAGTATAACAGTCACTGCCACACAGTATATCAGTCACTACCACACAGTATAACAGTCACTACCACACAGTACAAGAGTCGCTACCTCACAGCATAACAGTCACTGTCACATAGTATAACGGTCACTACCACACATAGTAACAGTCACTACCACACAGTATAACAGTCACTACAACACAGTATCACAGTCACTACCACACAGTATAACAGTCACTACCACACATAGTAACAGTCACTGCCACACAGTATAAGTCACTATCACACAGTATAAGTCACTACCACACAATATAACAGTCACTACCACACAATATAAGTCACTACCACACAATATAACAGTCACTACCACACAGTATAGCAGTCACTACCACACAGTATAACAGTCACTACCACACAGTATAGCAGTCACTGTCACACAGTATAACAGTCACTACCACACATAGTAACAGTCACTACCACACAATATAACAGTCACTACCACACAATATAACAGTCACTACCACACAATATAACAGTCACTACCACACAGTATAACAGTCACTACCACACAGTATAACAGTCACTACCACACAGTATAACAGTCACTACCACACAGTATAACAGTCACTACCACACAGTATAACAGTCACTACCACACAATATAAGTCACTACCACACAATATAACAGTCACTACCACACAATATAAGTCACTACCACACAATATAACAGTCACTACCACACAATATAAGTCACTACCACACAATATAACAGTCACTACCACACAGTATAACAGTCACTACCACACAGTATAACAGTCACTACCACACAGTATAACAGTCACTACCACACAGTATAACAGTCACTACCACACAGTATAACAGTCACTCACACAGTATAACAGTCACTACCACACAGTATAACAGTCACTACCACACAGTATAACAGTCACTACCACACAGTATAACAGTCACTACCACACAGTATAACAGTCACTACCACACAGTATAACAGTCACTACCACACAGTATAACAGTCACTGCCACACAGTATCACAGTCACTGTCACAGTATAACAGTCACTACCACACAGTATAACAGTCACTACCACACAGTATAACAGTCACTACCACTCAGTGCTTCTCATAATATGGCTAATCTAATTTTTTTCTTCCCTGTGGATTACAGTGATCAAGTTCCGCCTCTCTGCCAAGTGCCTTCTGTTTTCCTTCATTTCTATCACATCTACTTCGCCTTCGCTTTCAGCATTTTCATTTCCGTCATTTTCACTTTTATCATCTTCGCTTCCATCATCTTTACTTCCATCATTTTCCTTGCCCATCATCTTCCAACTTCACTTCCATCATATTCAATTGCATCATTTTCACTCCCAACATCATCAGTTCTGTCACTCACGCCTCCATCGTATTCCATCTTCACTTCCATCATCTTCACTTTCATCACCTTCACTTCCATCATCTTCACTTCCATCACCTTCACTTCCATCACCTTCACTTCCATCATCTTCACTTCCATCACCTTCACTTCCATCATCTTCACTTCCATCACCTTCACTTCCATCACCTTCACTTCCATCACCTTCACTTCCATCACCTTCACTTCCATCACCTTCACTTCCATCACCTTCACTTCCATCACCTTCACTTCCATCATCTTCACTTCCATCACCTTCACTTCCATCACCTTCACTTCCATCACCTTCACTTCCATCATCTTCACTTCCATCACCTTCACTTCCATCACCTTCACTTCCATCACCTTCACTTCCATCACCTTCACTTCCATCACTTCACTTCCATCACCTTCACTACCATCATCTTCACTTCCATCACTTTCACTTCCATCACCTTCACTTCCATCATCTTCACTTCCATCATCTTCACTACCATCACCTTCACTTCCATCACTTTTATCAGTAATATAGCACACACAAGTAGCTCAATTTTTTCTATCAATTATCTTAAAGTAGCTCAATTTTTTCTATCAATTATCTTAAAGTCAGTCCTTCACTCTAGTCTACAGACAAAACACTTCGTAAACAAAACTAGCCATTCGTAACTAATTTTAGGTCACTGAATGCTGACAAATTACGCTTGAAATTGCAAATTGTCCCAATTTATAAAGATATGGACTGTCTGGTTGCTGTAACCCAGGATTTGGGAAGAAAAGAAGGGACATCAACTGTACCAGGGAAATAGAATCTTGATTCAGACCCTCATTGCGTAACTGTTTAGAAAAATTAAGTTTTCTGTGTGTCTAAATTCCCAAGGCTCAGTGAGGCAAATTTTAAAGAGAGTGTATCTGTTGGTCCACAGATTCGCGAGGTTGTGATGGGTTTACCTGGAGTTTACCTGGAGAGGTTTTCGGGGGTCTACGCCTCCGCGGCTCGGTCTGAGACCAGACCTCATGGTGGATCAAGGTTTGATCAACAAGGCTGCTACTGCTGGCCGCATGCAAGCTGACGTATGAACCACGGCGTGGTTGGTCAGGTACTGACCTTAGGTGCCTGTCCAGTGCCTTCTTGAAGACAGCCAGGGGGGTCTATTGGTAATCCCCTTTATGTATGCTGGGTGAAGAGTCTGAGTATACCATAGTTGGTGAGGAGGAACATGGTTGGATTGCTGTCAAGGTACAAATAAGTTCGCCAGGACGGTTCCTGGGCCGGGTTCTTCATGTGGGGACCCAACAACTTTGAATACTTTCCCCTTAGGAACCAATTTTCTGGGGAATAACAGAGTTGACATTTACAGGCAGCTAGCAGACAGTCTCCTGCTGCTGCTGTCCTATCCAAAAACGGGCTGTAATATGTCTTTAAAGATACTTTTAAAGATATTTCCTCCCCGTCAACTGCAACGTCACCATAGTCTTTTGCCACACTTCATTCATGGAGACTACACTTAAAATCATCTTCACTTTAGGAGATTTCCTACACAACACTACACTTCCACAGTGAATCAGGGTACATATGCACACAAAGTAACTCATTTTCACAGATTATCTTAAAGAGCTAATTATTTCTTCAATTCAATCTTAACGTCAATCCTTCCAGTCTACAACAAAACACTCAGTAAATAAAAACTACCATTCGTATCAATTTTTAGTCACTGTAATGGACAATTCGCCTTCGACAAGCAAATTTCCATCCAATTATAAAGATATGCACATGCTGGTGCCTTTATCCAGATTTGAATAAAAAAGGAATCAATGAAAGGGAAATAAATCTTTATTCATTATTCATTTAATTTTAAAATTAAGTTTTCTGTGTGTCTATTACAATACATGAAAATTTTAAAGAGTGATCTATTAGTACAATTCGATTAGTATGGTTATTGGAGTTTTTATTGGATTTTACTATACACTCCGCTCGTCTATGAAAACTGACTCAATGAATTGATAAGGTATTATAAAAGGCTAACTATAAAATGCAAATATACAAAATGAACCTCCCGGGTTTGGTCGGTTTTCCACTGAACCTTATCCTGTCATCTTCCTTCTGATAGAAGTTACGGGTTCTATTCTATTCCCCTAAAGCAACTGAGATGAAGATCTAGAAAGTTCCATAGTCTGGTGAGATGCACACTGTTTCAGCACTGACTCATCAAATGTTCGCCGGGACCCTGTCGTTTTCATGTACCCAACACTGTGCAATCACTTTTCCTAGCAGCCAATATTTCTCCGGAATAACAGAGTTAAATATTTTCCAGGCAGCTAGCATCACAGTTCTCCACACCCTGCTCATCACTGTCCCAAAAACCTGTCAATACTGTCTTTAAAGATACTTGAACATTACTGTTTCTCCCGCTCATCGACTGTCCCGCGACCGAACATCAAGTTTCTAGCCCCCGATCATACGTCTCAGTCTGAGACACGTTATCCAGAGCTGAAATGAGTATCACACTAGAATCATTCTGTTCTCCAAACCCCTACACATCATTGTCTCCAGAAACGTGAATACATGCCAGCACCTGACATCATCGATGTTTCATCACTAATATGTGTCTCATACACCTGGATGTTCACTTATACGCAGCAAACGGGGACCTCATCACTGTTTCCAGCCTCATCATCACGTTGTTATGACTGGTCATCATTATCCCATACAGCAACCCCAGCCCCCCTTTCTCCGCCCTCTCAAAGCAAAGTCTCACATGTGACATCATCTGTTTTTTTGCGCACTGACATCAAAGGTTCAAAATTTATCACTGTTCCCAGCACTATCCATCCTGTTCTCTGGATCATCAGACTAACTAAACATCATTTCCCAGCACTTGACATAACTTTTCTCACATGGCACTCTTTCACTTTCATAACCTACATCATCAATAATTCATCAAAATACTGTTATCATCATGTTCTCAGCATTACATAAAATGATAGATGGTCAATCATAATATTTCTAATATCATAATGTTCTCATAATGTATCATCATTTTTCATTACTTATCATCACTTTTCACTTGACATCATTACTGTTCAAAACATACATCATATTATTATTACCTGATTATCATTATTATTATTAGCACCTATTATTATTATTATTATTATTACAATAGAAATATCATGTCTAATAATAATCATTGTTATCAGCATTGAATATAAAAACTATTAATCACATACATAATCTCTCTTGTTACTCCAACATTGCGTCATCACTAGTTTTTCATCCTGTCATCATTCTTCAGCACTTGAGCATCATTGTTTCGTATACCTGACATCATATTTCTCCCAAGCACTGAATATCACTGCTCCTCCTCTCAGAACTGTCTCCCAGCCTAGCCCTCTCACACCAGCACCTGACATCATCACTGTTCTCCAGCACTTGACATCATCACTGTTCTCCAGCACTTGACGTCACCATGTTCTCCAGCACTTGACATCATCACTGTTCTGCAGCACTTGACATCATCACGGTTCTCCACACCTGACATTATCATGTTCTCCAGCCCTGACAACATCACTGTTCTCTAGCACCTGACATCATCACTGTTCTCCAGCACCTGACATCATCATCTGTTCTCCAGCACTTGACATCATTACTGTTCTCTAGCACCTGACATCATCACTGTTCTCCAGCACTTGACATCATCACTGTTCTCCAGCACATGACATCATCACTGTTATCCAGCACCTGGCATCGTCATTGTTCTCCAGCACCTGACATCATCACTGTTCTCCAGTACCTGACATCATACTGTTTTCCAGCCCTACATCATCACTGTTCTCCAGCACTTGACATCATCACTGTTCTCCAGCACCTGACATCATAAACTTTCTCCAGCACTGACATTATCACTGTTCTCCGCCCCATGACATCATCACTGTTCTCCAGCACCTGACATCATTTCTGTTCTCCAGAACCTGACATCATCACTATTCTGCAGCACCTGACATCATCACTGTTCTCCAGCACTTGACATCATCACTGTTCTCCAGCACTTGACATCATCACTGTTCTCCAGCACCTGACATCATCACTGTTCTCCAGTACCTGACATATCACTGTTCTCTGCCCTGCCATCATCACGTTCTCCAGCACCCTGACATATCACTGTTCTCCAGCCACTCTGGACAACACCCACGGGTTCTCCAGCACCTGACATTATCACTGTTCTCCAGCACCTTGACATCATCACTTGTTCTCCAGCACCTGACATCATTACTGTTCTCCAGCACCTGACATCATCACTGTTCTCCAGCACCTGACATCATCACTGTTCTCCAGCACTTGACATCATCACTGTTCTCCAGCATCTGGCATCGTCAATGTTCTCCAGCACCTGACATCATCACTGTTCTCCAGTACCTGACATCATCACTGTTTTCCAGCACCTAACATCATCACTGTTCTCCAGCACTTGACATCGTCACTGTTCTCCAGCACCTGTCATCATACACTGTTCTCCAGCACCTGACATTATCACTGTTCTCCTGTCCCTGCCATCATCACTGTTCTCCAGCACCTGACATCATTTCTGTTCTCCAGAACCTGACATCATCACTGTTCTGCAGCACCTGACATCATCACGGTTCTCCAGCACCTGATATTATCACTGTTCTCCAGCACCTGACATCATCACTGTTCTCTAGCACCTGACATCATCACTGTTCTCCAGCACTTGACATCATTTGTTCTCCAGCACCTGACATCCATCTACTGAATATGTCTCCAGCACCTGACATCATCACTGTTCTCCAGCCCCTGACATCATCACGTTCTCAGCACTTGACATCATTCTGTTCTCAGCACCTGACATCGTCAATTGTTCTGCAGCACCTGACATCATCACGGTTCTCCAGTACCTGACATATCACTGTTTTTCCAGCACCTGACGTCATCACTGTTCTCCAAACACCTTGACCTGACATCATCACTGTTCTCCAGCATTTGACATCATTAAACTGTTCTCCAGCACCTGACATCATCACTGTTCTTCCTGACCTCGTCCCATCATCACTGTTCTCCAGCACTGACATCATTTCTGTTCTCCAGAACCTGACATCATCACTGTTCTGCAGCACCTGACATCATCACGGTTCTCCAGCACCTGATAGTATCACTGTTCTCCAGCACCTGACATCATCACTGTTCTCTAGCACCTGACATCATCACTGTTCTCCAGCACTTGACATCATTTTTGTTCTCCAGAACCTGACATCATCACTGTTCTGCAGCACCTGACATCATCACGGGTCTCCAGCACCTGATATTATCACTGTTCTCCTACCCCTGACATCATCATCGTTCTCTAGCACTTGACATCATTTCTGTTCTACAGCACCTGACATCATCATTGTTCTGCAGCACCTGACATCATCACGGTTCTCCAGCACCTGACATTATCACTGTTCTCCAGCACCTGACATCATCACTGTTCTCCAGCACTTTACATCATTTCTGTTCTCCAGCACCTGACATCACCACTGTTCTCCAGCATTTGACATCATTACTGTTCTCCAGCACCTGACATCATCACTGTTCTTCAGCACCTGACATCATCACGGTTCTCCAGCACCTGACATTTTCACTGTTCTCCAGCACTTGACATCATTTCTGTTCTCCAGCGCCTGACATCATCACTGTTCTGCAGCACCTGACATCATCACTATTCTCAAGCACCTGACATCACCACTGTTCTGCAGCGCCTGACATCATCACTGTCAGTCTCCAAGACTTGACATCATTTCTATTTCTGCCATTGTTACTACTCGGTTTGATATGTACATTCCTTGATCCGCTGGCCATTCCTTCAGTTTGCTTCAGTGTCAGTCAGGTATTCGTGTGATTTACACTGCCTTCGTGTGGAAAGCTCTGTAGTCATGTGCTATACACTGTAGCCATGTGGTATATACTGCAGTCATGTGCTAAATACTGAAATCATGTGTCATACACTGCGTTTGTTTGGTATAGGCTGCTGTCCATGTGCTAGTTTCGAAAATCATGTGTGGTGCATTGCAGTCATGTGCACTCCCTTCGTGTGCCATGAATTACAGTCATGTATGATGTACATTGCATTTATACGCTATACACTCAGTGAGTTATACTCTGGAGTTATTTTCCAATTATTTTTTTCCGACTGCACCATCATTAACCTAACTTATGCAGGAGAAAATGATCAGCTTCTGTACCTGTAATGTAATTCCACCTGATCACGGGACCCACAAGATATTCTAATCCTGTAGGTCCTCTCCCTCAACTTTTCCTTCTCTTCGCCGATGAACCCGTAATGGAACACTTGACGATATCCTCACTGCCATACTGAAGCCTCCTAGCTCAGGCTGCCGTATTTCGACACTGAAATTCATCCTGCGTGATGGAATGTGACAGAGTAATGTGGCTATATCATGTCGCCGCTACATAACTATCACATCAAATAGGGTAGCAGCACATTACAGATTTTTCCAATATTGGTAAATAAATAAAAATATTTTCTCGCCTGTGTCCACCACAAGCGTGGGGGCCACCTCACTCACCCATCACCTACAGCGACATGGAACCAGTACCAGAAATTGGTAATCCCTAATTGTTTTTTTGCCAGAGATAGAGAAACATTTACGAAAAAACAAGTACTCTCTAATACCTATGAAGAAAACGCCATACTAGGGGTGACACTGGTTGGGTTGATGCCAGCACAGTGGATTAAGATGTGAAAAGTACCTTCCTAGCAAAGGCCAGTATTCCTACTGCACATCTTGTTCACTTATGTTTACCTGCACGCCGCAAGTGTTTACAGAGCAACACATTGCAGGTGTCCCAAACTCCTGCCTCTTGAACAGCCACACGACCTGACTGCTGTGTGC
>NC_069408.1:44619253-44644253 GCF_026875155.1 Cherax quadricarinatus | reverse complement strand
TCCTTTGCTTCTTGATGCAACATTTCACAAATAATCCTCGATTTGCTAACGTAACTCTAAACGAAGTGTTGGTGTCTTCTCGGTTCATCTTGGTTCCTCCCGGTCCATCCCGGTCCATCCTGGTCCGTTCCGGTAAATTCCGGTCCATCCAGGTCCGACCCGGTCCGTCCCGGTCCGTCCCGGTCCGTCCCGGTCCGTCCCGGTCCGTCCCGGTCCATCTCGGTCCACGGATCTATTGAAAGCAAATAAAAAAAAATACCTGCACGTAATAATAACAAAATAAGGCTGACACAAAATAATTTACCCGAGTCTGTGAAAAACAGCAAATTGAGACCGTATGAACCCCATTCATAAGAGCAAAATCTCTTCAACCCCGCAAGGCGGCGATTTAAATGGGCTGCAATAATCCACTTATTGATAATTATCAAAGCCTTGTTTGGCTACTGGGGTTTAAAGCCTATCGGCTACACGTGAATCATTAAAGCCGCGTATATACCCTGAGAGAAATATACTTCACTGTGTATATTTCCTATGTTAAGGAACTTAGCAAATCTTGATATGGAAAAATTGTACGAAATATTGACCAGAAAAATATAATACGCAACGATTTTTTTTTCTATACTTTATAGCAATATTTTTCAGCTTAGCTAAGAGATTAATTAGGTCATTAAATGTGCTATAAGTATATGATATAGTGATAGCCTATATATGTTTGAGGGTTGGATCAATAAAACTTTTTCGATGTATGGGAGATTTATTTAGTTTGTTGTTGTGTAAGTCTCTAATATATTTTCTACGTAAACTTTTGTATGTCCAGGGCAGGTATGCTGGGTGTGTGAGGAAGGTAGTAGTATACAGTACTGTAGTAGTATACAGTACTGTAGTAGTATACAGTGCTGTAGTAGTATACAGTGCTGTAGTAGTATACAGTACTGTAGTAGTATACAGTGCTGTAGTAGTATACAGTGCTGTAGTAGTATACAGTGCTGTAGTAGTATACAGTACTGTATAGTATATACAGTACTGTAGTAGTATACAGTACTGTAGTAGTATACAGTGCTGTAGTAGTATACAGTACTGTAGTAGTATACAGTGATGTAGTAGTATACAGTACTGTAGTAGTATACAGTACTGTAGTAGTATACATGCTAGTGGCTGTAGTAGTATACAGTGCTGTAGTAGTATACAGTACTGTAGTAGTATACAGTACTGTAGTAGTATACAGTACTGTAGTAGTATACAGTGCTGTAGTAGTATACAGCGTACGTGTGTAGTATACAGTGCTGTAGTAGTATACAGTACTGTAGTAGTATACAGTGCTGTAGTAGTTATACAGTACTGTAGTAGTATACAGTGCTGTAGTAGTATACAGTGCTGTAGTAGTATACAGTGCTGTAGTAGTATACAGTGCTGTAGTAGTATACAGTACTGTAGTAGTATACAGTGCTGTAGCAGTATACAGTGCTGTAGCAGTATACAGTGCTGTAGAGTATACAGTGCTGTAGTAGTATACAGTGACTGTAGCAGTATACAGTGCTGTAGCAGTATACAGTGCTGTAGCAGTATACAGTACTGTAGTAGTATACAGTGCTGTAGCAGTATACAGTGCTGTAGTAGTATACAGTGCTGTAGTAGTATACAGTGCTGTAGTAGTATACAGTACTGTAGTAGTATACAGTGCTGTAGTAGTATACAGTCTGTAGCTAGTATACAGTGCTGTAGTAGTATACAGTGCTGTTAGTAGTATACAGTGCTGTAGTAGTATACAGTACTGTAGAGTATACAGTGCTGTAGTAGTATACAGTGCTGTAGAGTATACAGTGACTGTAGTAGTATACAGTTACTGTAGAGTATACAGTGCTGTAGTAGTATACAGTGTTGTAGAGTATTACAGTGCTGTAGTAGTATACAGTTCTGTAGCAGTATACAGTGCTGTAGTAGTATACAGTGCTGTAGCAGTATACAGTGCTGTAGCAGTATACAGTGCTGTAGCAGTATACAGTGCTGTAGCAGTATACAGTGCTGTAGCAGTATACAGTTCTGTAGCAGTATACAGTGTTGTAGCAGTAGCATTACTGTTGTAGTAGTACCACTATTGTTGTAGCAATACCACTACTATTGTAGCAGTATCACTAGTGCTGTACAAGTACCGCTGTAACTGTAGCAGTATCACTAGTGCTATACAAGTACCGCTGTAACTGTAGCAGTAACAGTACTGCTGTAGGGGTGCCAGTAGCATCCCTAGTGTCACTACAGTATAACCAGGGCAGACATGAATGGGTGTGGGAGGAAGGTTGTGGCACTGTTGGTGGGGCCCATGTACGCATGTGAAGCCTGGCACTGGCCCGTACATAAGCCAGCCAGAGCCACACTGACAGCTCAGTCCTGCCGGAGCATCCAGGGAGGTGCCATCGTTGGTGGCACTCTGCTGCCTCTCCCTCACTCCCTTCCTCCTCCTAGTGGGCGTCGACTAGGCAGCCTGAATACTGCAACTTCCCTTTACTATCTCGATAATAACATTAACAATCTAATTTAATCCCTTTAGGCTAAATTATATCTTACCATTTATTAACATCAGTGACTGAAATATAGCCTCATTCTCGCTCACTTTTTCAAAGTGTCACTTTCAGTGGACTAGGTGCCACTGCTCCGGTATTTACAGTGAACTTGCAAGCAAACTTAGCTGGTGCTGCCATCTCTGTATTCACAGTGAACTAGCAAGATAAAGTTGGCTCGTAGGGAGACAGATAACTGCTTCGTACTGACTCAAGTGTTGACCTGCATCTTGACACACGTTTGTTGTGAGAGGTCAAGACGTTGTTCCCACTGTCTACTAGGAGAGTAACTCGGTAATTCCTGGTATTGAATGTCAGTCACCTGTGGCCGGCAGTGTGGAAGGACACATCAATAACATCTGACATATATTGGAAACAAAACCCTGTAATGTGTTATCAGTGAACCTTAAGAAGTGAACCTCGAGACGTGAATATCAAGAAGTGAACTTTAAGAAATTAACCTCGAGACGTGAATATCAAGAGGTGAACTTTAAGAAATTAACCTCGAGACGTGAATATCAAGAAGTGAACCTTAAGAAGTGAACCTCGAGACGTGAATATCAAGAAGTGAACCTTAAGAAGTGAACCTCGAGACGTGAATATCAAGAAGTGAACTTTAAGAAATTAACCTCGAGACGTGAATATCAAGAAGTGAACCTTAAGAAGTGAACTTCGAGACGTGAATATCAAGAAGTGAACCTTAAGGAGTGAGCCTCGAGACGAACATACCAAGCATTACCCTCACGAGTTACTGACACAGCTGAGCAGGTGAGTGTTGCTGCTGGTTCCTGTAACATACCTTGGCAGTTTAATAAACATCCATTTATACCTGGGTACGTCTCAGCCTCCGAATGCCCAAAGACGGTAAATTTAAGATAAACAAACCACCAATATCATATGACGTTTGGCATCAACTGTAACCTAACATCAACAAAACACACAATATTACACAACGTAATATTGGTGTGTGTATACGTGTGAGTGTGTAAATATTCTCAATTCAATCCGTCTGTTGTTGCTTTTACGAGGTCATGAATTTAGCAGTGTAGCTGGTATGAAGTACATGGTTGACCGGCCGTGATTGATTGGATCCAACGTGACACCTGTTGATAGTACACGAGTTATGATGCTGACTAATAAACCAAATAAACACAAACCGTTACCAGCTTACAAAAATACATCTGTGTCTTAAAACAGTTTATATATATATATATATATATATATATATATATATATATAAATATATATATATATATATATATATATATATATATATATATATATATAAGCAGCTAATTCAATCAATTAAACTCTAAATAGGAAGGACGCAGCCTCCAGTCATTGGAATCTCCCTGATCCTTCCAACATATTTCTCCATATCTTGCGATCTTGTACACTCTGAGATATCCCTATACCTATATATACCCTAGTATACTCATACTTTCCCATAAGTAACCCTTCACTCCTCTAATATATATCCTCCCTGTGCTCTTCCTGCACCCCTACTGTCACCAGAGGTAGGCAGACTAGACCAACAAAGGCATCTTAGTAAGGTGAATCTTTGCTGGCTTGTACCTAATAAAGGTCATACTAGGGAGTTACCTCCTAAAATAAAGACTCGTCTTCCTAAGTGACTATTTTACCCCATTTGTCGGCAGTTTAGCCCTCATTCCAGGTAATTGGCTAATTATACACCTATTAAAACAGCAATGATTATCAAAACAACCTATATATATAGACACCAACAGCCAGGGGAGGTGGAGAGGGGCCAAAGCTCCCCTCTATCTTTATAATTCCCCTTCATTATCTTCTATGGAGGTACTGAGTATCGTTTTATAACTAGTATGTAATACCGAAATATAGATGAATAACACACACGTTTAGACTGAAAGTGATTTATTCATTTAAATTGAAAACTGAAGTCTGAAAATGCCTCCAACTGCTCTCGGAAACGTTGAAGCATGAAAAAAAAATAAAGCAATTGTGGGGGGAGGGGGGAGTTTAAGCACGTTTTTCCACGTTCTATAATGAAACCTGTGTAAATTTACTGTGAACACGTTTCGCCATCCAGTGCTTTTGCAATTTAGTACTGAGACGGCCGCTGATCCTCTACCGTCTCGGGTTCAGAATCTCTCTGTTGATGCAGTGATGCTGTATCTGTATGTGGAGACGTTTCGCCAAACTGTGACCCATTTTTTTTTCAGTTTAATGCAGAGATGATGTACAAGGACAGGTGTGACAGCAGGTGTTACACATGCGCCTCGTTCCTCATCTCTGTGTGAACTGAAAAAACCACTGATTGGCGAAATGTTTTCACAATAAAGATACCCAGGTATTGTATAATTCTCTTATTCATCTAGGTACCTAGACAATGCGGGTTGCAATCGATGGGTCCCGGGTTCGATCTCAGGGTTGGTGAAATGTTTTACGGGCTCGTTTATCCTCGTATCAAAGGCTGCTCGAGACCAAGTTTATGTGTGTCAGCAAATGTGGTTCACATCGGGGAAAATAGTGTTGCAAATGTGTTAGCCACTACTGTCCCGCTTAAATGGCACCTCTCTTCTTGCCGAATAAGGCAAGCTAAAATTTGTGTATGCAATAATTTCGCAAAAATCATTCTGAACCTAACGAAAGAAATATATTTCATTGTGTTTGTATATTATTAAATTACTGTAAACTTAACTAAAATATTTTTAGCTGGATTAGGCTGAATTAATTTGTGCTTGTTATAATAAGGTCAGGTAAGTTTTCTAAGATTCTTTTGGTACAAAATTATTAATTTTTACATTAACATAAATTAAAAATATATCTTTAAACGTATAAGAGAAAATTTTAGAAAAACCTTAATTTAAACGAGTTGTTGCTAATTGATCAGTTTTACCTATTCGGCACGATATATATATATATATATTATATATATAATATATAAAATATATATATATATATATATATATATAATATATATATTTATATAAATATATTATATATGTCGTGCCGAATATGTTTAAAAATGGTCAATTAGAAAGAACTCGTTTAAATTAAGGTTTTTTCTAAAATTTTCTCTTATACGTTTAAAGATATATTTTTTTATTAACGTTAATGTAAAAAATTTTAATTTTGCACCAAAAGAATCTTAGAAAACTTACCTAACCTTATTATAACAAAAACAATTAATTTTAGCTTAACCCAACTAAATATTTTTTAGATTTGTTTACAATAATTTAATACTAAACAAACACAGTGAAAAATTTTTTTCGTTTAGGTTCAGAATGATTTTGGCGAAATTATTGCATACACAAATTTTCACTTGTCCTATATGGAAAGATTATCGGTTGCTATTTAATCCAGATCGCAAGTTCTGCCTATTCGGCACGAATCAAATATATATATATAATATTTATATATATAAATATATATTATATATATATATATATATATATATAATATAATATATATATATATATAATATATATATATGTATGTAAATATATATAACTATATATACTATATAAATTAATATTATATATATAATATCTATATATATAAATATATATATATAAAATATATATATAAAATATATATAAATATATATATATCAAAATATACATATATATATAGAATATATATATATATATATATAATATATATATATATATAAACCATATAATCAATATAATATAATATATAGTATATATATATATATAAATATAGAAATATGTATATATAAAAATATAATATATATATAAATATATAAATATAGTAATATTTAATATATATATATATATATATCTGATTATATATTATATATTATACATATATATATATATAATAGATATTATAATATATATATATATATATATATATATAATATATATATATTATATATATATTATTATAACACAGTCTATTATGAGATAGTGGTGATTATTTATTATCACACTGGCCATTCCCCACCAAGGCAGGTGGCCCGAAAAAGAAAAACATTCACCATCATTCACTCCATCACTGTCTTGCCCAAGAAGGGTGGGCTTTACACTACAGTTTTAACCTAGCAACTTAACTACCCCTCCTTCAGGAGTTGCAGGCACGGGTAACTTTTCCCCATCTCCCAGGACTCAAGTCCCCGGGCCTGCCGGTTTCCCAGAAACCCCTTCAAAATGATTACTATTTCCTCACACTCCAACAGCACGTCATGTTATTAAAAACCATATGTCCCATTCACTCCTATCAAACACGCTCCCGCATGGCCTTGCTGGAAGTCCAACCCCGCAATACAAAACCTCGCTTTAGCCCCTCTCCCTCCAACCTTTCCCCAAGGCCGACCCCCTACCCCGCCTTCCTTCCACTACAGACCTGATATGGACACTCTTGAAGTTATTCTGTTTTCCCTCCGATTCTCTCCACATGTCCCCTCGAACCACCTCAACCACCCCTCCTCAGCCCACCTGGACAACAGTTGTTGGTAATCCCCGCACCTCCCTCCTAACTTCCAAAACACGAATTTCTCTTGCATTATAATTCACACCACAACATAGCCCCTCAACAAGAACATCTCCACTGCCACCACTTCTCCTCGCTGCAAACATTGCATTCACCCATGGCTTCCCACAACCCAAAAAAGCGTTGGTAAAACTCTATACTCTCAACATTTCCCCTCATTGCCTCCAAGAGAAAAAGTTTTCTTTGTCTCCCACAGACTCCTAAGTGCAACCACTCCACTCTTTTTCCCTCATCAAATTCTATGATTTCACCATCATCTTTTCATAGAAACCAACCGCTGACGACATACACTCCCCAAATATCTGAAAACATTCACCTCCTCCATACCTCTCTCCCTCCCACTATGATATTCAAATATTTTCTATTCATCACCAATCTTTTTGTTATCCTCATAACCTTACACTTTCCAGTATTCACCTTTAATTTTCTCTTTTGCACCCCCCAACCAAATACAACCACCAAATCTCTGAACTACTTTCAGAAATCTCCCAAGAGCAAACAGTGTCATCAGCAAAGAGCAGCTTGTGACACCACCCACTTTGTGTGTGATTCTTTATCTTTTAACTGCTCACGCCTCTTGTCAAGACCCGTCGTCTTTACTTTCTCTTAAAACCCCATCTATAAAATTAATTAAAACAACCACGGTGTACCTATCACACATCTCATGTCAGAGGCTACTTTACTGGAAATAATTTCCCTCTGTATCCCTACACACCAACTTGAGCCTCACTATCCTCCGTAAAAACACTTCAACTGCTTTCAGTAACATACCTCCAACAACCATAGCACTTGCAACATCTGCCACATTGCCCCCCTATCCACCCAGTCATACGCCTTTTACCAAATCCATAAATGCCACAAAAGACCCTCTTTAGACTATCCTAGAATACTAGTTCACTTATATGATTTTCACTGTAAACACCTGGTCCACACACCCCCTACCTTTCCCTAAAGCCTCCTTGATCACTGGCTATCCTATACTCCGTCTTACTTTATTTCTTTCAATATTAATTCCTCCCCATAACAACCTTTACCAGGTAACTCCACATACTTTATCCCTCAATAATTTTTTGCACTCTCTTTTTATCCCTTTGCCATTATACAAAAGGAAAACTATGCATGCCTCTGCCAATCCCTAGGTAACCTTACCCCTCTTCCCCATACATTTTTCTTAAATAACTGCACAACCACTCCAAAAGCTAATATCCCCACCTGCTTTTAACATATTCTAACTTATCACCATCAGATCCCGGCTGCCCTTACCCCCTTTCATCTTACCTTACTTCCACACGAACTTCCCCCCACACTTACAAACCTGGCCTCATCCTCACTCCTACAAGATGATTTATTCCTCCTTTCCTATACACGAAATCAACAGCTCCCATCTTCATCAACATTAACAATTCCCTCAAAATATACCCTCCATCTTCCCAATACCTCTAACTCTCCATTTAATAACTCTCCTCTCCTATTTTTAAAAACTGAACAAATCCACAAATTCACATATAAATAATTTAAATTGATTGTAGCTAGAGACCCTGATGAGATATCAAGGGACCCTTAACCTGATATAGCTAGAGACATTGTTATAGCAAGGGACCCAAAACTGTGATAGCCAGAGACAATTGTTGGATAGCAAGGAACATAACCTGTGATAGCTATAGAACCTTTGTGATAGCAAGGGACCTTACCTGTGATAGCTAGAGACCTTTGTGATAGCAAGGGACCTTACCTGTGATAGCTAGAGACCTTTGTGATAGCAAGGGACCTTACCTGTGATAGCTAGAGACCTTTGTGATAGCAAGGGACCTTACCTCTGATAACTAGAGACCTTTGTGATAGCTTACCTGTGATAACTAGAGACCTTTGTGATAGCTTACCTGTGATAACTAAAGACCTTTGTGATAACTTACCTGTGATAACTAGAGACCTTTGTGAAAACTTAACCTGTTATAACCAGAGACCCCTTTGTGAATAGCAAGGACCTTACTTGTGGTAACTAGAGACCTTTGTTAGTAAAGCAAGGAACCTATCAACCTTATTTGATACCTAGAAACCTTTGTATCGTGATAACAAAGAGTAGTTCCTTGAGATAAGCAGAACCCAAAGATTTTGGTCGATTTTTTCTCTGTGGGTTTAGTTTCAGATAACCTTCTGTTTGTCGAGCCCGCTCTCAGACACAACGTTTATAAAACTCGCCGACTTTTCCTTGGTTCTTTTCTATATTTTCCCCAATCTCTTTCTGAGCCTCAGGGAGTGAGTACCTGTTTGGTTATCTCAAGCTCTTGTCCCCCCCCCCCCCCCCCCCCCCCCCCCCACCCCCCCCACCCCGTCCTCTTGTGATCTATGACCCACTAGAATTCACGTTCATTGCAGTCTGGGTTGACAGCTTCAGCGACCCACTGGATCTTCACTTCAAATCTCGGTACACGATGTGTCGACTCCTAGCTTTTCAGTGCTCTGAGTACAGTGTTCCAAGGTCCTGCAAAATCAATCAAAATCCACAGAATTAATTTTCATAAGTTTTAATTTAACTGCTGTCTGTTGTATTACGGTATATAGACTCTGTCATTTGTGCCATTATATAAATATAAAAATATATATATAATATATATATAATATATATAATATATATAGTATTTATATAGATATATATATGATAGATATTATAATGTATATTTATATATATATATATATATTAAGCAATAAGAACACAGTAAACAGGTGATTTCAAAATATGCAAAACAACCACTCTGAAAAGAACTAGAAGAAATTCCAAGCGCGTACGTACTACTCACATTTATCAAGGTAACTAATGGTAAACCTTGATAATGTTGAGATAGTCACGAAAGCGCTTGGGAATTAAGTCTCCCTAATCATACAGAGTGAAGTATTTGGCAATAATATCAATATAATATAAATATATCTTTATATATATATATATAAATATATAAATATAATTATAATATATATATAACAATATATAAATTATATATATAAATATACCATATATATATATATATATATATATATATATATAAATATATATATATATATATAATGTATAAATAAAAAAATATATATAAATATATGTATAAATATATATATAATATCTATATATTAATATATATTAATATAATATATAAATAATGAAAATATATATAATTATATATATATATATAATATAAATATATTATTATATGTATATATGAAATATATATATATATAAATATAAATATATATATAAATAAAAATATAAACATATATAGATACATAATACATATATATAATTATAATATATATATAATATATATAAATATATAATATATATATATATATATAAAAATATGTATAATAAATATAAATATATTATATATATATTATATATTAAATATATTATAATATATACATATATAATATAAAAAAATATATTATAAATATAATATATATATAAATATATACACACAATGTTTAACATGATAATACTATATATGATATATATATATATATATTATTAAATATTATATTATCTTATATATAAAATAATATATATTATATTATATAATACTAATAAATATATATATATATATTTATATATATAATAAATATATATATATATATATTATACATATATATATAAAATAATAATAATATATATTATAAATGTATATATATATATAATATTATAAATTATATATATATAAATATATATATATATATTTCCATATATACATATATTATATATATATATATAATATATATAAATATATTATAATAATTATATAAAATATATTATATATATGTGTATATATATATATATAAATATATATATAAATATATATATAAATACTATATTATATATAAAGATATATACATATATATATATATATATATATATATATATATATATATATATATATATATATATGTATATATAATATAAATATATATATAATATAATATATTAAATATAAATATATAAAATTATATATATATTATATTATATATATATAATATATATATAATAAAATATATATATTATATAAAATTATATATATATTATATGGGTAAATATATATATATATATAAAATATGTTATATATAATATAGATATATATAATATATATATATATATATAGATTTATTATATATATGTAATATATATATATATATATATAAATAAATATAAATATATATTATATATTATATATATAAATATATATATATATATATATTATATATATAATATATATGTAATATAATATATAAAATTATGTATATAAGTATATTATATATAGATTTATATATATATATATATATATTATATTATATATGATATATAATATATATTATATATAAATATATATATATATATTGCCACCAAATGGACAAGATTCTATATACCGTAATACAACAGGACAGCGAGTAAATAAAAACTTAAGAAAATAATTCGTGGATTTTTGCTTAGATTTGCAGTACACACGGACACTGTAACCAGAGCACTGAAACGCTAGCGAGAACTAACACCACGATTTAAGAGATCAAGTGAAGACCAGTGGCGCTGAAGCTGTTCAAACCCAGACTGCAATCGAACGTGATTCTAGTGGGGACATAGATCACAAGAGACCGACAAGAGCTTGATAAACCCCAACATTCACACTCCCTGAGGCTCAGAAAAGAGATGGTGGAAACTATAATGAAAGAATCCCCCAAAAAGTCGGAGAGTTTATAACGTTTGTGTCTGAGAGCTGCTCGCAACAGAGGTTCTCTGAAACTAAACCCACAGAGGAACCAAATCTGGTTATCTTGGTATCACAAGACTACTCTTGTTTACTCACGAACAAAGGTTCTAGGTATACAAATAAGGTTCTAAGTTCCCTTGCCTATTACAAACAAAGGTCTCTAGTTATCCACAAGTAAAGGTCCCTTTATATCACAAAGGTCTCCTAGTTTATCACAGGTAAGTTATCACAAAAGGTCTCTAGTTATCACAGGTAAGCTATCACAAAGTTCTCTAGTTTTATCTTTGTAAGCAAACACAAAGGTCTCTATTTTTATCATAGGTAAGGTCCCTTTGGCTATCACAAAGTTTCTCTAGCCAACACAGGTAAGTTCTCCCCCTTGCTATCACAAAGGTCCTAGCTTATCACAGGTAAAGGTCCCCCTGCTATCACAAAGGTCCTCTAGCTATCCACAGTAAAGGCACTTGCTATCACAAAGGTCTCTATCTATCACAGGTAAGGGGGGTCCCTTCTATCACAAATGTCTCTGGCTCTCACAGAAATAAGGTCCCTTGGCTATCACAAAGGTCACTTAGCTAATCACAGGAAGTCCCCTTGCTATCACAAAGGTCTCTAGCTATCACAGTTAAGGTTCTTGCATATTCCACAAGGTCCTCTAGCTATCACAGATAAGGTTCCTTGCTTATCACAAAGGTCTTCTAGCACTCACAGGTAAGCATCCTTGCAATCACAAAGGTCCTCTAGCTATCACATGTTTAAGGTTCCTTGCTTATCACACAGGTATCCAGCAATCAAAGAAGTTCCTTTGCTATCGACTAAGGTTCTCTAGCTATCAACAGGTAAAGGTCCTTTGCTACACAGAGGTCTCTATCTATCACTAGGTAAAGGTCCCTTGCTATCACAACTTAAAGGGCTCCTTTGTTACACGGTTTCATCCAAAGATCTGATTATCGCAGGGAACAGAACTCACCAATGCTCACCATGTTTACAGTGGAACAGTTATGTTACGTTCAATGCAGAACAGCGGCACTTTCTGATACAAGTGGCATAGTATCCCTCTCCTGTTGAGGGCTTTGCCTCTCGTACTGATGCACTCACCTCTTCTGTTAACGTACGCACCTCTTCTAGTAATGCACTCACCTTTTCCACTCTTGTGCACTCTCCTCCTCCACCGAAACGATCTTTTATGTTGGACGTAACAAGCTCTACATGCAGGGAAAAAAAAAAACGTTGCTACAACAGAAGGCAGCTTCAGGCATCATTTTTTTTTCTCTGTCTTTACAAATGTCAATAACAAATCATTTCATCAGCATCAGTAGCAGTTCTGTTTCCGGCTCCACCAGTGTTTAGCGTATCTGATTTTCCAAATCTCTCTCTCTCTCTCTCTCTCTCTCTCTCTCTCTCTCTCTCTTTTTTTTTTTTTTTTTTTTTTTTTACCTGTAATATAGCTTTATTGACAGCTATATTACAGGTTAAGGATTCCTAACTTTATTGGCAAGCTAAGAGCTGTTACCTACATCAGCTCATTTGAAAGCATTTTTATTGTTATGAGACATACAAGTAGGGAACAGGATGAAGTTGGAGCCATCTGTGGCCGCATTTTTTATTTGATCAACTGACTTTATCTCGTTGACATCATTATGCTGTGTACGAATGTGTTCCATACTCGAGTCATCCTGGGTATGTATGATCTCAGATGGAGTGATGTTCTGGAGAAGGGTACAGCCAGAGTGAAGTTGCTGCTTTCTCCCCGTCTTGGTGGCATAAAAGCTTGTTTCACGCTGTCCTCGAAGTGGACCCAAGTGTGGGTATTTTGACAATATTGGGCCTTGTGCATAACAGTAAGGCCACCCACATCCCTCCTATTTTTAAAGGGCTCTGCTGAAATGAACAGATCTATCCAGGATGGGTCCAGGCGAGAGAGGGAGGCGTCTTGCTCTGTCTCTACTCTGTCAAGCAGTCGCAGATGAGAGGGGGGCAGGAAAACCCAAGAAAGTGGAGCATACTCAAGGTGTGAGCGTACTTGTGCCTCGTACAGAATCTTGCAACCCCTACGTCAAGTAGATGCGAGATAAAGGCGAAGTGCTGTAAGCTTCCTGGCTGCCCTTGTTTGCAAGATTTACAACATGGTTCTTCATGGTTAGTTTGGAGTCAAATTTCCCCTCCCCAAGGATATCAACTTCTTCTCCAGGTGCCAAAACCTCTCCATTCATCCTTACTACTGCACCAGCATTACCATCATGGTGCCTAGAGACGATCATCATTTGCGTTTTCTCAGGTGCAAATGTTACTTGCCATCTATTATCCAGCTGATATAGCTCTCAGCTGGTGATTGATGTAGCTTAGAGCAGCTGGCATTTCTTCTCTTGGATAAGTGAATGTCAGTGTACAGTCGTCTGCATATGCATGTGATTCTGGGATGAGATAAAAGAAGGTCGTTGAAGTGACATTCCATAACAATGGACCCAGCAGCTTCCTTGTGGAACGCTTGCCCCAAATAGGATGCCTTGCTGATTCGTTCCATTGAGGACTAAAACTTAGAGATCTACCATGAAGGTAATCACTGAGGAGACAGCGTAAGAGCCTGCAATTCCCAGTGCTTGAAGTTTTGCTAAGTGGCCTGGTGCCACACCCGGGTTTCGAAAGCGCCAGCAATGTCCAGTGCTACCACACAGCTGACTTTGGATTCAATCCAGTGACTGGTGCCACTTAAGTGGAGGGGGTTTAACAACAGATCAGCAGCAGAGTAACCTTTCCTGAAGCCATTTTGGGAACGATCACAAAGTAGGGGAGTGGTAGTCAAAAAATCTGTCATTTGTCTTAAAGATTATTGTCTCAAGGATCTTACCAGTGATTGACAGGAGTGACACGGGGTCTGTAGTTGCTGATTTTGCTCTGCTCTTCTTTTTGTGAACAGGGACTACATTTCCCTCTTTCCTTAGAGAGGGCCATTTACACTGTACTAGGCAGTGCTGAAAGATGCGAGTTAGAGGTGCTGCTAGCTGGTCTGCAATCTTCTCAAAAATCTTTGGGCTAAACTTGACTGGGCCCACAGCCTTTTTTTGGGTCAAGCGATTTAAGTAGGAAATGCACCTCCTGCCTTATTGTCACCACTGACAGTTTTGACACAGTTCTTGCAGCTAGCCAAGGAGGGTCCCTTGCTGGATCAGGAACTTGCATTTTGGTAGCAAAGTGTTCAGCAAAGAGGTCCGCCTTCTCTTGACAAACTAGTAGAGGTGATCCCATCCTGTCGATTTGAGGGGGAAAATAAGTTCATCAGGCAGATAACCTTGTCTGCCCTTTGAAAAGGGCCACCAGGTTTTGGACCCTACCCCTACCTGATGCTAACCTTTCTTTTTTAGTGTCCACCTCCCCATTTAGCAATGGCCCACTTTTGAACATCACCCATATGCCTACAGGTTTGCATGTGCAAGTTCCTTTATAGGTGGTAGGATGTCTCTTATACTTCGCCATGCTTTTTTACTTAGCAGTAGCAGCCTCTCTACAACAAAACCCAAAAAAACCAAAAGCTGATCTGTGGCTTTTGTCACTATTGCCCGGGGGAGGAATGTGTTCTTGTTGCAGATTAAGGATGTGTCCAGTGAAGGCTTTAAACTTGGTTGTCAACATCCCCTTGGAGAAGAGAAATTCCAGTCGGTGGTGGCGAGCTCGGAGGCAAAGGGCTGGCCAATTACCTCTTCCCATAGCCAGGTTGTGCTTTGTGGACTCCTCACCTCGTTCTGTTGGGATTTTAAAGTGTGGTAAAAAACAGCCTTTGGTCAGACGACCCAAAACTTTAGCCGAGGGGTTGACAAGTGACTATGCCTTCTGCCAGATCACTCACTACTGGGTCAAGGGAGGAGCCAGAGATGTGAGTAGGGAAATCAACAAAGTTTCTCATGTCAAACACTGCAAGAAGGTCATCAAAGTCCCTTCTGTGTATAAGGTGCTGGTTTAGGTCACCAACAAATTTTAATAGTTGACAGTTGTGTTGTAGCAGAAGGGAGTCAATATTTTCCATTAGGAAGTTGATAGGGTCTGCATGTTGCCACTGAGGTCTGTACATTGCACATGCTAGTACAGAGGTACTAGTGTTTATACAGAGCTTGAAGAACATCATTTCAAGATGTGTAGGGGTGGCAACATCTATGTGCTGGGCATGAACACTTTTAGAGAAGCACACAGCAACACCACCTCCTTGCCCTTGCCTGTCTCTTCTCATCCATGAGGTGTAGCCAGCAATTCTTGCAAAATTTTCTGGAGTCCTGTCCTTCTCTAATAAATTTTTCACTTTTGCTTATCTCCTAAACTTTATTTTGCTACTCCACACCCACTGTTCTCACGACGTATCCGTATTCATCAAACAAGTTGACCAACATCCACGAGACGACTGAAGAGTGCTTCGATAGACAGCCTGTTTATCTGTTTTCCACCACTTCGAAGCTTGGAAGACTGAGTGCCGAGAAAATAGATAATTCAAAGACCATTAGAGCATAACAAAGTTGGGTTAAGGCAACATTTCGCTCACTTAATGCTCTTTTCATGTGATAGAGCTCCCCTTCAGCCAAAATTTGTATTTACAAAGCGTCGCTCTACTGTTGGTGTCACTTGGGTACTTCGGAGTACTTCGATGTCCAGCAACCGAATTCGAGTCATCTCACACAACACATCACGGTTTACTTGAACCTCCTTCATTTTATAGTGACTTCATGACCTTCTCAGTATGGAACGACCTCGTAAATCTTTCTCAGTGTAGTGTGACCTAACCGAGCCTTCTCAGTGTAACGGAACTTCACGAATCCTCATGACGGTGTGACCTCACGAATCTTTCTCACTGAGTAATATAGCCAAGGTGAAGCGATAAGTGTCTGGAGAATGAGAGGTAAATCAGGCTTGATCCGAGGAATGGGCGGGTGGCTCCATACACAGTGTAATATGTACAGTGAGGTCAAATCATGATACAGCGAAGTAAGACCGCCATCATTTAAACTGTAATAAGTAATTTGCCAACTTCTAGACAGTTGCTGACCATTTGCATAGTAAATTCGTACCCGTGGTAAATTAGGTTGGCTCCTTACATGCCAGTTCCACGCCAGTGCCACAGTAGTGTCAAAGCAGAGTCAAACTAGTGCCATACGCAAAAAAAAAACTGGCAACGTGTCTATCGATAAGTGCCTTGGACAACTAGCAACTACTACAAAAAAAAACAACAACAACAACAACAACAACACACACACACAACACACACACACACACACACACACACACACACACACACCAATACTACACCAGTACTACAGTGCCACATCTATGCCTCACATCAGTGCCACACCTGTGAGATACAGCAGTGCTACATAGCACTGCCACACATGCCAGTGCCACACACACCAGTGCCCCACATACGCCAGTGCCACGCCTGGGTAATGACCCCCCGTGCGGCAGTAGTAATGGCGAGTAATGCCAAGCGGAAGTGAAGTTGCCGACCAATTATAAACCACAGGTGGCGGGGTGCCTACATGCCCCTCTCTCTCTTCTCTCTCTCTCTACTCTCTCTCTTTCTCTCTCTCTCTCTTCCTCTCTCTCTCTCTCTCTCCTCTCTCTCTCCTTCTCTCTCTCAAACTTGATTACTTCCGGTGACACAGAGGCTGAAGGTCTTTTCATCTATCCAGGAAATATTTTTTAGCGTCAAACATCCATTGAAAGGTCAATCCCTCTTCGTTCCATTAACATTTCCGAGATGATTTCCAAAAAAAAAAAAAAATGTTCGGAATTTTCTCTCACCAGGAAGTGAAAAGAACTTCTGTGCTGGAAATACTTGATAACCAGGAACTCTCAAGAATTTTTGCTAAAGTAATAAGCTACTGTTTAATGGTTATATAATATATTTATTCAATATTTTTATATATATATATATTATAATAATATATATATATACATATATATTTATATATATATATTTATATATATATATATATATTATATTACCATGTTCCTGCCTCCACACTACCTTGTTCCTGCCTCCACACTACCTTGTTGCTGCCTCCACACTACCTTGTTCCTGCCTCCACACTACCTTGTTCCTGCCTCCACACTACCTTGTTGCTGCCTCCACACTACCTTGTTCCTGCCTCCACACTACCTTGTTGCTGCCTCCACACTACCTTGTTCCTGCCTCCACACTACCTTGTTCCTGCCTCCACACTACCTTGTTCCTGCCTCCACACTACCTTGTTCCTGCCTCCACACTACCTTGTTGCTGCCTCCACACTACCTTGTTCCTGCCCCCACACTACCTTGTTCTGCCTCCACACTACCTTGTTGCTGCCTCCACACTACCTTGTTGCTGCCTCCACACTACTTGTTCCTGCCTCCACACTACTTGTTGCTGCCTCCACACTACCTTGTTGCTGCTCCACACTACCTTGTTGCTGCCTCCACACTACCTTGTTCTGCCTCCACATACCTTGTTCCTGCACCCCACTACCTTGTTGCTGCCTCACACTACCTTGTTCTGCCTCCACACTACCTTGTTCTGCCTCCACACTACCTTTTTTCTGCCTCCACACTACCTTGTTGCTGCCTCCACACTACCTTGTTCCTGCCTCCACACTACCTTGTTCCTGCCTCCAAACTACCTTGTTGCTGCCTCCACACTACCTTGTTGCCTGCCTCCACACTACCTTGTTGCTGCCTCCACATACCTTGTTGCTTCCTCCACACTACCTTGTTCCTGCCTCCACACTCCCTTGTTGCTGCCTCCACACTACCTTGTTCCTGCCTCCACACTACCTTGTTCCTGCCTCCACACTACCTTGTTCCTGCCTCCACACTACCTTGTTGCTGCCTCCACACTACCTTGTTCCTGCCTCCACACTACCTTGTTCCTGCCTCCACACTACCTTGTTCCTCCTCCACATACCTTGTTGCTGCCTCCACACTACCTTGTTGCTGCCTCACACACTACCTTGTTCCTGCCTCACACTACCTTGTTCCTGCCTCCACATACCTTGTTCCTGCCTCCACACTCCTTGTTGCTGCCTCCACACTACCTTGTTCCTGCCTCCACACTACCTTGTTCCTGCTCACACTACCTTGTTGCTGCCTACCACACTACCTTGTTGCTGCCACCACACTACCTTGTTGCTGCCTCCACACTACCTTGTTGCTGCCTCCACACTACCTTGTTGCTGCCACCACACTACCTTGTTGCTGCCACCACACTACCTTGTTCCTGCCTCCACACTACCTTGTTGCTGCTCCACACTACCTTGTTGTTTGCCACCACATACCTTGTTCCTGCCTCCACACTACCTTGTTGCTGCCTCCACACTACCTTGTTGCTCCCACCACACTACCTTGTTGCTGCCACCACACTACCTTGTTGCTGCCTCCACAATACCTTGTTGCTGCCTCCACACTACCTTGTTCCTGTCTCCACACTACCTTGTTCCTGCCACCACACTACCTTGTTGCTGCCACCACACTACCTTGTTGCTGCCTCCACACTACCTTGTTGCTGCCTCCACACTACCTTGTTCCTGCCTCCACACTACCTTGTTGCTGCCATCACACTACCTTGTTCCTGCCTCCACACTACCTTGTTGCTGCCACCACACTACCTTGTTCCTGCCTCCACACTACCTTGTTCCTGCCTCCACACTACCTTGTTCCTTCCTCCACATACCTTGTTCCTGCCACCACACTACCTTGTTCCTGCCTCCACACTACCTTGTTCCTGCCTCCCCATTACCTTGTTCCTGCCTCCACACTACCTTTTTCCCTGCCACCCATTTACCTTGTTCCTGCTCCACACTACCTTGTTCCTGCCACCACACTACCTTGTTCCTGCCTCCACACTACCTTGTTCCTGCCACCACACTACCTTGTTCCTGCCACCACACTACCTTGTTCCTGTCACACACTACCTTGTTCCTGCTCCACACTACCTTGTTCTGCCGCCACTCTACCTTGTTCTTCCTCCACACTACCTTGTTCCTGCCTCCACACTACCTTGTTCCTGCCACCACACTACCTTGTTCTGCCGCCACACTACCTTGTTCTTCCCCACACTACCTTGTTCCTGCCACCACACTACCTTGTTCCTGCCACCACACTTCCTTGTTCCCTCCTCCACACTACCTTGTTCCTGCCACCACACTACCTTGTTCCTTCCTCCACACTACCTTGTTCCTTCCTCCACACTACCTTGTTGCTGCCTCCACACTACCTTGTTCCTGCCACCACACTTCCTTTTTCCCCTCCTCCACACTACCTTGTTCCTGCCTCCACACTACCTTTTCCTGCCTCACAACTACCTTGTTGCTGCCACCACACTACCTTGTTGCTGCCTCCACACTACCTTGTTGCTGCCCCCAAACACTACCTTGTTGCTGCCTCCACACTACCTTGTTGCTGCCTCCACACTACCTTGTTGCTGCCACCACACTACCTTGTTGCTGCCTCCACACTACCTTGTTGCTGCCTCCACACTACCTTGTTGCTGCCTCCACACTACCTTGTTGCTGCCTCCACACTACCTTGTTGCTGCCCCCACACTACCTTGTTCTGCCTCCACACTACCTTGTTCTGCTCCACACTACCTTGTTGCTACCTCCACACTGCCTTGTTGCTGCTTCCACACTACCTTGTTGCTGCCTCCACACTACCTTGTTCCTGCCTCCACACTACCTTGTTGCTGCCTCCACACTACCTTGTTGCTGCCTCCACACTACCTTGTTCCTGCCTCCACACTACCTTGTTCCTGCCACCACACTACCTTGTTGCTGCTTCCACACTACCTTGTTGCTGCCTCCACACTCCTTGGTGCTGCTCCACACTACCTTGTTCCTGCCTCCACACTACCGTGTTCCCTGCCTCCACACTACTTGTTGCTGCCTCCACACTACCTTGTTGCTGCTTCCACACTACCTTGTTGCTGCCTCCACACTACCTTGTTCCTGCCTCCACACTACCTTGTTCCTGCCTCCACACTACCTTGTTCCTGCCTCCACACTACCTTGTTCCTGCCTCCACACTACCTTGTTCCTGCCTCCACACTACCTTGTTCCTGCCTCCACACTACCTTGTTGCTGCCTCCACACTACCTTGTTACTGCCCACACTACCTTGTTTCCTGCCACCACACTCCCTTGTTCCTGCCACCACACTACCTTGTTCCTGCCACCACACTACCTTGTTCCTGCCTCCACACTACCTTGTTCCTGCCTCCACACTACCTTGTTGCTGCCTCCACACTACCTTGTTCCTGCCACCACACTACCTTGTTCCTGCCTCCACATACCCACACAGGTTCACCCCATCACTCTACAAGTAAGATTTTCTCAATTTTTCCGATAAATTGCAGTTTAAAGAGCAAATTTTGACTGAAAATTGCCATAATTGATGTGTTTCTTAAGAATGTAAAGGCTTTTCAAACTTTCGTATTCATTGTGCTGCTAAAATTTTGAATAAACTAGAAAAAAGAATACAGTGTATAATTTGGAAAGTAAACAACTTCAGAAGTGAAAAGAAAAAGAGAATTAAAAACAGTCGGTAAAGCTGAGTATGTTTCCCGTTTCTCACCAAAAAGTTTTTCAATGATACAATCCGTTTGACCAGGTAAAACCGCCGGGGTTACCAAGTGTTCTTCGTGGAACTGTACGAAAAATATTCTCGATAAAATGCATCAGTGTGAAGCCCTCAATTATCATATCAACTTGGGAAAGCCAAAAAGGGTTTGTTAAAAAAAAGACAAGGAGGTGATTAAATAAAAAAAAAGGGCAAATACCGTGACGGAACGTACACAAATAACCCGAATAAAAGAGAAAAGCTTACGACGACTTATTTGTGTAAGAGGTGATCCTCGCGCATCTCCTAAAGGGAAAAAGAGCCAGAGGAGAAGGGTTTAAAGGCTGACAAATTTTAGGGTTAGGACAAGGAATATAGAACCCCAAAACCCGGGGAAGGAGCAAAAAAGGGGATATAGCTGGAATTATTTTCTTAAATTGTAAAATGTCATACATCAACGTCGTTCTGTGTGAGAAAGTGGGTGAAGGGAACACGGAGAAAAGGGTGGATTAAATTTTTTACAGGGTTTCAAGTGTAGAAAATGAGACGGGGAGATTAGAACAAAAACTACAACGAGTAAATAAAAAAAACAAAAATGTAACACCATGCTTGCTCTGCTGTATAACTGCTAGCATATAATCACTCTCCTATCTTTTCCCCCTCTATTCCCCTAGGCAATGCTTATCTCTTCCCCCTCTCCCAATCACCCCACTCCTATCCCTGTCTCTTTTTCCTACGACATATCTCCCTTTTTTCTCCCCTTCCCCCCTCCTCCCCCCTCCCCCCTTTCCCGTCTCCTCCCCCCTTCCCCCAACTCTGCCTTAACATAAAGTCTAGGACGGGTTGGCTCCCGGGGATAAAAAAAGTAAATTACAGTTAACTCGCTTCATTTCATCAGGTTTTTAGCATAAATTTCTGTCCATTAGAAAGAACCTCAACTCCTCTATTTCCTTTTTCCCCTTCTTTCTCCTCCTTTGGTGAAGTGGGGGAGCAGATGGAGAAGTGGGTAGTGACAGCAGGTTTTTTTTAATGGAAATTGACGCATTTTTAAAAATTGGTCATGGTCAGTGGGCAGTGGTCCGTGAGGTCAAGGCCCCGACGCTTTTGGGATTTGTGTGGAGGTTACAAAGCCATGGTTTTTCTTCTGCAGTATTCTAAAAAATTAAGTTGAAAGTTGAAGGGGGAATCTTGCTTCTCCAATAGGAAAATTAATAGGTGAAGGTTTACCTCAATGGGTTGGGAGCGAGGTGAGGTGGCTGATTGGGGAGGGGGAATGAGGCTAAACCCGCAGCGAGGGCAGGGGTGTCTCTCGCTCGAGGGAACTGTAGGGGGGGAGGAGCAAGACACCAGCATGAGGTGCATCCCCCCTAACAGGGGGCAAGTGGGTTTCCCCCCCTAAAAGGGGGGAAGGGATCAAGAAAGGAAATTTTAAAAGAAAAATTTGAAGGTAGGAAAACGCTTCTTGTTCTTCAGGGTGAGTGTACTCCCGGGCCAGTGAAAGGTAAAGGGACTAAATTCCCCGCAAAAAGGAGGTAACGCATACTTTGGGGGGGGGGATCACAGGGACGATATATGGGCCGTGCCTTCTGTAATAGGGAAAAGAAGGGAAGATAGTGCTTCCCCCGGAGCGGTGTTTGAATAGAAAAAGGCTGGATAATACATGTCAGGTAATGGGAACAAGCCCATTATCTGCCCTCAGTGCTGGTGGAAAATGATATTGGGAGGGTAGAAGAGGAGAGTTGCTAGATAAGTACAGGTCAGCTAAAGATTTAATTAAGTCTAAGGGAGGGTCCCAATTATATGTAGCATTTTGCTTAAAGGGGAGTGGGCAATGAATGGTTGTCTAGGGCAATTGGTGTAAACGCTGCCTAGACAGAACTGCAAGGAACTGCAATCCCATTCATGACAACTGGGACAACTTTTATGGCAAAAATGATATGTATGCAAGGGATGGTGTACATCTCTCTGGGGCTGGGGTGGTAGCACTTGCAGACTCAATCGAGAGGGCCAATGCTGAAATGCCTAGGATTTTAAACTGATAGAAGATAGAGGTATGGGCGTGTGTGGGAAACAGTCAGGTTGAAACACTAGGGTTGTAAACAGTAAATGTATAAAAGACATTCATCATGAAGTTATAAATAAAGACAATAGATCATGTCAGCAAACAAAGGGAGACAGCAGAGGACAGCAAGGGACTAGCTCCCTTAAGGTCTATTATACTAATAGCAGGAGTGTAAGAAATAATCTAGATGAGCTAAGATTAATTGCAAGTGCAGGAAACATAGATATCATTGCTATAACAGAGACCTGGTTCAATCTGAAAGATAGAGAGATGCCTTCCGATGCCACTGACAGGGTCAACAGGAAGGGTGGTGGAGTAGCGATGTACGTCAGAGACAATTTAAAGTGTTGTGTTAGACAAGATATAAAATTAGAAGCGTCAGCCACTGAATCTGTTTGGTTACAGCTTCTCGAGGGCCGTGAAAAACTAATTTTGGGTGTGATTTACAGGGCCCCAAATCTTGATAGGGAGTTCGGTAAACTTCTATGGGATGAAATTCGTAAGGCCTCTACATACGAAAATGTGATAATGGGAGATTTCAACTATAGACAGATTGACTGGAGCAATCTGACAGGAAATTTAGAATCAAGTGACTTTCTTGATACGATTCAGGATTGTTTTTTAAAGCAGTTTGTGACAGAGCCAACTAGAGGAAATAACCTGCTTGACTTGGTTCTTGCCAACAGGGAAACGCTAATTAATAATCTTGAGGTTAATGATGAGCTTGGGGAAAGTGATCACAAACCACTCAGTTTTAATATATCATGGAATTCCCATAATAATGGCAATCAAGTCTCTGTCCCTGACTTCCGTTTCGCTGATTTCATAGGACTGAAAAATTACTTGGGTGGGCTGAACTGGAATGACCTGACAATGGGTAGAATTTTTAACACATACTTCCTCTCAGTTTTTACACAGGAGGATACCAGCGATATTCCAGTAATGATAAATTATGTAGAACAGGACGATAATAAACTGTGCACGATTAGGGTCACAAGTGACATGGTCCTTAGGCAAATAGATAAATTAAAACCTAACAAATCCCCAGGCCCTGATGAACTGTATGCAAGGGTTCTAAAGGAATGTAAAGAGGAGCTTAGCAAACCTCTGGCTAATCTTTTCAATGTATCACTACAGACTGGCATGGTGCCAGATAAGTGGAAAATGGCAAATGTGATACTTATTTTCAAACAAGTGACAGGTTTTTAGCTTCGAACTATAGACCAATAAGACTAACCTCCAAAAGTGGGAAAATTTATGGAATCAATGATGGGCCCAGGCCCGTTCGTAGCCCCTTGAAAAACAAAATTAATCAACGAATCTCACATGGTTTTACAAAAGGGCGTTCCCCGCCTTACGAATTTATTTTCTTTTTTCACTAAGGTATTGAGGAGGTAGATCATGGTAATGAATATGATATTGTGTATTGGACTTCAGTAAGGCCTTTGACAGGGTCCCCCCATCAGAGACTATTGGGAAAATTAAGGCACATGGAAAAGGAGGAGAAATTTTTTCCTGCATAGAGGCATGGTTGACAAATGGGCCAGCAGAGATTTTGCATAAATGGGGAGAAAT
>NC_069408.1:44584253-44616753 GCF_026875155.1 Cherax quadricarinatus | reverse complement strand
TAACGCAACATTCACCATGGGTAGTACAACGCCTGGGGGAGTGGGAATTAAATAAGGTGCTATCGGCGGGGTTTTTACTCCGGTTTTCTTGGACGAACGAAGAGTCGAGACGTCCTAATGTTATTTTGGTCAGGTAAATCATTCTACCTGGCTAAGATAACAGCTCTTAGCTTGTATAGAGTAAGGAATACCGTATAGGTATACCACAGCCCAGTAGCCGGGCTGTAGTTCCTACGTTGAACTGCGTGTTGCCAGCAGCTTGGTTGATCAGGTCCTGATCCACCTAGAGGTCTGGTCAAGGGCTGGACCGCGGGGGGCGTTGATCCCCGGCGCACCCTCCAGGTAGACTTCAGGTAGGCAGTGAAAATGTGGAGCATTTAATCCCCGCACCTTTCCTCCTAGATACCGTTTTCATCCTAAAAGTGAATCCTCAAACGCAACATTTGCAAGTGTTTACAAGCTCTTACAAGCTCTCGTATTTGCATAAAGACGTGAGAGGTTATGACGAAACATCACAGTGTAGGACACAGGTCGCGTAACACATCCTACTTAATACTGTGTATTCTATACATAAATACACGACACCGAGAATAAACTTCAGCTCAGCGCTATGACTTCCTGGAAAGCTCCATTAACAAACATTAGGAATGTCTTTGATATACCAAGTGTTCGACTCGACCTTCACAGGAAATAAAGTGCCGTGAAAGTTTAAACGACCTTCCAGAAGACGCAAATAAGAAAAAGGTTCCTCTTAGCCACCTGCTTCAAAATATACAGTCAAAAAGCCTCTCCTAAATCTAAGTTATACCGTATTTCAAACAGTCAAGATTTAGTGAGCGGGGAAGACGGGAGAGGCGAAGAATAGCGTTGGAAAGGAGTATCTATCGCCGTAGAAATAGTGCCAGAGCTTAACCCAGCAGCTGGGCGCTCGTGGGATTGACTGGAGAATCAAGAGTCATAGCCAATTTAGTTTAAATACGTTTAAGCCCGATGCATCACAAATAACTAATCGTATTAGCATCCATACAGACGTTCCCACTATCACCAGTCTATAGTAACCAAAAACATTTTCTATCTCAGTATTACCCAGACGCCAACGTTGCCCAAACTGTGAAAATATAACAAACTGTTACTGTACTGAAATGCCAGTTAGAACAAATTATATTATAGTAAACTACTAACTATATTTGTCCCATTGTATAATTGTAAGTTAGTTTTAAGACTGCCATAAACGCTGTCTATAACAAGGGGCTTTTTATAAGATAATTTTTATATGTTAATTACTCTATTTTAGGTCAGGTTTGTCAGGAAACAAGACAAGTGTTTTCTGACGCTGGTCTTAGTCATGTGATAACCCACAGCTGGAGCTTTTGGTCATCTGACCGAGGCCTTCCTCTGGCTTACCGGTCCATCTCTTTGAAAATTATAGTCATGATTATAACTATTAGGACCCCATTGTAAATTGCATCCTGTACTCCATTTTGTACTCCAGTTGTATGTTAACTGAGGAAATCCTGACGGACATTTTGTTTTTGTCACAATATTGATATCCTCAGTCTGTGAATCTTCATGGACAGCTGCGGACTACAAGATCTATGAGTATCCAAGGAGGTTGTTTATAAGGGAACTGAAACCCAGCTTAGAGTACCATGGCGGTCAAAATGTTGATAAACATTCCTCGTTTCTCTCATCTAAGACAAATTACACTCCCGTGAGTTCCTACCTCGCTCTCCAGAGTCTTCCGGTCGCTCGTACAACGTTAGCCAACATTTCCGGCTTCTTCCGTAAAACATTCTCTCTCTCTCATCATTCCAGCCACATTTATCATAGAAACTGCTGTCACTGCCTCATCATCATTCTTTTAGTTTCCGCCATTTAAAAGTAATTTATTTGTTTGGAACTGGACTGACCCGCCATTTCTCTTCCTACGCCAAAAACGATCCCTTATTTTTACCCCTTCGTCTACAGCCTCCTTCTCCTCTCAGCTACTTTGTTCCCAGTGAAGTCTTTGCCGTTCTCCTTCAGTGAGCCTTTGTTCTTATAGGTGACCTTTGTTCTTATAGGTGACCTTTATGATTCTTCAAGGTGTCTTTGTTCTTCGTCAAGAAGCCTGTTTGCCCCTTTAGTAAAACTATTGTTCTATCCCTGAAAACCTTTTAATGTGTACCAGGGAGCCTTTGTTCATCTTCCGGGAAACTTTCCCTTTCTAGCCAGCTTTTGTTATCCTTCAACAAGCTTTTGTTCTTATTCAAGGACTGTTGGTTCTTCTCCAAAGAGCCGTTGTTCTCCTGCAAGTTTCTGCTTTCCTTCAGTTCGACTACGTTCTTCTTTAAAGATATACAATGTTTTAAGTCTAGCAGTAAGAACCTTCAACTGTCTATTTAACCTCTCAAAACCCTCACCTCTGTTTAGTAGATCAGAAACACTTATAAGAGAGCAGGCTATCATTTGGACAGCATTTCGCACATGTACTAGCGAAATGCTGATCAAATAATGGCTTCTGCTATTAGTGCCCCTTCTTCCACACACCTTTCGCCATCGTCTGCCTATCAGAGCATCCTCTGATAGCCAATAAGCATCATAGTTGTCCACAGTTTGCAATAAGCATCATAGTTTGGCTTAACTGACAACAGTGATTTTATCTCTTCTTCAACGTCTATTTCTGTAAGGTGTACTTTGTGTTTGCGTCCCCCCAAACACCACCTAGACCCGTCTCAACAGATGTTTTTCCCGTTTTAAAGAAGCTTTTTAAAGTCTTCTTTGCTTCTCTCGTTTCACTCTCTCTCGGGGTCGCCCCTGGTCCAGTCCTTTACATAATATTCAAAATGGATATGAAAAATGGGACTTACAAGTGCTATTGAAAAGTTAGCGGTTGACACAAAGCTGAAATCGAATATCTGTATTTAGAGAAACCTGGACAAGCTGGAGCTGTGGTCAGACAGTGTCAGACATGATTAAAAAACGTTTGACACTCGGCTTTTTGTGTTACACAGGACATTTGAGTGGTCATTAGAATATGGTCCCTTAGACCCGACTTCAGTTCATATTGCAAAAATATTTTGGGTTTACTGTATGGGAAGGTGGAGTGTTGAAAATAATATTATTATTAATATAGTGTAAATGAATACAAAATATATTTAAAATAAAAACTAGAAAGATTATTCGAGTATCATGTAGGCCTAGCTGGTTGCTGGTTGCTGGTTGCTGGTTGCGAAGGAACCTCATGACAGTACAAACTTCAAGGCCCCAAAAACGTGAGTCTGTCACTGTGTGTATGTACTGAGAGGAGCTGTATACTTAGAAGTGTGTGTGTCTCAGTATACTTAAATTTAAGAGGATACCTTCATCACTGCATTAGGAAATAAAGTATCCTTGACGGGTGTACAGGTGTCAAGCATCCTTGACAGGTGGTGTACAGGTGTCATGCACCCTTGACAGGTGGTGTACAGGTGTCATGCATCCTTAACAGGTGGTGTACAGGTGTCATGCATCCTTGACAGGTGGTGTACAGGTGTCATGCATCCTTGACAGGTGGTGTAACGGGTGTCATTGCTCCTTGACAGGTGGTGACAGTGTCATGCATCCTTGACAGGTGGTGTACAGGTGTCATGCGTCCTTGACAGGTGGTGTACAGGTGTCATGCATCCTTAACAGGTGGTGTACAGGTGTCATGCGTCCTTAACAAGCCATCGTAAAGTTTATAAACTTAAAGGTAATACACTAATAGACTTCATAACTTGGAATTTCGAGTTAAAAACTTGCACCAAAAAACAAAAGCCGCACCGTAATGCGCTTGTCAAACTTTCTCTTAAACATAACGTTTAAGTTTTTGTTCGGAATTATGCAAATGGCGACGAACGGAAGAGAACGTAGATAATATCAATATTGTTTGCTATCATCATCATTATTATTATTATTATTATTATTATTATTATTATTATTATTATTATTATTATTATTATTATTATTATTATTATTGTTATTATTAAACAATGGCTGCCTCCCACCGAAGTAGGGTGCCCCGAGAAAGAAAGGCTTTCGCCATCACTCGCTCTATCACTGTCTTGTCATAAGCGTGTATATACGACAGTTCAGGTATCCCTCCACCCAGCAAATATCCCCACACCTCATGTAGAATGCAGACACTGAACTTCTCACCACTAAGCCTGCTAAACCGCTGGATGTCATACCGGATTTGGGGAATGGGAAGTAATCAGGTATGATACAAGGGTAGGATGTTCAACAGCCCTTCACCAGCATGAAGTCACATCCTCCCTGACCCTGAAGACCACGAGATCGCATTCAAACCCTCTCTGGTAATCACAAAATTTTGACATATGTGAGCCGAAACCACAACACTAAACATCAGTGTGAAACAGCAAAAGGGAGACGATGGGAGACAAATGGCAGGACGTGTGTTTTTTGTCTTCTACTAAAAGAGTTGTGGAACTCTGGAACAGACTGCCCTCGGAAGTTTTAAGTGCAAAAACAATGCGGTCCTCCCAGAACCCGTTGGACAAGCACTTTTCGGATATTGGACTCAGTTCAAGAGAGTCCGAAGGGCAGTCCAGGAACACACAAGTTCTCTCCCAGTAGTTACTGGAGCAGTCCAGGCACACACAAGCTCTCTTCCAGTAGTAACTGGAGCAGTCCAGGAGCACACAAGCTCTATTCCAATAGTTACTGGAGCAGTCCAGGCACACACAAGCTCTCTTCCAGTAATAACTGGAGCAGTCCAGGAACACACAAGCTCTCTTCCGGTAGTAACTGGAGCAGTCCAGGAGCACACAAGCTCTATTCCAATAGTTACTGGAGCCCTAACCATCTTGAGCCACTCAGGATGGTCAGCTGACAGAGGCAAGTAGCAGAAAGACCGAAAACTACCCGAGACGTAGTAGAAGTGATAGTAATATTGTCGCAGGTAATAGCGTCAGTAGCAGTAGTAGTAGTAGTAGTAGTAGCAGTAGTAGTAGTGGTAGTAGTAGTAGTAGTAGTAGTAGTAGTGGTGGTAGTAGTAGTAGTATAGTAGTAGTATAGTAGTAGTAGTAAATAGCATAAATATAGTATCAGCAGCACAAGCAATGCGGCAGCAAAGGCAGCATACTACTAGTAAAAATAATACTATTATACCAGATATATATTATTAATAAATATATATATAATATATATATATAATATATATTTTTATATAAATATATAATATATATATATATAATATATATATATAATATCTCACCACCACAATCACTACTACTACTACCACCACTACCAACACCATGACCAACACCACCCATTCAATACCACATAAACTCACCCATAACTACATCCACAACATACCTCTTTTTCCTCCGCCTCTAACTTAAAATAATATAAATTATATTAAAAACTCCACACTACAACTTATAATAACCATCTTATTAGTAAAACGGGAAATCCCACACAAACCCTTTAACTACCACCACTACAACACCCACTAACCCCCACTACCCCACTACTACACCACTACTACACCATACTATCACCACTAACACCACCACCCAGCATAACCTCTATCACCACACTATACCACGCTATCACCACAAACAACCCCCTACTACACACTATCACCCCTGCTACCCACCACTACTAGCACCACTCCCCTACTACCCACTACTATCACCACTACTATCACCATTACAATCACCACTACTATCACCACAACATCACCACTACCAACCACTACTACAACCAACTACTACCACCACACTACACCCCACTACTACACCACTACTATCCCCACCACTACCACCACACTATCACCACTACTACCACCACTACAACACCACCTACTACCACCACTACATCACCACTACTACCATCACCACCACACACCACAAACACAATCACCCCCACCACCCTACCACCACTACCCCCCCCACTACCACCCACACCACCACCACCACAACTACCACCACCCACCAACTACCACCATCACCACTACCATCACTACTACCAACCACAACCACTACCCCAAACCTCTAAAGCACCACCACCAGCACCACCACCACTAACACCACTACACCACTAAACCAACCAAATCAACACCACCACAAACCACTACCAACACTCTACACCACCACCACCACTACCACCACCACTACTACCACCCTTTTCCACCACTACCCCCACTACTAACTACCCTACCACCACTCACCACTACTCAACCACCCACTACCATCATCACCACTACCACCACCACCACCACCTACCATCACCACTACCACCAACCACCACCACACCACCACCACCCACCACCCCCCCACCACACCACCACCACCCACCTCACCACTACCACCACCACTACCACCACTAGTACCACCACCACCACTACCCCCACTAGTACCAACCACCACCACTACCACCACTAGTACCAACCACCACCACTCCAAAACCATCACCACTCCCAAACCACCACCACCACACACCCAAAAACCACTTCCACCACCACTACTACCATCACCATACCACCACCACCACCCCACTACCACCACCACCACTACCATCACCACTACCCCCAAATTTACCACCCCCACCACCACCAACCACCACCACCACCACCCCCAACCACCACCACCACTACCACCACCACTACCACCACATACCACCACCAACACCATCACCACCACCACCACATTACCACCCACACACCACCACCATACCAACCACACCACTACCACCATCCCCACCACCACCACCATACTACCACCACACACCACCACCACCACCACCACCACCACCACCACCACCACCACCACCACCACCACTCCCAAACCATACCACTATCACCCACCACCACCACCCCCACCACTACCACCACCACTACCACCACCAGCACCACTACCACCACTACCACCACAGCACCACCAGCACCACCACACGCCACCACCACTACACCACCAGCCCCCCACATACCACCACCACACCACCACCACCAATACCACCATCCACACCACCAAAAAACCACCACCAGCAACAACCACCACCACCACCACCACCCCCAAACACCCCCAAACCACTACCAACAACCAACCCCCAAACTACCACCACCACACCCACCACACACACCAACCAATACCACCACCACTCCCCACCACCCACTACCACCAACCACACCACCACCACCACCACCACCAACACCCACCAACCACCACCACCACCACCACCACCACCACCACCCCCACCACCCACCCACACCACCACTACACCACCCACACCACCACCCCACCACCACCACACCCCCAAACCCCACACCATCACCACCACCACCACCACCAACCCCCACCACCCCCAAACCACCACCACCACCACCACCACCACCCCCCAACCACCCCCCACCCCACCACCTACCACACCAACTACCACCACCACCACCACCACCCCCCACCACACACACCCACCACCACCACCACATCACCACCACCCCCACCCCCTCACCACCACCACTCCCACCACCACCACCACCACCACTACACCACCACCACCACCACCACAACCAACCCCACCAACCACCACCACACCACCACCCACCCACCACCCCCTACCACCCCACCCACCACCATAACCACCACCCCCAAACCAATCACCACCACCACCACCCACTCCCACACCACACCACCACCTCACACCACCATCACCACCACCACCCCCACCACCCATAACCACCACCCCCCACACCACCACCACCACTACCCCCACCACACCACCACCTCCACCACCACTACACCACCACTACCACCACCATCCACACCATCACCACCACCACCATCCACCTCCACACCACCACGAAAAAACCACCATTACCACACCACCCCACCCCCCCACCACCAACCACCACACCCACACCACCACCACCCCCACCACCCCCATTACCACCACCCACACACCACTACCACACACCACTCCCCCCACCCACCCCCACCACTACCACCACCACCCACTACCACCACCACCACCACCCACCACCACCCCCACCACTACCACCATCACCACACACCACCACCAAACCACCCCCACCACCACCACCACCACCAACCACCAACCACCACCACACCACCACCACACCACCATCACCACTCCACCACCACCATCATCTCTACTACCACCATCACCCCACCACCACTATCACCACCACCACCCCCACCACCACCACCACCACCACCACCACCACCACACCACCACCATCACCACCCCCACCACCACCAACCACCACCCCCACCACCACATCCCCAAACCACCACACCACCACACCACCCCCACCCCCACCATCACCCCCCAAACCACCACCACCACCACCACCACCACCACCAACCACCACCACCACCACCCCACCAAACCCCCACCACCACCCACCACACCACTCACTACACCCTACCACCACACCACCACTAACCCCCCCACTACCACCACTACCACCACTACCACCAACAATTACCACCACCCACCACTACCACCATCTACCACCACACCACCCACCACCACCACTACACCACCACCACCACCACCCAACCTCCCCCAAACCACCACCACCACCATCACCACCACCACCACCACACCACCTCCACCACACCACCATCAAAAACCCCCAACCAACCAACACTAACCACTAACCATACCACCATACCACAACATTACCACCAACCACACCAAACCCCCACAAACCACAACCCCATACACCACACCATTACCACCACCACACCCACACACCCCCACCATAACCACCACCAACCACCACCAACCACCACCACCACCACACCACCACCCCCAACCACCCACCACCACCCTACCCCCCATACCTTACCACTATCCCCCACTACCCCCAACACCACCACTACCACCACTACCACCACTACCACCACTACCACCACTACCACCACTACCACCCTCCCGAGCACCGGGAGGACGTTCCTTCCTTTATTGATTATAAAACAACTTTATTAAAGCAAGTGAGACAACTTTATTGCCCACTTCTACAACACCTTGTGTTACTTACATGTAATTTTATATTCCACAACTTCTTGTGTTCCACATCTTGTGTTCCAAAATCTTGTGTTACACACTTGTGCTCCAAAACTTGTGTTCCACAACCCTTGTGTTCCACATCTTGTGTTCCACAATCTTGTGTTCCACATCTTGTGTTCCACATCTTGTGTTCCACATCTTGTGTTCCACAACTTGTGTTCCACATCTTGTGTTCCACATCTTGTGTTCCACATCTTGTGTTCCACATCTTGTGTTCCACATGTTGTGTTCCACATCTTGTGTTCCACATCATGTGTTCCACATCTTGTTTCCACATCATGTGTTTCCCCATCTTGTGTTCCACATCTTGTGTTCCACATCATGTTTTCCACATCTTGTGTTTCCACATCTTGTGTTCCACATCATGTGTTCCACATCATGTGTTCCACATCATTGTTTCCACATCTTGTGTTCCACATCATGTGTTCCACATCATGTGTTCCACATCTTGTGTTCCACATCTTGTTTTCCCACATAAAGTGTTCCACATAAAGTGTTTCCACATCATGTTTTTCCACATCTTGTGTTCCACATCATGGGGTTCCACATCTGTGTTTTCCCACATCTTGTTTTCCCACATCTTGTGTTTCACATTTTGTGTCCACATCTGTGTTCCACATCATGTTTTTCCACATCATGTTGTTTCCACATCTTGTTTTTTTCCACATTTTGTGTTCCACATCTTGTGTTCCACATCATGTGTTCCACATCATGTGTTCCACATCTTGTGTTCCACATCTTGTGTTCCACATCATGTGTTCCACATCATGTGTTCCACATCATGTGTTCCACATCATGTGTTCCACATCATGTGTTCCACATCTTGTGTTCCACATCTTGTGTTCCACAACTTGTGTTCCACATCAAGTGTCCACCTTTTGTGTTCCACATCATGTGTTCCACATCTTGGTGTTCCAAATCTTGTGTTTCCACATCATTGTTCCACATCATGTGTTCCACATCATGTGTTCCACATCTTGTGTTCCACAACTTGTGTTCCACATCTTTTTGTTCCACATCATGTGTTCCACATCTTGTGTTCCACATCTTGTGTTCCACATCTTGTGTTCCACATCATGTGTTCCACATCTTGTGTTCCAAATCTTTTGTTCCACATCTTGTGTTCCACGACTTGTGTTCCACATCTTTTGTTCCACATCTTGTGTTCCACGACTTGTGTTCCACATCTTTTGTTCCACATCTTGTGTTCCACGACTTGTGTTCCACATCTTGTACTCACCTAATTGTACTCACCTAATTGTGGTTGCAGGGGTCGAGACTCAGCTCCTGGCCCCGCCTCTTCACTGATCGCTTCTGGATCCTCTCTCTCTCTGCTTCCTGAGCTTTGTCATACCTCTTCTTAAAACTATGTATGGTTCCTGCCTCCACTACTTCACTTGCTAGGCTATTCCACTTGCTGACAACTCTATGACTGAAGAAATACTTCCTAACGTCCCTGTGACTCGTCTGAGTCTTCAGCTTCCAGTTGTGACCCCTTGTCCCCTGTGTCCCCTCTCGGAACATCCTATCTCTGTCCCACCTTGTCTATTCCCCGCAGTATTTTGTATGTCGTTATCATGTCTCCCCTGACCCTTCTGTCCTCCAGTGTCGTCAGTCCGATTTCCCTTAACCTTTCCTCGTACGACATTCCCTTGAGCTCTGGGACTAGCCTTTTTTGCAAACCTTTGTACTTTCTCTAACTTCTTGACGTGCTTGACCAGGTGTGGGTTCCAGACTGGTGCTGCATACTCCAGTATGGGCCTAACATACACAGTGTACAGTGTCTTGAACGATTCCTTATTAAGGTATCGGAACGCTATTCTCAGGTTTGCCAGCGCCCGTATGCTGCAGCGGTTATTTGGTTGATGTGTGCCTCCGTGATGTGCTCGGTGTTATGGTCACCCCAAGGTCTTTCTCCCAGAGTGAGGTCTGTAGTCTTTGTCCACCTAGCCTATACTCTGTCTGCGGTCTTCTTTGCCCCTCCTCAATCTTCATGACTTTGCATTTGGCTGGATTGAATTCGAGAAGCCAGTTACTGGACCACATGTCCAGCCTGTCCAGGTCTCTTTGCAGTCCTGCCTCATCCTCGTCCGATTTAATTCTTCTCATCAACTTCACGTCATCTGCGAACAGGGACACTTCAGAGTCTATTCCTTCCATCATGTCGTTCACATATGTCAAAAACAGCACTGGTCCTAGAACTGACCCCTGTGGGACCCCGCTCGTAACAGGCACCCACTGTGATACCTCTTCACGTACCATGACTCGTTGCTGCCTCCCTTTCAGGTATTCCCTTATCCATTGCAGTGCCCTTCCTTTTACGTGTGCCTGATCCTCCAGCTTCTGCACTAATCTCTGTGGGGAACTGTATCAAAGGCCTTCCTGCAGTCTAGGAAAACGCAATCTACCCAACCCTCTCTCTCGTGTCTTACTTCTGTTACCTTGTCATAAAACTCCAGGAGGTTTGTGATACAAATTTGCCTTCCATGAACCCATGCTGGTTTTCATTTATAATCTTGTTCCTTTCCAGGTGTTCGACCACTCTCCTCCTGATAATCTTCTCCATGACTTGCACACAATACATGTCAGAGACACAGGTCTGTAGTTTAGTGCCTCGTTTCTGTTTCCTTTCTTAAATATGGACTACATTAGCTGTCTTCCATTTCTCAGGTAGTTGCCCAGTTTCAAGGGATGTGTTGAAGATTGTGGTTAGAGGCACACACAGCATCTCTGCTCCTTCTCTAAGGACCCATGGGGAGATGTTGTCCGGTCCCATCGCCTTTGAGGTGTCAAGGTCACTTAAGAGCTTCTTCACCTCCTCCTCAGTTTGTTCGTATGTCATCCAACGCTTGTTGGTATATTCCCTCTTGATGTTCCCTTCTGTGCTGTCTTCCCACAGCCCTTCCTGTCTCTACTGTAAAAACTTCCTTAAATCTCCTGTTCAGCTCCTCACATACCTCCTGATCATTTCTTGTGAGTTCTCCACCTTCTGTCCTTAATCTGATCACCTGGTCTTTGACTGTTGTCTCCCTCCTGATGTGGCTATACAACAGTTTCGGGTCAGTCTTGATTCTCGATGCTATGTCATTTTCATACTGTCGCTGGGCCTCCCTCCTTACCTGTGCGTACTCATTCCTGGCTCTGCGACTGATCTCCCTATTTTCGTGTGTTCTCTGCCTTCTGTACTTTTTCCATTCTCTATTGCACTTTGTTTTTGCCTCCTTACACCGTCGGGTAAACCAGGGGCTTGTTCTGGTCTTCCCGTTGTTACTGTTGCCCTTGGGAATGAACCTTTCCACTGCCTCCTTGCATTTTGTTGCTACATATTCCATCATTTCATTTACTGGCTTCCTGCCAGTTCTCTGTCCCACTGGACCTCCCGCAGGAAGTTCTTCAGCCCTATGTAGTCCCCCTCTTTTATAGTCAGGCTTTTCCCATTCTACTCCTGTTATTCTCTCCACTTGCAGCTCTACTATGTATTCAAAGCACAGAACCACGTGGTCGCTAGCTCCTAGGGACTCTCATACTTGATGTCCTCAATGTCTGAGCTGCCCAGGGTGAACACAAGGTCCAATCTTGCTGGTTCATCCTCCCCTCTCACTCTGGTTAGAGTCCTTAACATGTTGGTGCATGAGTTTTCCAGCACCACGTCCAACATCCTGGCTCTCCATGTTTCGGGACCCCCATGTGGCTCCAGGTTTTCCCAGTCAATCTCCCTGTGGTTGAAATCCCCCATAACCAGCAACTTTGCTCTGCTGGAGTGAGCTCTTCTTGCCACCTCAGCAAGTGTGTCCACCATTGCTCTGTTGCTCTCTTCATATTCCTCTCTTGGCCCTCCTGCAGTTCTGTGGGGATTATACATCACTGCAATGACCACTTTGTGTTTCCCCAGACTGAAGTGTACCTGCTATGTAGTCTCTTTCTCCCGTCTCATCTATTCCTTCCATTTTCTCGAATTTCCATCTGTTTTTACTAGCAGAGCAACCCCACCTCCCCCCCTGCCCCTTCTATCTTTCCTCATGATCTGGTATCCTGATGGGAAGATTGCATCTGTTATTGTCTCCATGAGTTTTGTTTCTGTAACTGCTATGATGTCTGGGGACTTCTCATTGATTCTTTCTTGCCATTCCCATGTTTGTTCGTTAATCCATCTGCATTTGTGTACCAAACCTTCAACTTCTGTTCTAATACTGTAACTGTGGTGCGGGGGGTGGAAACAGAGGGATGGGTGTGTGAGGGGTTGGGTTTTTGGATTGTTCAGTTGCCTTGGGGGTGTCGTGGCTGGAGTCCTCTGCAGGTGTTTCTGGGGGGTGCGTTTGTCCTTCCATTTGATCCTGGGTTATTTCTGCTCTCCTTTTTCATTTCCTCCCATTTCTCCTTTCGTTTTTGAACTCTCTCTTTCATTGTCTTCCTTTCGTCCCGTGTTCTGTCTCGGTCGAGGTACACACTCCGGAACTCCTGCTTGCCTCTCAGCCGTGCTTTCTCCTGCAGGATCATGGTTCGGGTTGATTCTGCCTTGAAAATTACTTTGAGAGGCCGATTCCTTTTCTTTGTGAACCACCCAATTCTCCGAAAATTTGCCACCTGGGTCATGTCCCCCTCGCCTATTGTGTTCCACATCATGTGTTCCACAACTTGTGTTCCACAATATGCAATGCTCCACAACACTGTAAGGATCACTGGTATACACACTAAGTATACACACAAGTATATACACTAATATACACACTGATTATATACATCGGTATCCACTCGTCAGTAGAGGTTCCTTGATGGTGATGAAAGGCTCTTGATCAGAGGAATCAGAGCTACTCTCCCTTTTCTCAGATCAAACCGGATTACCTCACATTAACAACTATATCACCCTTTAGGATTTAGAACTTTCCCATAAATAGAGTTAGAGTTTTGTAGGTTTTTTTCTAGCTGCGAGTGGAATTTTGTTGATGTTCAGATTTTTACTTAAGCAAGTCTCAGATTTTCAGTTTAGCAATTTTAGATTTTTACTTAAGCAAGCCTCAGATTTTTAGTGAAGGAATTCTCAGATTTTTAGTAAAGCAATTCTCAGATTTTTAGTGAAAGAAGTCTCAGATTTTTAGTGAAAGAAGTCTCAGATTTTTAGTTAAGCAAGTCTCAGATTTTTAGCGAAGCAAGTCTCAGATTTTTAGTTAAGCAAGTCTCAGATTTTTAGTGAAGGAAGTCTCGGATTTTTAGTTAAGCAAGTCTCAGATTTTTATTGAAGCAAGTTTCTGATGTCCTATTGATGGCTATCTTTATTCTCTTTCCTTGACGTCGGTTCTCTCAGCTTCGTTACAGTGACGTCAGATTCTGATATCAAAAACTAAGCTGCATTAACAGCTAAACTGGGATGCTGAGAGCATCTCTCAGTCCATAGTGTTCTGAGTTATGATGTTATCATCTGTAAGGATGCTAATGCTTCCCATACCCTCACCACCCACCACCACCACCACCACCACCACCACCACCCCCACCACCACCACCCCCCACCACCACCAACACCACCACCCCCACTACCAAAAACCAGCATTAACACTGCTACCTGTACCACCAGCACTACCACCAGCACTTACCATAATACAGTTACCAACACTACCACACTCGGTATTCTCCCCAACACCACCATCCACTCTGGCTCTTCTTCCTCACCACCACCGCCACCACAACCATCCCTCACCACCACCACAACCCCCCCAACAACCACAACGACCCCCTCTGACTCCTATCCAACTTTCGCATTCATATCTGGCCAGACTTGTGAGGTATTTGGAGCCATCTCTCACGGCTTCGAGACTCATATCTCACTCACAACCACGCAAACTTTGCCTTTTTCACCGGAGATGTTAATATTTATCGCTAGCTATTACGACATAAATAAAATTTGCTGGTTTCGTCTCAAAATTTAGTGAGGATCTTCCGAATTTATACCTGGTTTTATGAAAGAGATTCCATGATATTTACATCTGAACTCCAGACTACTGTAGGGGGGGTCACACAGCCCCTGGGGAATAGGAGAGGAACAGGTTTCATCCGAGGAAGTGGAGGGTAGCGCTAATCTTCATTGGTATCGAGGCAGTTCCGCCAGGTGTCAGTATTTTTTTTTTTTTTGGCATCGAAATGACTGAAGAACACACGTACACACACACTTACAGTATTTTCTGCCATATAAGGCGCACTTTTATATCGGACGTATAAGACGGTATTTGCAAACAATTATAACTTAACGTAAGTAACGTAACGTAACGTAACGTTAGTAAACAACTGCTAAACCGTAAACAAAGCATACCCTTGACACTTGAGCATATAAGGCGCAGGGTGAATTTTCAAAACTTTCTTGTGTGAGAAAACGCGCCTTATATGCCGGAAAACACAGTATATTCTTTATATCATAGATCTTATTTATTCCCCATCCATCTATTATCTTATCTCTCCATAATTTACTCCCTTGTGTTATCTTACTGTCAGTAAGATAATATGAGTGTAAGACAGCTCGATAAAGGTGAAAACTGGGAAGAGAATAAAAGAATTCCACCCAATGTACACACTCTGGGGGGGGGGGTAAGTTGGAGTTTGAAGCCTATCGACTACACCAGAGGTCACTTGAGGCTACATGTTCACCTGTTCACCACCATTCAAGAACACTTTAGTCCCTGGAAGAGGGATATTAAAGCTAGTTCTCAGTGTATGTACACTGAGAGACAGACATGTCTCAGTGTATAACTTCTCAAGACACACTGATACTGACGTGTCTCTCCTGTTTGTTTCTAAATCATAATTAAATGATGATAGTTTTAAATTTTTATTGTTGGTTGAGTTCTTAGTTAAAAGAGAGACTTCAGTGATTGTATTTCTGTTTTGTTATCATTATTGTAATTATCTTCATTGATAATAATAATAATAATAATAATAATTATTATTATTATTATTATTATTATTATTATTATTAATATTATTATTATTATTATTATTATTATTATTATTATTATTATGAAGAGGCTTTACAGACCGTATTTTCGGTTTTATTATCATTATTATAGTCATCATCATTAATAATAATAATAATATTACTATTATTATCATTGTTATTACTAATATTATCATTATTATAAATATAATGTTCATTATCCTTATTATTAATAAAAAATAATTATATTTAATAAAATAATAATAATAATAATAATTATTATTATTATTATTATTATTATTATTATTATTATTATTATTATTATTATTATTATAATATTTATTTTATATAATTCCCAAGAATATAATTACTCTTTAATACTGATAAGAATTTTTTTGAACTCTTACATTGAAATTAAAGCAAATTTTACTGGGTTAGTAGTATTTTTTTCTCTTACAATTCAATCGCCCTAAGGAAATATTCTTGCAAATACGTATTCCCTAGAAATTTCCCTAGGTACAGAAATAACAAGGTTTGTGTTCTGTCTCTATGTCCTTCTATCTCTCTGTTTGTATCTCTTTCTATCTGTCTCTCTCTCTCTCTCTCTCTCTCTCTCTCTCTCTCTCTCTCTCTCTCTCTCTCTCTCTCTCTCTCTCTCTCTCTCTCTCTCCACAATAAACCAGTCGTTGTGGTAACAGGATGGTCCAAAAAATCTCCCTTTCTTTCTCTCTTCTCTCTCTCTCACAACACTTTTGTAACGTTCGAGAGAAAGAGAATGAAAGACGTCTTAATGGACCAAACAGAGTGCCTGTTAACGGAACGAAAAGATCTGAAGTTGCCTTAACAGTGAAGCTACACAAGCACTCCTGTACACTACAGCTGTAGTATACAGTAGTATACAGTGCCGGCAAATCGGCCTCTTTCTTGACAAGACGTTTTCAGTCACTTCTTTATTAAGACGTTTCTCCTGCTGAGCTAGCGAAACGTCTCGACAATTAAGAGAGGAAACAATTTAGCGTCTCCCTTACATGTCAGGACATGTCAAAAATGCTATTTTGGTAGTTTATATTGCATTCCAGGCAGAGTTAAACCCGTATGGGTCGATTCAAGGAGTGTTCGAGGCTCGATCCTTCGTCTCTCTAATGGTTTTAAAAAGAATGCTGATTAAGAGGATCTCACTCATAGGGGTTTTTTCTGACGCTAGCGATGGGGCTCTTGATCGAAGGAATCGGAGTTACCCTACCCTTCCTTGGATCACCATAAATAGATAATAACCCTTACGAAATCACCTATTAAATCTTTCTCACTTCGATACGTCTGAGAAATTCTTGAGTCAACTGATATTTCTCACTTAGTTTGTTGTACGTCGTATTGTAATTTGTAGCGAGAATATTATGTGCTAGAGTATAGAGCGCAGAGTGTAGAGTTTAGAGTGTAGGGTGTAGAATGTAGAGTGTGGAATGTAGAGTGTGGAATGTAGAGTGTGGAATGTAGAGTGTAGAATGTAGAGTGTGGAATGTAGAGTGTAGAATGTAGAGTGTAGAATGTAGAGTGTAGAATGTAGAGTGTGGAATGTAGAGTGTAGAATGTAGAGTGTAGAATGTAGAGTGTGGAATGTAGAGTGTGGAATGTAGAGTGTGGAATGTAAGTGTAGAATGTAGAGTGTGGAATGTAGAGTGTAGAATGTAGAGTGTAGAATGTAGAGTGTAGAATGTAGAGTGTAGAATGTAGAGTGTAGAATGTAGAGTGTAGAATGTAGAGTGTAGAATGTAGAGTGTGGAATGTAGAGTGTAGAATGTAGAGTGTGGAATGTAGAGTGTAGAATGTAGAGTGTAGAATGTAGAGTGTAGAATGTAGAATGTGGAATGTAGAGTGTGGAATGTAGAGCGTAGAATGTAGAGTGTAGAATGTAGAGTGTAGAATGTAGAATGTGGAACGTAGAGTGTGGAATGTAGAGTGTAGAATGTAGAGTGTAGAATGTAGAGTGTGAATGTAGAGTGTAGAATGCAGATATAGAATGTAGAGTGTAGAATGTAGAGTGTAGAAGTAGAGTGTAGAATGTAGAGTGTGGAATGTAGAGTGTAGAATGTAGAGTGTAGAATGTAAGTGTAGAATGTAGAGTGTAGAATGTAGAGTGTAGAATGTAGAGTGCAGAATGTAGAGTGCAGAATGTAGAGTGTAGAATGTAGAGTGTAGAATGTAGAGTGTGGAATGTAGAGTGTAGAGTATAGAATGCAGAGTGTAGAATGTAGAGTGTAGAATGTAGAGTGCAGAATATAGAGTGCAGAATGTAGAGTGTAGAATGTAGAGTGCAGAATATAGAGTGTAGAATGTAGAGTATAGAATGTAAGTGTAGAATGTAAGTGTATGAGTGTAGAGTATAGAATGTAGCGTGTAGAATGTAGAGTATAGAATGTAGAGTGCAGAATATAGAGTGTAAAGTGTAGAGTATAGAATGTAGAGTGTAGAATGTAGAGTGTAGAGTGTAGAGTATAGAATGTAGAGTGTAGAATGTAGAGTATAGAATGTAGAGTGTAGAATGTAGAGTGTAGAATGTAGAGTGTAGAATGTAGAGTGTAGAATGTAGAGTGTAGAATGTAGAGTGCAGAATATAGAGTGTAGAATGTAGAGTATAGAATGTAGAGTGTAGAATGTAGAGTGTAGAATGTAGAGTATAGAATGTAGAGTGTAGAATGTAGAGTGCAGAATGTAGAGTGCAGAATATAGAGTGTAGAGTGTAGAGTATAGAATGTAGAGTGTAGAATGTAGAGTGTGGAATGTAGAGTGTGGAATGTAGAGTATAGAATGCAGAGTGTAGAATGTAGAGTGTAGAATGTAGAGTGTAGAATGTAGAGTGTAGAATGCAGAGTGTAGAATGTAGAGTGTAGAATGTAGAGTGTAGAATGTAGAGTGTAGAATGTAGAGTGTAGAATGTAAAGAGTAGAATGTAAAGTGTAGAATGTAGAGTGTAGAATGCAGAGTGTAGAATGTAGAGTGTAGAATGTAGAGTGTAGAATGTAGAGTATAGAATGCAGAGTGTGGAATGTAGAGTGTGGAATGTAGAGTGTAGAATGTAGAGTGTAGAATGTAGAGAGTAGAATGTAAAGTGTAGAATGTAGAGTATAGAATGCAGAGTGTAGAATGTAGAGTGTAGAATGTAGAGTGTAGAATGTAGAGTGTAGAATGTAGAGTGTAGAATGTAGAGTGTAGAATGTAGAGTGTAGAATGTAGAGTGTAGAATGTAGAGTGTAGAATGTAGAGTGTAGAATGTAGAGTGTAGAATGTAGAATGTAGAATGTAGAGTGTAGAATGTAGAGTGTAGAATGCAGAGTGTAGAATGTAGAGTGTAGAAAGTAGAGAGAAGAATGTAAAGTGTAGAATGTAGAGTATAGAATGCAGAGTGTGGAATGTAGAGTGTAGAATGTAGAGTGTAGAATGTAGAGAGTAGAATGTAAAGTGTAGAATGTAGAGTATAGAATGCAGAGTGTAGAATGTAGAGTGTAGAATGTAGAGTGTAGAATGCAGAGTGTAGAATGTAGAGTGTAGAATGCAGAGTGTAGAATGTAGAGTGTAGAATGTAGAGTGTAGAATGTAGAGTGTAGAATGTAGAGTGTAGAATGTAGAGTGTAGAATGTAGAATGTAGAATGTAGAGTGTAGAATGTATAGAGTGTAGAATGTAGAATGTAGAATGTAGAGTGTAGAATGTAGAGTGTAGAATGCAGAGTGTAGAATGTAGAGTGTAGAGCCTAAAGTCTAGATCCTGGAGTCGACTGTGTTTGGCTCTGTCATGTTAATAAGGTGTCTACTTCGTTAGGAGGGAGGCAGCATTAGGTAGGTGACAGTAATGAGTTGTGTTAGGTGAGTCTGGAGGTGGTGGTAGGTAGACCACTGACTCTCTCTCTCTCTCTCTCTCTCTCTCTCTCCTCTCTCTCTCTCTTTCGCACACACACACACACACACACACACACACACACACACACACACACACACACACACACACACACACACACACACACACGTACGTCGTACATCACCTACCACTGAACACAGTCTTTCACGTCAGTGTTTGTGGGTGAGGCAAAGCTAATGTCATTCACACGGAAGATGAAGGCAAGGAGCTGAAGTCAAACAGGTCTTATACAAACAGTAAGATCGGCTGAGCGCATGTCTGTTAAGAGTTGCCTGTTAACGCGAGCAAAGTACTCAAGATGGAGATCTGGGAGAGGAGGCCCTGAATATTGTACTCAGTGAACAACAACTGCACTTGTTTCATTAAGCAAAGTACTCAGTAAACAACAACTGCACTTCTTTCATTAAGCAATGGGACTGAAACCCGGTAAGTGGATGAATAAGACACGTATGCAACACTTGAGAGTCGTTATTGTTGAAATGTTCCTCCTGCTCTGCAACCTTATTATTTATAGTCTACTGCACAGCAGACAGCAGAAACAGCAGACAGCAGACAGGAGACAGCAGACAGCAGCAGAGAGGGAAACAAAAGGTGATCAGTTTTTCAGCTTTGAAAAAGTACTTTTGGGGCGGTCAGTCCCTCAGCCTTGACAAGTATTTAGCTTTATAGCTTCGACCAAAAATAAAAAGTGACCTGGAGGTAGACATCACATCGAACATATCTCCTGGGCCACACGCTACCATGAAAACATCTCTAGCACACCCATGACAAATGTTAGAATTACCCACAGGAACCCGATCAACGTAAAGCAAATACTCGAGTATAAAACGCCACCATAAAACCCTCATTTAGTGAAACGTAAAACAAAACGCTTGCTAAAAAAAAAAAAAAATCCGCAAAATTATAATATATATATATATATATATATATATATATATATATATATATATATATATATATATATATATATATATATATATATATATATATATATAACATCTACTCAATTCATCATGTGAACACAATCTGAAAAGATTAAAATATCTTACATTGTGACTTGTAAATGGTCCAAGACAGACCGAAACGTCGTTGTAAGCTTCTCTCTCCTATGTGCGGGTTATTTCTGCATTGTTCCAGTCACGGTATTGTGCCTTTCTGTTAATTATTCAAATATCTTTTCCTTCTGCAAGCATTATCACTCACTAGATGAATACCTCATCTTATCTGGCTGGTACAAAGTCTTGATGCACTCTCGTTACTCTAGGTTTCATTATCATTAAGAAATGAAGTGATCTGTCGTTTCCAGCAGCGTGTGTAAGGGATGGGGACGACTACTGGAGTTGACACTTGCAATGTTCCAGCAAGAGATTCTGAGGCGGTCTTAGGAAAAGACACAGAATGCAACCTAAGGAAAAGTTCGTGCCTTTTTCCAATACTCTGTCGTTATTACATTCCATTATATTTTTAATATAGTGGCCCAGCATGCTAGGACTGTCAGGTGGAGAACTCACAAGAAATGATCAGGAGGTATATGAGGAGCTGAACAGGAGATTTAAGGAAGTTTTCACAGTAGAGACAGGAAGGGCTGTGGGAAGACAGCACAGAAGGGAACATCAAGAGGGAATATACCAACAAGTGTTGGATGACATACGAACAACTGAGGAGGAGGTGAAGAAGCTCCCAAGTGACCTTGACACCTCAAAGGCGATGGGACCGGACAACATCTCCCCATGGGTTCTTAAGAAGGAGCAAAGATGCTGTGCGTGCCTCTAACCACAATCTTCAACACATCCCTTGAAACTGGGCAACTACCTGAGAATAGCGTTCCGGTACCTCAGTAAGGAATCGTTTAAGACTTTATACACTGTGTACGTCAGGCCCATACTGGAGTACGCAGCACCAGTTTGGAACCCACATCTGGCCAAATACGTCAAGAAATTAGAGAAAGTACAAAGGTTTGCAACAAGGCTAGTTCCAGAACTAAGGGGAACGTCCTATGAAGAAAGGTTAAGGGAAATCGGTCTGACAACACTGGAGGACAGGAGGGCCAGGGGAGACATGATAACGACATACAAAATACTGCGTGGAATAGACAAGGTGGACAGAGGATGTTCCAGAGATGGGACACAGAAACAAGGGGTCACAATTGGAAGCTGAAGACTCAGATGAGTCAAAGGGATGTTAGAAAGTATTTCTTCAGTCATAGAGTAGTTAGGAAGTGGAATAGTCTGGCAAGCGATGTAGTGGAGGCAGGAACTATACATAGTTTTAAGACGAGGTATGATATAGCTCATGGAGCAGGGAGAGAGAGGAGGACCTAGTAGCGGTCGGTGAAGAGGCGAGGCCAGGAGCTGAGTCTCGACCCCTGCAACCACAATTAGGTGAATTAGGTGAGTACACACACACACACACACACACACACACACACACACACACACACACACACACACACACACACACACACACACACACACACACACACACACACACACACACACGAATCAAAGACTCATCAGGAGACACAGTTACCAGTGTGAAAGAACATATAAATTAATAAAAACAACTCGAAACCTCGCGACCTACTTATTAAACCACTCGAAACCTCGCGACCTACTTATTAAACCACTCGAAACCTCGCGACCTACTTATTAAACCACTCGAAACCTCGGACCTACTTATTAAACCACTCGAAACCTCGTGACCTACTTATTAAACCACTCGAAACCTCGCGACCTACTTATTAAACCACTCGAAACCTCGTGACCTACTTATTAAACCACTCGAAACCTCGCGACCTACTTATTAAACCACTCGAAACCTCGTGACCTATTTATTAAACCACTCAAAACCTCGTGACCTACTTATTAAACCACTCGAAACCTCGTGACCTACTTATTAAACCACTCGAAACCTCGCGACCTACTTATTAAACCACTCGAAACCTTCCTCCCTGCTTAAAACAAGACTCGCAACCCTAAAATAAACATATTTAAAACGCTGTTCAAAGTCTCTTAAAACATGTACGGAAAGGAAAAAAACCTGCAAGTAGGTCGAGATGAGAGTAAATGGCCACCGACAACTGAGAGTCGTAAATAGCGGTGATAGGATGGTGTTGACTGGTGGCTGGCGACCAGTCAGTCAGTCAGTCAGTCAGTTAGTTAGTGAGTTGGTCAGTCAGTCAGTCAGTCAATTAGTCAGTTGGTCAGTCAGTCAGTTAGTCAGTCAGTCAGTCAGTCAGTCAGTCAGTCAGTCAGTCAGTCAGTTAGTCAGTCAGTTAATCAGTCAGTCAGTTAGTCAGTCAGTCAGTTGGTCAGTCAGTCAGTTAGTCAGTCAGTCAGTCAGTCAGTCAGTCAGTCAGTCAGTCAGTCAGTTGGTCAGTCAGTCAGTCATTCAGTCAGTTAATCAGTCAGTTAGTCAGTCAGTCAGTCAGTTGGTCAGTCAGTCAGTTAGTCAGTCAGTCAGTCAGTCAGTCAGTCAGTCAGTCAGTCAGTCAGTCAGTTGGTCAGTCAGTCAGTCATTCAGTCAGTTAATCAGTCAGTCAGTTAGTCAGTCAGTCAGATGGTCAGTCAGTCAGTTAGTCAGTCAGTCAGTCAGTCAGTCAGTCAGTCAGTCAGTCAGTCAGTCAGTCATTCGGTCAGTCAGTTAGTTTGTTTGTTAGTTAGTCAATCAGTCAGTCAGACAGTTAGTTACTCAGTCAGTCAGTCAGTCAGCAACTACACTCTGTGGAGGCTGGATGCGCTGCTCCGTCGAGAGGTAGATGAGAGACAAGCGCAACAGCACTTGGGTATATTTATGGTGGAGATGTTTCGCCCATCAGTGGCTTTACCAGTCCACTACAGTGTCAATTGGCGAAACGTCTCCAAGGTAAAGAGGAGCAAATAATACCGTCCAAGAGGTGTATATATCTCAGTGTATATACATTGAAAAGGGTATATATATCTCACTGTATATACACTGAGACGTGTGCGTTTGTCTCTCAAGGGTTCACCTAAATCCTTACGTTTTTTAAGGTATTAAGGTTTTTTATTAGTGGTAAACAGGTTACATACAGCCTTAATGACCCTCGTGTAGTTGACAGAGTTTTTAAACACTCTTAAATCAGGTGAGGCTAGGATAGGTTAGGTTAGGTTAGATTAGGTTAGGATAGGTTAGGTAAGGTTAGGTTAGGTTAGGTTAGGATAGGTTAGGTTAGGTAGGTTATAGGTTAGGTTAGGTTAGGTTAGGTTTAGTTAGTAGGTTAGGTTAGGTTAGGTTAGGAGTTAGGTTAGGTTAGGTTAGGTTAGGTAGGTTAGTTTAGGTTAGGTTAGGTTAGGTAGTTAGGTTAGGTTAGAGTTAGGATAGGTAGGTTAGGTATAGGTTAGGTATAGGTTAGGTCAGGTTAGGTTAGGTTAGGTTAGGTTAGGTTAGGTTAGGTTAGGTTAGGATAGGTTAGGTTAGGTTAGGTTAGGTTAGGTTAGGTTAGGTAGGTTAGGTTAGGTTAGGTTAGGTTAGGTTAGGTTAGGTTAGGTTAGGTTAGGTTAGGTTAGGTTAGGTTTAGGTTAGGTTTAGGTTAGGTTAGGTTAGGTTAGGTGGTTAGGTTAGGTTAGGTTAGGTAAGTTATAGGTAAGTTTAGGTTAGGTTATGGTTAGGTTAGGTTAGGTTAGGTTAGGTTAGGTTAGGTCAGGTTAGGTTAGGTTAGGTTAGGTTAGGTCAGGTTAGGTTAGTTAGGTTAGGTTAGGTTAGGTTAGGTAATTAAGGAGTTAGGTTAGGTTAGGTTAGGTTAGAGTTAGGTTAGGTTAGGTTAGGTTAGGTTAGTTGGTTTAGGTTAGGTTAGGTTAGGTTAGGTTAGGTAGGTTAGGTTAGGTTAGGTTAGGTTAGGTTAGGTTAGGTTAGGTTAAGGTTAAGGTAGGTTAGGTTTAGGTTAGGTTAGGTTAGGTTAGGTTAGGTAGGTAGGTTTAGGTTAGGTTAGTAGTTAAGGTTAGGTTAGGTTAGGTTAGGTTAGGTTAGGTATAGGTTAAGGTTAGGTAAGGTTAGGTTAGGTAAGGTTAGGATTAGGTTAGGTTAGGTTAGGTTAGGTTAGGTAAGGTTAGGTTAGGTTAGGTAGGTATTAGGTTAGGTTAGGTTATAAGTTAGGTGGTTAGTTTAGGTTAGGTTAGGTAAGTTAAGGTAGGTTAGGTTAGGTTAGGTTAGGTTAGGTTAGGTTAGGTTAGGTTAGGTAAGTTAAGGTAGGTTAGGTTAGGTAAGGTTAGGTTAGGTTAGGTCGGGTTAGGTTAGGTTAGGTTAGGTCAAGTTAGGTAAGTTATGGTAGGTTAGGTTAGGTTATGGTTAGGTTAGGTTAGGTTAGGTTAGGTTAGGTTAGGTTAGGTTAGGTTAGGTTAGGTTAGGTTAGGTTAGGTAAGTTAAGGTTTCGTCAGGAAACAGGATAAGTGTTTCCTGAAGCTGGTTATAGTCATATGATAACCCATCACTGGAGGTTTTGGTCACCTGACCGAGGCCTTCCGCTGGCTTATCCCCTCCACCTCATTTCATTATCAATAAATACTCTTGAATTATTAACCCAATTGCTCTGTTTGTGTGACGTCACATATAATTGATGTCACTGTCATTAACTCTTGATGGGAGATACAACACACGATGTACACATTCTAATTGATGTATGTATATCTATGTACCACTGTTGTGTTGACGTTAATGAGAGTATACATTTATGGGAGTATACGCATGTATTACTGCCTCATTAAGGAAAGTAGGAGGGGGGGTCCCTCCTCGATGCTGGTGACTAACTTTTGATCCAAGGAACTGCAGCTACCCCCTCTAGTTCCTCTGATCAAACCTGATTACCTCCCGTTCCCCCCCAGGGGCTGCATCACTCCCCCACGAGGATAGCACTATCTCACGTTAATAATAATAATAATAATAATAATAATAATAATAATAATAATAATAATAATAATAATAATAATAATAATAATAATAATATTCCCCAAAGCTGGTGTTATCCATGATGAAATATCCACCCAGGTTATCAGTCCCTTGTTAGATTTACTGACAAAAATATCAAATTAACGTTGACCTGATACTTGACGGTAGTGAGCCTAGAAAAATGAACCATGTTAGTCTCCCCATTGTTTTATGTATGTAATAGTCACCCCATTGTTTTATGTATTAGTTACCCCATTGATTTCATTCTCACACGTTAAAACTTTATAAACCACATGGGTTTAGCGTTTAGTTTTGTTTATTATGCAGCGCTGTATGACCCAACCATCGTATATAAAGGCTGAATCATATATACAGGGTTCATACAACGCCTGCGAACTGGAAGGTAGGTTTAATCCAAGGAAAGGGAGGGGGGAAGAAACTCCAATTCCTCGGATTAAGAATCCCTTCACCGGCATCAAGGCAGCAAAGGAAGAAGTATCAAGAGAGGAGGACAGAGTGAGTCCTCAGCATCTTTGTCTAAAGGTAAAAACGTCTTGGTCGCGATTGAAAGGTTTTACTCGGGATTTACTACTCTCCAAACGCGATTTTTTTTTTCACTTCCTCCTTGCTGGGTGAATGGTGGATGTAACGATCCCTCGGATAAACGAAAGATTCCTTTAACCCACTGGACGAATTAATTTATCTTTCCTCGCCGAGGCTCTCAAGGACTCTTGCGTGAGACTCACACATCTAGTTCATCACTGAGTCTGGTTTAGTTTATTGTATACCCAATGTCCATCCTAAGGACTGTAGGAGCTAGTTTATTGTATACCCCATGTTTACCCTGTGAAATGTAGTGGCTAGTTTGTTGCATAGCCTATGGACGGTAGTAGTTAGTATACTGTGTACCCCATATCCCTCCTATGGACGGTAGTAGTTAGTTTACTGTGTACCTAATATCCATCCTATGCACGGTAGTAGTTAGTTTACTGTGTACCTCATATCCATCCTATGGACGGTAGTAGTTAGTTTACTGTGCACCTAATATCCATCCTATGGACGGTAGTAGTTAGTTTACTGTGCACCTAATATCCATCCTATGGACAGTAGTAGTTAGTTTACTGTGTACCTCATATCCATCCTATGGACGGTAGTAGTTACTTTACTGTGTACCGCATATCCATCCTATGGACGGTAGTAGTTAGTTTACTGTGCACCTAATATCCATCCTATGGACGGTAGTAGTTACTTTACTGTGTACCGCATGTCCATCCTATGGACGGTAGTAGTTAGCTTACTGTGAACCTAATATCCATCCTATGGACGGTAGTAGTTAGTTTACTGTCACCTAATATCCATCCTTTGGACGGTAGTAGTTAGTTTACTGTGCACCTAATATCCATCCTTTGGACGGTAGTAGTTAGTTTACTGTGCACCTAATATCCATCCTTTGGACGGTAGTAGTTAGTTTACTGTGCACCTAATATCCATCCTTTGGACGGTAGTAGATAGTTTACTGTGTACCTAATATCCATCCTATGGACGGTAGTAGTTAGTTTACTGTGTACCTCATATCCATCCTATATACGGTAGTAGTTAGTTTACTGTGTACCTCATATCCATCCTATGGACGGTAGTAGTTACTTTACTGTGTACCGCATATCCATCCTATGGACGGTAGTAGTTAGTTTACTGTGTACCGCATATCCATCCTATGGACGGTAGTAGTTAGCTTACTGTGAACCTAATATCCATCCTATGGACGGTAGTAGTTAGTTTACTGTGCACCTAATATCCATCCTATGGACGGTAGTAGTTAGTTTACTGTGCACCTAATATCCATCCTTTGGACGGTAGTAGTTAGTTTACTGTGTACCTCATATCCATCCTATGGACGGTAGTAGTTACTTTACTGTGCACCTAATATCCATCCTATGGACGGTAGCACAAGAACATTGGGATACACCAAGTACTTAGAAATTAAACTCGACTGAAAGTCGTTATTGTGTAAAATTCTATGAACTCTTTATAGTCTATGTCATGTATAGAGAGAGATGCTCTTTGTTTTATAGAGTAATATAGCTGACTTTGTTATTTTATTGAGAGTAATGATGCCAATCATTATTAATGGTACAAGAATTTTTCTTAAATTAAGTATATTATGGTAAGATGTGTTTTGTAATGACCTAATGAACTGTCACAGACAGCGTGTGTGTGTGTGTGTGTGTGTGTGTGTGTGTGTGTGTGTGTGTGTGTGTGTGTGTGTGTGTGTATGTGTGTTTATTTCAAAGCCCAGCCTTATCTAAGGAATACTACCACACCCCAACTTCCCAGGATGCGACCCACACCAGGTACCTGCTAGGTGGACTGGGACAGCAAGTGTAATGAACCACGTCCACCGTGTCCACACGTGTCGGGGATCAAACCACGGACACTCAGTATGTGACCTGAGTTCGTTGCCAACCGAGCCACGGAACACGTTTCTCTCTCTCTCTCTCTCTCTCTCTCTCTCTCTCTCTCTCTCTCCTCTCTCTCTCTCTCTCTCTCTCTCTCTCTCTCTCTCCTCTCTCTCGTCTCTGTCTCGTCTCTGTCTCTGTCTCTGTCTCTGTCTCTGTCTCTCGCTCTCTCTCTCTCTCTCCTCTCTCTCTCTCTCTCTCTCTCTCTCTCTCTCTCCTTTATCCTTCCATTTCATCTCGCTAGATGGCTCCCAGCTGGCGTCTGCTGGACGTAGACAGGTGGTACATCAGTCACCTGATTAATACTTACATCACTGTGTATCCTCATACATTTTTTTCCCACGACCTCAATGATGTCAATTTATTTCCAGAAACTGCAATCTTGCTGCAAGAGACTCGACTCATATACACATTCTACCTACCTTCCTTTATTTATCGCATTTCCTGCTTCCTCTCATCAGTTTCTTTATTTCCTCTCTCTTTAATTTCCACCCTTCCCTTTCTTCCCCCTTCCTCTCCATCTCCCACTATTCCCTTTTTCCTATCCCTCTCCCGTTTCTCTTTCTTTTTCCTGTTCCTTTGATGAATAACTATCGTTCTTCCGACTCAGTGCCTCAGTACAAGACACCCCTTCCCTTTTCCCCTCCCTTCTAACCCCCTTCCATCCCTCTTACCTCCTTCCCCTACCTTCCTTTCATTTCTCTAGCCCCCCTGCCCTAGCCCCTAGCGCCATAGCCCCCTAGCACACCCTTTGACAGAAATCCTCATCAGCTTGACACATAAACGTGCCTGCAACAAGCACTTCCGGATCCCTATGAGCCTGTTGACACCTGTTGTGTAAGCTCCTGGTGTTCCTTACCGTTGATGTTGCTCGTGTCATTACCGTTGGTTGCTTTCCTGTTGTTCTTTACCACTGTTATTGTATTTCTGTTGTTTCTTGCCGTTGGTTATCTTCTCGTCCTTACGGTAAGTGCTTTCCTGTTCTTCCTTTTCCGTTAGTGTTGCTGCTATTGTTCTCCTGTTGGTCCCGTTGTGGGTAGCTGACCTAACCATTAGGGTAGTGAAGTCTGGGGCGTTGTTGGTGGTGATGACAGTGATGATGATGAATGAGGAGGAGCAGGTGGTGCAGCAGCAGGTGGTGCAGCAGCAGGTGGTGCAGCAGCAGGTGGTGCAGCAGCAGCAGAAGCAGCAACAGCAATAGAAGGAGCAGAAGCAGGTAGGTGAAAATAGCAACTGGTTATGAAACACAAAATAATATGGCACACACACTTACGCCTAAATAATATATATATATATATATATATTATATATATATATATATATTATAATATATATATATATATTTTTATATATATATATATATATATATATATATATATGCCAACCTGCAGGGGTTCTGATTGACTATTAATATTGTTTGCCTAGCTTAGAATACTGACATATGCGGTATTATCCCTGTTTTTCACTCTGTGTCAACCAGGTGTTGTTCCTGTTTTTCACTCTGTGTCAACCAGGTGTTGTTCCTGTTCTTCACTCTGTGTCAACCAGGTTTGTTCCTGTTCTTCACTCTGTGTCAACCAGGTGTTGTTCCTGTTCTTCACTCTGTGTCAACCAGGTGTTGTTCCTGTTTTTCACTCTGTGTCAACCAGGTGTTGTTCCTGTTTTTCACTCTGTGTCAACCAGGTGTTGTTCCTGTTCTTCACTCTGTGTCAACCAGGTGTTGTTCCTGTTCTTCACTCTGTGTCAACCAGGTGTTGTACCTGTTCTTCTCTCTGTGTCAACCAGGTTGTTGTTCCTGTTCTTCACTCTGTGTCAACCAGGTGTTGTTCCTGTTCTTCACTCTGTGTCAACCAGGTGTTGTTCCTGTTCTTCTCTCTGTGTCAACCAGGTGTTGTTCCTGTTCTTCACTCTGTGTCAACCAGGTGTTGTTCCTGTTCTTCACTCTGTGTCAACCAGGTGTTGTTCCTGTTCTTCACTCTGTGTCAACCGGGTGTTTTTCCTGTTCTTCACTCTGTGTCAACCAGGTGTTGTTCCTGTCTTCACTCTGTGTCAACCAGGTGTTGTTCCCTGTTCTCACTCTGTGTCAACCAGGTGTTGTTCCTGTTCTTCACTCTGTGTCAACCAGGTGTTGTTCCTGTTTTTTCACTCTGTGTCAACCAGGTGTTGTTCCTGTTTTTCACTCTGTGTCAAACCAGGTGTTGTTCCTGTTCTTCACTCTGTGTCAACCAGGTGTTGTCCTGTTCTTCACTCTGTGTCAACCAGGTGTTGTTCCTGTTCTTCACTCTGTGTCAACCAGGTGTTTTTTCCTGTTCTTCACTCTGTGTCAACAGGTGTTGTTCCTGTTTTTCACTCTGTGTCAACCAGGTGTTGTTCCTGTTTTTCACTCTGTGTCAACCAGGTGTTGTTCCTGTTCTTCACTCTGTGTCAACCAGGTGTTGTTCCTGTTTTTCACTCTGTGTCAACCAGGTGTTGTTCCTGTTCTTCACTCTGTGTCAACCAGGTGTTGTTCCTGTTTTTCACTCTGTGTCAACCAGGTGTTGTACCTGTTCTTCACTCTGTGTCAACCAGGTGTTGTTCCTGTTCTTCACTCTGTGTCAACCAGGTGTTGCTCCTGTTCTTCACTCTGTGTCAACCAGTGTTGTTCCTGTTCTTCACTCTGTGTCAACCAGGTGTTGTTCCTGTTCTTCACTCTGTGTCAACCAGGTGTTGTTCCTGTTCTTCACTCTGTGTCAACCAGGTGTTGTTCCTGTTCTTCACTCTGTGTCAACCAGGTTTTGTTCCTGTTCTTCACTCTGTGTCAACCAGGTGTTGTTCCTGTTTCTTCACTCTGTGTCAACCAGGTGTTGTTCCTGTTCTTCACTCTGTGTCAACCAGGTGTTGTTCCTGTTTTTCACTCTGTGTCAACCAGGTGTTGTTTCCTGTTCTTCACTCTGTGTCAACCAGGTTTGTACCTGTTCTTCACTCTGTGTCAACCAGGTGTTGTTTTCCTGTTCTTCACTCTGTGTCAACCAGGTGTTGTTCCTGTTTTTCACTCTGTGTCAACCAGGTGTTGTTCCTTTTTTTTCACTCTGTGTCAACCAGGTGTTGTTCCTGTTCTTCACTCTGTGTCAACCAGGTGTTGTTCCTGTTCTTCACTCTGTGTCAACCAGGTGTTGTTCCTGTTCTTCACTCTGTGTCAACCAGGTGTTGTTCCTGTTCTTCACTCTGTGTCAACCAGGTGTTGTTCCTGTTTTTCACTCTGTGTCAACCAGGTGTTGTTCCTGTTTTTCACTCTGTGTCAACCAGGTGTTGTTCCTGTTCTTCACTCTGTGTCAACCAGGTGTTGTTCCTGTTTTTCACTCTGTGTCAACCAGGTGTTGTTCCTGTTCTTCACTCTGTGTCAACCAGGTGTTGTTCCTGTTTTTCACTCTGTGTCAACCAGGTGTTGTACCTGTTCTTCACTCTGTGTCAACCAGGTGTTGTTCCTGTTCTTCACTCTGTGTCAACCAGGTGTTGCTCCTGTTCTTCACTCTGTGTCAACCAGTGTTTGTTCCTGTTCTTCACTCTGTGTCAACCAGGTGTTGTTCCTGTTCTTCACTCTGTGTCAACCAGGTGTTGTTCCTGTTCTTCACTCTGTGTCAACCAGGTGTTGTTCCTGTTCTTCACTCTGTGTCAACCAGGGGTTTTTTCCTGTTCTTCACTCTGTGTCAACCGGGTGTTGTTCCTGTTCTTCACTCTGTGTCAACCAGGTGTTGTTCCTGTTCTTCACTCTGTGTCAACCAGGTGTTGTTCCTGTTTTTCACTCTGTGTCAACCAGGTGTTGTTCCTGTTCTTCACTCTGTGTCAACCAGGTGTTGTTCCTGTTCTTCACTCTGTGTCAACCAGGTGTTGTTCCTGTTCTTCACAAGTAGTTTCTCATCTTATATTTTGCTTTTGTACGTGGAAAAGGCGATAGCCATGAACTACCACTGCTACTACTATTACTACTACTACTACTTCTATCACTACTACTACCACTACTACACTACTAGTACTACCACTACTACTATTACTACTACTACTACTACTACTACTACTACTTCTATCACTACTACTACCACTACTATACTACTACTACTACTACTACTACTACTACTACTACTACTACTACTTCTATCACTACTACTACCACTACTACTACTATACTACTAATACTACTACTACTACTACTACTACTACTACTACTACTACTACTACTACTCCTACTACTACTACTTCTATCACTACTACTACCACTA
>NC_069408.1:44554253-44581753 GCF_026875155.1 Cherax quadricarinatus | reverse complement strand
CTGCGCTCATTGAGAAGGAGTTCTTAAAAAAATAATATTAATATAGCGTAATTCAATACAAAATCATAGAATAGAGATAAAAAGGTTATTAACTTATGATGTAGATATTGCCATTGCTGGTTGCTAAGGTGACCCATAACAGTTCAAGCTTCAGGGACCCAAAAATGTAGGTCCCCCACTGTGTTGTGATGTGTTATTGACGTGGGAGGCTGGGGATGTAGGGTGTTGACTACGGGAAGTAAGTGGGAGCAAGTGCTAGTGGGATGTTGACATGTAAAGAGAGTTTCAGTGGTAAGTTGGGGTGCTGCTGTAATTTCAGTGGTAACTGAGCTGGTGTAGTTTCAGTGGTGAATTGGGATGCTGGTGTAGTTTCAGTGGGATGCGATGGAAATGAGTGTTGATATTCTTTTATTAAGCAAAATTGGATATATCTGCAGTGTGCTGCTACTCTCTTCAACATGACAGTCACAGAGGAATCGAAACGTGTTGATTCCCTGTCATCTTACGTCACACAAGATGAGCGTCACACATCAAGCGAAGAAATGTGTCATTCTGAGCTGGAAGTCTCCAGATGGGCGATGAGGAAGCCGTCACTACCTACTACCTCTTGTTCTTCCTCTCATGGTCCCGTCCCTGTCCCCCTCGCCTATATACATGGTCCCCCTCGCCTATATAAATGGTCCAAGTAATATGGACGGGCTATTTCTGTAAATTACAGTGCATCTGTCTTATTGGATCACCGCTAGTTATCTCTAACCAGCTTAATGTATAATTCGCAGATATCTCTAGCTAGGTGTCGTTTCTTAAATCCACAGAGAAGGGTGGAACATTTAGACCCTATTTCCACGAGTTTAGGTTACTTCATTAGTTAGGTGGAGTAGAGGGAACCACGTACTGGACAGCAGCTGCCAGTCCCAGCCATTATTTCCTAGCTAGGTGAGCGACGTTCAAAGACTCACTGGGAATATGCAGCAGCCTCTGGTCTCCAGACATTTAAAACTATCTTTGGAATTTATGCAGACACACACAGAGGAGCATTTAACTACTGAAAGCACGCTCGTATACTCTGCGTTATCTATGGGCCCCATTATTTCCCAGTGAATTTGCACTCGCGTAAAGACACACACACACACACACACACACACACACACACACACACAACACACACAATTAGGTGAGTACAGTGGAGGCAGGATCCATACATAACTTAAAGAAGAAGTATGATAAAGCCCTTGGAGCAGGAAGAGAGTAGACCTAGTAGCGACCAACAAAGTGGTGGGGCCAGGAGCTGTGAATCGGCCCCTGTAACCACAAATAGGTGGGTACACACACACACACATACATGGCAGGGTGGATAGGGGAAGGACACGATAACGACATATAAAAATACTGAGAGGAATTGTCCGGGTGGATAGGGACAGGATGTTCCAGAGATTAGACATAGCAACAAAAAGACACACTGGAAAGTTGAAAACTCAGGTGAGTCACAAGGATATATTTCTTCAGTCATAAAGTTGTCAGGAAGTGGAACACTCTGGAGGGTGATGTAGTGGAGGTAGGATCCATACATAGCTTTAAGAAGAGATACGACGAAGCTCTTGGAGCAGCGACAGAGTGAACCTAGTAGCGACCAGCGAAGAGGCGGGGCTAGGAGCTGTGACTTGACCCTTTGAACCACAAATAGGTGAATACACACACACCATAAAAAGAAAGCAAGAGAGAAAAGGTTGAGTAAACTCTCTCTTCCTCGATTGTATTTGATACAACATAATACAAGAATCTGTTTTATTCAACAAAGAGCAAACAGAAGCAATGGGGAAAGTGCTGAAGAGGATACAAGAATACCTAGCAATGTAGATGAGTACTTCAGAGAACCGACAAGTTGATAAATTAGACACATGGGCAACACTTGGGTATGAAAGATACATGGGCAACACTTGGGTATGAAAGATACATGTGCAACACTTGGGTATGAAAGATACATGGGCAACACTTGGGTATGAAAGACACACTGGCAACACTTGGGTATGAAAGACACATGTGCAACACTTGGACATGAAAGACACATGGGCAACACTTGGGTATGAAAGACACATGGGCAACACTTGGGTATGAAAGACACATGGGCAACACTTGGGTATGAAAGACACATGGGCAACACTTGGGTATAAAGACACACTGGCAACACTTGGTATGAAAGACACATGTGCAACACTTGGTATGAAAGACACATGTGCAACACTTGGGTATGAAAGACATATGGGCAACACTTGGACATGAAAGACACATGGGCAACACTTGGGTATGAAAGACACATGGGCAACACTTGGGTATGAAGACACATGGGCAACACTTGGTATGAAAGACACATGGGCAACACTTGGGTATGAAAGACACATGGGCAACACTTGGGTATGAAAGACACATGGGCAAACACTTGGGTATGAAAGACACATGGGCAACACTTGGGTATGAAAGATACATGGGCAACACTTGGGTATGAAAGATACATGGGCAACACTTGGGTATGAAAGACACATGGGCAACACTTGGGTATGAAGACACATGGGCAACACTTGGGTATGAAAGACACATGGGCAACACTTGGGTATGAAAGACACATGTGCAACACTTGGGTATGAAAGACACATGGGCAACACTTGGGTATGAAAGATACATGGGCAACACTTGGGTATGAAAGACACATGGGCAAACACTTGGGTTTGAAAGACACATGGGCAACACTTGGGTATGAAAGACACATGGGCAACACTTGGGTATGAAAGACACATGGGCAACAACTTGGTTTGAAAGACACATGGCAACACTTGGGTATGAAAGATACATGGGCAACACTTGGGTATGAAAGACACATGGGCAACACTTGGGTATGAAAGACACATGGGCAACACTTGGGTATGAAAGACACATGGGCAACACTTGGGTATGAAAGACACATGGGCAACACTTGGGTTTGAAAGACACATGGGCAACACTTGGGTTTGAAAGACACATGGCAACACTTGGGTATGAAAGACACATGTGCAACACTTGGGTATGAAAGACACATGTGCAACACTTGGGTATGAAAGACACATGGGCAACACTTGGACATGAAAGACACATGGGCAACACTTGGGTATGAAAGACACATGGGCAACACTTGGGTATGAAAGACACATGGGCAACACTTGGGTATGAAAGATACATGGCAACACTTGGGTATGAAAGACACATGGGCAACACTTGGGTATGAAAGACACATGGGCAACACTTGGGTATGAAAGACACATGGGCAACACTTGGTATGAAAGACACATGGGCAACACTTGGGTATGAAAGATACATGGGCAACACTTGGGTATGAAAGATACATGGGCAACACTTGGGTATGAAAGACACATGGGCAACACTTGGGTATGAAAGACACATGGGCAACACTTGGGTATGAAAGACACATGGGCAACACTTGGGTATGAAAGACACATGGGCAACACTTGGGTATGAAAGACACATGGCAACACTTGGGTATGAAAGATACATGGGCAACACTTGGGTATGAAAGATACATGGGCAACACTTGGGTATGAAAGACACATGGGCAACACTTGGGTATGAAAGACACATGGGCAACACTTGGGTATGAAAGACACATGGGCAACACTTGGGTTTGAAAGACACATGGGCAACACTTGGGTATGAAAGATACATGGGCAACACTTGGGTATGAAAGACACATGGCAACACTTGGGTATGAAAGACACATGGGCAACACTTGGGTATGAAAGACACATGGGCAACACTTGGGTATGAAAGACACATGGGCAACACTTGGGTTTGAAAGACACATGGGCAACACTTGGGTTTGAAAGACACATGGGCAACAACTTGGGTATGAAAGACACATGGCAACACTTGGTATGAAAGACACATGGGCAACACTTGGGTATGAAAGATACATGGGCAACACTTGGGTATGAAAGACACATGGGCAACACTTGGGTTTGAAAGACACATGGGAAACACTTGGGTATGAAAGATACATGGGCAACACTTGGGTATGAAAGACACATGGGCAACACTTGGGTATGAAAGATACATGGACAACACTTGGGTATGAAAGACACATGGCAACACTTGGTTTGAAAGACACATGGGAAACACTTGGGTATGAAAGATACATGGGCAACACTTGGGTATGAAAGACACATGGGCAACACTTGGGTATGAAAGACACATGGGCAACACTTGGGTATGAAAGACACATGGGCAACACTTGGGTTTGAAAGATACATGGGCAACACTTGGGTATGAAAGACACATGGACAACACTTGGTATGAAAGACACATGGACAACACTTGGGTTTGAAAGATACATGGCAACACTTGGGTATGAAAAACATGGACAAACACTTGGGTATGAAAGACACATGGACAACACTTGGACATGAAAGACACATGGGCAACACTTGGGTTTGAAAGACACATGGGCAACACTTGGGTATGAAAGACACTTGGACAACACTTGGGTTTGAAAGACACATGGGCAACACTTGGTATGAAAGACACATGGGCAACACTTGGGTATGAAAGACACATGGCAACACTTGGGTATGAAAGACACATGGGCAACACTTGGGTATGAAAGACACATGGGCAAACTTGGGTATGAAAGACACATGGGCAACACTTGGGTATGAAAGACACATGGCAACACTTGGGTTTGAAAGACACATGGGCAACACTTGGGTATGAAAGACACATGTGCAACACTTGGGTATGAAAGACACATGTGCAACACTTGGGTATGAAAAACACATGGGAAACACTTGGGTATGAAAAACACATGGGCAACACTTGGGTATGAAAGACACATGGGCAACACTTGGGTTTGAAAGACACATGGGCAACACTTGGGTATGAAAGACACATGGGAAACACTTGGGTATGAAAGGACACATGGGCAACACTTGGGTATGAAAGATACATGGGCAACACTTGGACATGAAAGACACATGGGCAACACTTGGGTATGAAAGACACATGGGCAACACTTGGGTATGAAAGATACATGGGCAACACTTGGACATGAAAGACACATGGGCAACACTTGGGTTTGAAAGACACATGGGCAACACTTGGGTATGAAAGACACATGGCAACACTTGGTATGAAAGACACATGGGCAACACTTGGGTATGAAAGACACATGGGCAACACTTGGACATGAAAGACACATGGGCAACACTTGGGTATGAAAGACACATGGCAACACTTGGACATGAAAGACACATGGGCAACACTTGGGTATGAAAGACACATGGGCAACACTTGGACATGAAAGACACATGGGCAACACTTGGGTATGAAAGACACATGGGCAACACTTGGGTATGAAAGACACATGGGCAACACTTGGGTTTGAAAGACACATGGGCAAACACTTGGGTTTGAAAGACACAGAGGCAACACTTGGGTTTGAAAGACACATGGGCAACACTTGGTATGAAAGACACATGGGCAACACTTGGGTATGAAAGACACATGGGCAACACTTGGGTATGAAAGATACATGGCAACACTTGGGTATGAAAGACACATGGGCAACACTTGGGTTTGAAAGACACATGGCAACACTTGGGTATGAAAGACACATGGGCAACACTTGGGTATGAAAGACACATGGGCAACACTTGGGTATGAAAGACACATGGGCAACACTTGGGTATGAAAGACACATGGGCAACACTTGGGTATGAAAGACACATGGGCAACACTTGGGTATGAAAGACACATGGGCAACACTTGGGTTTGAAAGACACATGGGCAACACTTGGGTATGAAAGACACATGGGCAACACTTGGGTATGAAAGATACATGGGCAACACTTGGGTATGAAAGACACATGTGCAACACTTGGGTATGAAAGACACATGTGCAACACTTGGGTATGAAAAACACATGGGCAACTCTTGGGTATCTTTAATCAGGAAACGTTTCGCCACACAGTGGCTTCATCAGTCCATACCTAACGAAGAGAAGGCAGAGGTTGATGGTAAAAAAAAAGGTGAAGGAGAGGGCACCTGTGACGACTGGTCTTCCCCAAGGATCAGTGCTTGGATCTCTGATGATCTTTATACAGGTAAATGACCTACCGGAGGAAACTGAATCCTATGTATCAGTGTTTTTGCAGACGATGTAGGTTTCATAAGGATATTACTCACGAAATCGTAATGACACGATTACAAACAAACCATACCACGGGTGGGGTTTGAACCAGCGGTCAGAGAGTCTCAAAACTCTAGATCGTCGCGTTAGCCACAGGGCAAGCTAGCTTCAGTAAGATTCATCCAACTAGGTATATTTCTACACCATAGGAAGGTTAGCATAGGCACCACCCGTGGTATGGTTTGTTTGCAACTGTGTCAGTACGATTTCGAGAGTCATGTTGACGGCTTTGAAGGGACCTGAGCTAGAGTTCGTCACGGCCACGCTAGCGGGAGATTCGTCTGTAAAAACTTGCATTTGTGGTCACAGTGGTGCCTATGGTAACCTTCCTATGGTGTAGAAATATACCTAGTTGGATGAATCTTATTGTGGCTAGCTGGTCCAGTGGTTAACGCGACGGTCTGGAGTTTTGAGACTCTCTGAGCGCGGGTTCAAACCCCACCCGTGGTATGGTTTGTTTATGAGGACATTAACAACCAGATAAGATCCGGACAGGTTCGAAGACTAATTGGTTGTTCGAGTAGTCAGGAAAATGGCTGTTTAAATTCAATCCCTACAAAGTAACGAGAACAGCAGAGGGGGTGAGAAGAGCGGACACGGAACACAGCTTACGTATGACGTTGCAAACAACACAAAGGGAGGAAAAATTATGGCAATAAATACAGCACAAAGTATATCACCTAAAACACATATCAACAATTTAAAACAAAAATCTGGAGCCATCTTGATCAATATCTTAAAAACAGAGAAGATACCAAAGTTTGCAGTAAGATTATTATCACGACTAAAGGAAATGGACTACGAAGAGAGACTGGGGGACCAGGAGGTATATGATCATGACATACAAAATACACGGAGGATTAGTCAGGGTGAATATAGGGACAGACTGCTGTACAATGCCAGGAGAGGGAGCCAAGGATCATAAATACTAACTAATGGAGCAGATGAGCTATTGAGATTTTAGGAAGTGCTTTTTCAGTTTCGGGTTAGTGAACAGATAGAACGCATCGAACCATAAGACAGTAAAAACCAACACAATACACAGTTTCAAGAGCGAGTATGATCAGGAACTGGAGACTAGAGATAAGTATTACCTGTCGATGGGAGCTGTGAATCGACCCCCTGAAAAACTTAACTAGGTGAGTACACTCACGCACGCAGTTAACTAGTAACACACACACCCAAACAAGATTTCCAAGTTAGCTTCGTGTGCATGCGTGCGTGTGTTTTTTGAAAGCACACACACACGCACGCTCATGCATAAAGACGGGGAGACGCACACAGACATACGTCTCGGCCAAGAAGACTAGGTAAGAGCATTTGTCTCACGAAGGCTCTTAAGAAACGCTACAAGGAGAATTTTGGAAGCCCCGCTATCTTACTAGTGAGTAAATTTAGTGAGATTACACAGACACGTAATGGGTCCTGAGCCCTGACCTGCCACTCCATCTCTGGCTAGTGAAAGGTGAGAACTTTCACACTCGTCTGGGACTATTTATTGAGGAAACGTTTCGCCAGCCAGTGGCTTCATCAGTCCCATACAGAGAAGAACGGCGGAAGATATGGAGGAGTTTCATGTAATCAGTCTCTCAGCCTGGAGTCGATGTTACAATCGCTTGAAACCGACTGAAGAAGTCTGCTTCGAAGGCGAAATGTGTCGCTAAAACAGATACCTGTGTGTCGCACATGTAACTAAATGGGCATAAATAGACCGATAAACACTGCTTAATGACACGAAGAAAATAAAACAGAAGATATAACAAGAAGTATTGCATATTTCGATTTAAAACTGAGCCCTCTTTAACACACGAGAAATTTGGATGCAAGTCGAAATATTTAGAGATCATATTTTGTCTAATTTTCTCCACGTGGGCTTGTTTGGGACACTGACAGCCGTATAACACTGACAGCTGTACAACACTGACAGGTGTACACCACTGACAGGTGTACAACACTGACAGCCGTACAACACTGACAGCCATACAACACTGACAGGTGTACAACACTGTCAGCCGTACAATACTGACAGCCGTACAACACTGACAGCCGTATAACACTGACAGCAGCACAACACTGACAGGTGTACAACACTGACAGGTGTACAACACTGACAGGTGTACAACACTGACAGCCGTACAACACTGACAGCCATACAACACTGACAGGTGTACAACACTGTCAGCCGTACAATACTGACAGCCGTACAACACTGACAGCCGTACAACACTGACAGCAGTACAACGCTGACAGTCGTACAACACTGACAGATATACGACACTGACAGGCGTACATCACTGACAGCCGTACAACACTGACAGGCGTACAACACTGACAGTCGTACAACACTGACAGTCGTACAACACTGACAGCCGTACGACACTGACAGGCGTACAACACTGACAGCCGTACAACACTGACAGGCGTACAACACTGATAGCCGTACGACACTGACAGCCGTACAACACTGAGAGCTGTACAACACTGACAGCCGTACGACACTGACATGCGTACAATACTGACAGCTGTACAACACTGACAGCTGTACAACACTGACAGCTGTACAACACTGACAGCTGTACAACACTGACAGGCGTACAACACTGACAGTCGTACAACACTGACAGCCGAACGACACTGACAGGCGTACAACACTGACAGGCGTACAACACTGACAGCCGTACGACACTGACAGGCGTACAACACTAACAGGCGTACAACACTGACAGCCGTACGACACTGACAGGCGTACAACACTGACAGGCGTACAACACTGACAGTCGTACAACACTGACAGCCGTACGACACTGACAGGCGTACAACACTGACAGGCGTACAACACTGACAGGCGTACAACACTGACAGCCGTACAACACTGACAGCCGTACAACACTGACAGGCGTACAACACTGACAGTCGTACAACACTGACAGGCGTACAACACTGACAGTCGTACAACACTGACAGTCGTACAACACTGACAGTCGTACAACACTGACAGTCGTACAACACTGACAGCCGTACAACACGGACAGCCGTGCAACACTGACAGTCGTACAACACTGACAGCCGTACAACACGGACAGCCGTACAACACTGACAGTCGTACAACACTGACAGTCGTACAACACTGACAGGCGTACAACACTGACAGTCGTACAACACTGACAGGCGTACAACACTGACAGTCGTATAACACTGACAGTCGTACAACACTGACAGGCATACAACACTGAGAGTCGTACAACACTGACAGACGTACAACACTGACAGTCGTACAACACTGACAGTCGTACAACACTGACAGGCGTACAACACTGACAGTCGTACAACACTGACAGGCGTACAACACTGACAGCCGTACAACACTGACAGCCGTATAACTCTGACAGTCGTACAACACTGACAGCCGTACAACACGGACAGCCGTACAACACTGACAGTCGTACAACACTGACAGTCGTACAACACTGACAGGCGTACAACACTGACAGTCGTACAACACTGACAGGCGTACAACACTGACAGTCGTACAACACTGACAGCCGTACGACACTGACAGGCGTACAACACTGACAGGCGTACAACACTAACAGGCGTACAACACTGACAGCCGTACAACACTGACAGCCGTACAACACTGACAGGCGTACAACACTGACAGTCGTACAACACGGACAGCCGTACAACACTGACAGTCGTACAACACTGACAGCCGTACAACACGGACAGCCGTACAACACTGACAGTCGTACAACACTGACAGTCGTACAACACTGACAGTCGTACAACACTGACAGTCGTACAACACTGACAGTCGTACAACACTGACAGTCGTACAACACTGACAGGCGTACAACACTGACAGTCGTACAACACTGACAGTCGTACAACACTGACAGTCGTACAACACTGACAGTCGTACAACACTGACAATCGTACAACACTGACAGGCGTACAACACTGACAGCCGTACAACACTGACAGCCGTACAACACTGACAGCCGTACAACACTGACAGCCGTACAACACTGACAGCCGTACAACACTGACAGCCGTACAACACTGACAGCCGTACAAGTTTTACATTTAATGCACCCAAAAATTATGTACACAGACTGAGTACACAAACTAACACACTACTGAGGCTGAGTACACAGGCTGAGTACACAAAGTAACACACTACTAAAGCTGAGTACACAGGCTGAGTACACAAACTAACACACTACTGACGCTGAGTACACAGACTAAGTACACAAACTAACACACTACTGAGGCTGAGTACACAAACTGAGTACACAAACTAACACACTACTAAAGCTGAGTACACAGGCTGAGTACACAAACTAACACACTACTGAGGCTGAGTACACAGGCTGAGTACACAAACTAACACACTACTGAGGCTGAGTACACAGGCTGAGTACACAAACTAACACACTACTGAGGCTGAGTACACAGGCTGAGTACACAAAGTAACACACTACTAAAGCTGAGTACACAGGCTGAGTACACAAACTAACACACTACTGACGCTGAGTACACAGACTAAGTACACAAACTAACACACTACTGAGGCTGAGTACACAGGCTGAGTACACAAACTAACACACTACTGAGGCTGAGTACACAGGCTGAGTACACAAACTAACACACTACTGAGGCTGAGTACACAGGCTGAGTACACAAAGTAACACACTACTAAAGCTGAGTACACAGGCTGAGTACACAAACTAACACACTACTGACGCTGAGTACACAGACTAAGTACACAAACTAACACACTACTGAGGCTGAGTACACAAACTGAGTACACAAACTAACACACTACTAAAGCTGAGTACACAGGCTGAGTACACAAACTAACACACTACTGAGGCTGAGTACACAGGCTGAGTACACAAACTAACACACTACTGACGCTGAGTACACAGTCTGAGTACACAAACTAACACACTACTGACGCTGAGTACACAGACTGAGTACACAAACTAACACACTACTGAGGCTGAGTACACAGACTGAGTACACAAACTAACACACTACTAAAGCTGAGTACACAGGCTGAGTACACAAACTAACACACTACTGAGGCTGAGAACACAGGCTGAGTACACAAATTAACACACTACTGAGGCTGAGTACACAAACTGAGTACACAAACTAACACATTACTGAGACCCAGTACACAAACTAACACATTACTGAGACCCAGTACACAGACTGAGTACATAAACTAACACACTACTGAGGCTGAGTACACAGACTGAGTACACAAACTAACACATTACTGAGGCTGAGTACATAAACTAACACACTACTGAGGCTGAGTACACAGACTGAGTACACAAACTCACTACTGAGACCGGGTACACAGACTGAGTACACAAACTAACACACTACTGACGCCGAGTATACAGACTGAGTACACAAACTAACACACTACTGAGGCTGAGTACACAGACTGAGTACACAAACTAATACACTACTGAGACCGGGTACACACACTGAGTACACAAATTAACACACTACTGAGACTGGGAACACAGACTGAGTACACAAACTAGCACACTACTGAGGCTGAGTACATAAACTAACACACTACTGAGGCTGAGTACACAGACTGAGTACACAAACTCACTACTGAGACCGGGTACACAGACTGAGTACACAAACTCACTACTGAGACCGGGTACACAGACTGAGTACACAAACTAACACACTACTGAGACCGGGTACACAGACTGAGTACACAAACTAACACACTACTGAGACCGGGTACACAGACTGAGTACACAAACTAACACACTACTGAGACTGGGAACACAGACTGAGTACACAAACTAACACACTACTGAGACCGGGTACACAGACTGAGTACACAAACTAACACACTACTGAGACCGGGTACACAGACTGAGTACACAAACTAACACACTACTGAGGCTGAGTACACAGACTGAGTACACAAACTAACACACTACTGGGGCTGGGTACACAGGCTGAGTACACAAACTGAATACACAAACTAACACAATACTGAGGCTGAGTACACAAACTGAGTACACAAACTAACACACTACTGAGGCTGAGCACACAAACCGAGTACACAAACTAACACACTACTGAGGCTGAGTACACAGACTGAGTACACAAACTAACACACTACTGAGGCTGGGTACACAGAGTACACAAAGTGAGTACACAAACTAGCACAATACTGAGGCTGAGTACACAAACTGAGTACACAAACTAACACACTACTGAGGCTGGGTACAAAGAGGACACAAACTAACACACTACTGAGACCGAATACACAGACTGAGTACACAAACTAACACACTACTGAGACCGAATACACAGACTGAGTAACACAAACAAACACACTACTGAGACCGAATACACAGACTGAGTACACAAACTAACACACTACTGAGACCGAATACACAGACTGAGTACACAAACTAACACACTACTGAGACCGAATACACAGACTGAGTACACAAACTAACACACTACTGAGACCGAATACACAGACTGAGTACACAAACTAACACACTACTGAGACCGAATACACAGACTGAGTACACAAACTAACACACTACTGAGACCGAATACACAGACTGAGTACACAAACTAACACACTACTGAGACCGAATACACAGACTGAGTACACAAACTAACACACTACTGAGACCGAATACACAGACTGAGTACACAAACTAACACACTACTGAGACCGAATACACAGACTGAGTACACAAACTAACACACTACTGAGACCGAATACACAGACTGAGTACACAAACTAACAAACTACTGAGACCGAATACACAGACTGAGTACACAAACTAACAAACTATTGAAACCGAGTACACAAGGTAATATTAGACGTACAATTAACCTCAGAAACTACACCTCCAGACCTCACGCTGACGTTCACTCTGACCTCTACTAAGACACTGGGGTTGACCTCGCAACACTGGGGTTGACCTCCTCGCAATTCCTCCCTTGGTTAATACACATTCCATCCCACTCTTTGTGTTGCCATAACCGAGTCATCGTCTCAAGAAAGAACTCAATATTGTCTGACTAGAAGCTGGAGAGATCGTGGGGCACAATAGTCTGATCGGAAGCTGGAGAGATCTTGGGGCACAATAGCCTGACTAGAAGCTGGAGAGATCGTGGGGCACAATAGCCTGACTAGAAGATGGAGAGATCGTGGGGCACAATAGTCTGATCGGAAGCTGGAGAGATCTTGAGGCACAATAGCCTGACTAGAAGCTGGAGAGATCGTGGGGCACAATAGCCTGACTAGAAGCTGGAGAGATCGTGGGGCACAATAGTCTGATCGGAAGCTGGAGAGATCTTGGGGCACAATAGCCTGACTAGAAGCTGGAGAGATCGTGGGGCACAATAGCCTGACTAGAAGATGGAGAGATCGTGGGGCACAATAGCCTGACTAGAAGATGGAGAGATGGTGGGGCACAATAGTCTGACTAGAAGATGGAGAGATCGTGGGGCACAATAGCCTGACTAGAAGCTGGAGAGATCGTGGGGCACAATAGTCTGACCGGAAGCTGGAGAGGTCGTGGAGCACAATAGCCTGACTAAAAGCTGGAGAGATCGTGGAGCACAATAGCCTGACTAGAAGCTGCAGAGATCGTGAGGCACAATAGCCTGACTAGAACATGGAGAGATCGTGGGGCACAATAGCCTGACCAGAAGCTGAGAGAGATCGTGAGGCACAAGAGCATGACTAAAAGTTGGAGAGATCGTGAGGCACAATAGCCTGACTAGAAGCTGGAGAGATCGTGGGTCACAATAGCCTGACCAGAAGCTGGAGAGATCGTGGGGCACAATAGCCTGACTAGAAGCTGGAGAGATCGTGAGGCACAATAGCCTGGCCAGAAGCTGGAGGGATCGTGGGGCACAATAGCCTGACCAAAAACTGGAGAGATCGTGGGGCACAATAGCCTGACTAGAAGCTGGAGAGATCGTGGGGCACAATAGCCAACACGATGGCACATTCTCTATCCACTACCTGCTATTTATATTGTAACCTCTGTTTATTATAACCATTGTGTAGCGGAACCAGTGTATTTTGTAACCTGTGGACTCTGTAACCACTGTGCACTGTAGCTATTGTATAGCGTAACTATTTTATTGTAATCATTGTATATTGTAGCTACTGTATACGGTAACCACTGTATAATGTAAACACTGTATACTGTAACCACTGTATACTTTAAACACTGTATACTGTAAACACTACATAATGTAAACACTGTATACTGTAAACACTGTATACTGTAAACTCTGTATACTGTAAACACTGTATACTGTAAACACTGTATACTGTAAACACTGTATACTGTAAACACTGTATACTGTAAACACTGTATACTGTAAACTCTGTATACTGTAAACACTGTATACTGTAAACACTGTATACTGTAAACACTGTATACTGTAAACTCTGTATACTGTAAACACTGTATACTGTAAACACTGTATACTGTAAACACTGTATACTGTAACCACTGTATACTTTAAACACTGTATACTGTAAACACTACATAATGTAAACACTGTATACTGTAAACACTACATAATGTAAACACTGTATACTGTAAACACTACATAATGTAAACACTGTATACTGTAAACACTACATAATGTAAACACTGTATACTGTAAACACTACATAATGTAAAACACTGTATACTGTAAACACTACATAATGTAAACACTGTATACTGTAAACACTGTCTAACTGTAAACACTGTCTAACTGTAAACACTGTATACTGTAAACGCTGTATACTGTAAACACTGTATACTGTAAACACTGTATACTGTAAACACTGTATACTGTAAACGCTGTATACTGTAAACACTGTATACTGTAAACACTGTATACTGTAAACACTGTATACTGTAAACGCTGTATACTGTAAACACTGTATACTGCAAACACTAAATACTGCAAACACTGAATACTGTAAACACTGTATACTGTAAACACTGTATACTGTAAACACTGTATATTGCAAACACTAAATACTGTAAACACTGTATACTGCAAACACTGAATACTGTAAACACTGTATACTGTAAACACTGTATACTGTAAACACTGTATGCTGTAAACACTGTATACTGTAAACACTGTATACTGTAAACACTGTATACTGCAAACACTAAATACTGTAAACACTGTATACTGTAAACACTGTATACTGCAAACACTAAATACTGTAAACACTGTATACTGCAAACACTGAATACTGTAAACACTGTATACTGTAAACACTGTATACTGCAAACACTAAATACTGTAAACACTGTATACTGCAAACACTAAATACTGTAAACACTGTATACTGTATACACTGTATACTGCAAACACTGAATACTGTAAACACTGTATACTGTAAACACTGTATACTGCAAACACTAAATACTGTAAACAATGTATACTGTAAACAGTGTACACTGTGAACAGTGTACACTGTAAACAGTGTACACTGTAAACAGTGTACACTGTAAACAGTGTACACTGTAACAGTGTACACTGTAAACACTGTACACTGTAAACAGTGTACACTGTAACCAGTGTACACTGTAACCAGTGTACACTGTAAACAGTGTACACTGTAACAGTGTACACTGTAAACACTGTACACTGTAAACAGTGTACACTGTAACCAGTGTACACTGTAACAGTGTACACTGTAAACACTGTACACTGTAAACACTGTACACTGTAACCAGTGTACACTGTAACAGTGTACACTGTAAACACTGTACACTGTAAACACTGTACACTGTAAACAGTGTACACTGTAACAGTGTACACTGTAAACACTGTACACTGTAAACACTGTACACTGTAAACACTGTACACTGTAAACACTGTACACTGTAAACACTGTACACTGTAACAGTGTACACTGTAAACACTGTACACTGTAAACACTGTACACTGTAAACACTGTACACTGTAAACACTGTACACTGTAAACACTGTACACTGTAAACACTGTACACTGTAAACACTGTACACTGTAACAGTGTACACTGTAAACACTGTACACTGTAAACACTGTACACTGTAAACAGTGTACACTGTAACAGTGTACACTGTAAACACTGTACACTGTAAACACTGTACACTGTAAACACTGTACACTGTAACCAGTGTACACTGTAACAGTGTACACTGTAAACACTGTACACTGTAAACACTGTACACTGTAAACAGTGTACACTGTAAACAGTGTGTTTGTCAGTCCATAAATTCAAGAAATCAAATTTTGTTCTTGGGAATCTCAGAGGAATAAGAAACAGAAACAACCAAGGTGGGGCAAAACATTGTTTATCATCCAGACGTTTCGACGTCTGAGATGCCATCATCAGTGACAGAACAAATTAGAAGCATTACCCAGCAGAGAGCAGCTGAGTGGCGCGTTCCCTCCACGGTTTTGTTCCGCGGCCTTTTTTAGGCCTATCACTCTGAAGAAATACGATTTTTTTTTCTGCATATTTATATTCCTTTTATCTAGATTCTGATTTATATTTGATTGTGTGTGTGTGTGTGTGTGTGTGTGTGTGTGTGTGTGTGTGTGTGTGTGTGTGTGTGTGTGTGTGTGTGTGTGTGTGTGTGTGTGTGTGTGTGTCTGTGTGTGTGTGGTGTGTGTGTGTGTGTGTGTGTGTGGTGAGTGTGTGTGTGTGTGTGTGTGTGTGTGTGTGTGTCTGTGTGTGTGTGTGTGTGTGTGTGTGTGAGTGTGTGTTTGTGTGTGTGTGTGTGTGTGTGTGTGTGTGTGTGTGTGTGTGTGTGTGTTCGTGTGGATGTGGGGCGCATTAACATATTTATACACAAAACGCCTATGAAATAGGCCGTCAAAGGGACAACGAGAGCGGGTTTACGTATTTTTGTGTATATATATATACCATTTACAACGCTGAGTACAGTATATACCGACATATCATTTACATTATTACTCAATAAACTAAGCCAGTTTGCTATTCTTGCTCAAAATATCTACATAAAGCCCACTGTGTTTGCGAAACGGGCGAAATGGGCGAAACGGGCGAAACGAAGTCAATAAAGAATCGCATCATACGGCAGTTGTCTGTTTTCCCATCGTTTCGGTAATTTTATACCATTTATCTCTACCTAGAATCATAGATTAACTAATAAGATATATTTACATATCTAGTATAAGTGTTGTAGGTACCTAGTGTAAGAGTAGTGTAATGGCGTATGTTATACGCTGGTGTAGTACCCGGCAGAGATAGCTGGTGTTGTACCCGGCAGAGACATCTGGTGTAGTACCCGGCAGAGACATCTTGTGTAGTACCTGGCAGAGACATCTGGTGTAATACCCGGCAGAGATAGCTGGTGTCGTACCCGGCAGAGATAGCTGGTGTTGTACCCGGCAGAGACATCTGGTGTAGTACCCGGCAGAGACAGCTGGTGTAGTACCCGCAGAGACAGCTGGTGTAGTCCCCGGGCAGAGACAGCTGGGTGAAAGTCCCCGGCAGAGATAGCTGGTGTAGTACCCGGCAGAGACATCTGGTGTAGTACCCGGCAGAGACATCTGGTGTAGTACCCGGCAGAGACAGCTGGTGTTGTACCTGGCAGAGATAGCTGGTGTTGTCCCGGCAGCCCACATCTGGTGTATTTACCCGGCAGAGACATCGGGTTTGTAGTCCCCGGGCAGAGACATCTGGTGTAGTACCCGGCAGAGACATCTGGTGTAGTACCCGGCAGAGACATCTGGTGTAGTACCCGGCAGAGACATCTGGTGTAGTACCTGGCAGAGACATCTGGTGTAGTACCTGGCAGAGACATCTGGTGTAGTACCCGGCAGAGACAGCTGGTGTAGTACCCGGCAGAGACATCTGGTGTAGTACCCGGCAGAGACAGCTGGTGTTGTACCTGGCAGAGATAGCTGGTGTAGTACCCGGCAGAGACAGCTGGTGTAGTACCCGGCAGAGATAGCTGGTGTTGTACCCGGCAGAGATAGCTGGTGTTGTACCCGGCAGAGACATCTGGTGTAGTACCCGGCAGAGACAGCTGGTGTAGTACCCGGCAGAGATAGCTGGTGTTGTACCCGGCAGAGATAGCTGGTGTTGTACCCGGCAGAGACATCTGGTGTAGTACCCGGCAGAGACATCTGGTGTAGTACCCGGCAGAGACAGCTGGTGTAGTACCCGGCAGAGATAGCTGGTGTTGTACCCGGCAGAGATAGCTGGTGTAGTACCCGGCAGAGACAGCTGGTGTAGTACCCGGCAGAGACAGCTGGTGTAGTACCCGGCAGAGATATCTGGTGTAGTACCTGGCAGAGACAGCTGGTGTAGTACCTGGCAGAGACAGCTGGTGTAGTACCTGGCAGAGATAGCTGGTGTTGTACCTGGCAGAGATAGCTGGTGTAGTACCCGTCAGAGACAGCTGGTGTAGTACCTAGCACAGACGGCTGGTGTAGTACCTAGCACAGACGGCTGGTGTAGCACCTAGCACAGACGGCTGGTGTAGTACCTAGCACAGACGGCTGGTGTAGTACCTAGCAGAGACGGCTGGTGTAGTACCTAGCACAGACGGCTGGTGTAGTACCTAGCACAGACGGCTGGTGTAGTACCTAGCACAGACGGCTGGTGTAGTACCTAGCACAGACGGCTGGTGTAGTACCTAGCACAGACGGCTGGTTTAGTACCTAGCACAGACGGCTGGTGTAGTACCTAGCACAGACGGCTGGTGTAGTACCTAGCACAGAAGGCTGGTGTAGCACCTAGCAAGACGGCTGGTGTAGTACCTAGCACAGACGGCTGTGTAGTACCTAGCACAGACGGCGGGTTTAGTACCTAGCACAGACGGCTGGTGTAGTACCTAGCACAGACGGCTGGTGTAGTACCTAGCACAGAAGGCTGGTGTAGCACCTAGCACAGACGGCTGGTGTAGTACCTAGCACAGACGGCTGGTGTAGTACCTAGCACAGACGGCTGGTGTAGTACCTAGCACAGACGGCTGGTGTAGTACCTAGCACAGACGGCTGGTTAGTACCTAGCACAGACGGCGGTGTAGTACCTAGCACAGAAGGCTGGTGAGCACCTAGCACAGACGGCTGGTGTAGTACCTAGCACAGACGGCTGGTGTAGTACCTAGCACAGACGGCTGGTGTAGTACCTAGCACAGACGGCTGGTGTATTTACCTAGCACAGACGGCTGGTTTAGTACCTAGCACAGACGGCTGGTGTAGTACCTAGCACAGACGGCTGGTGTAGTACCTAGCACAGAAGGCTGGTGTAGCACCTAGCACAGACGGCTGGTGTAGTACCTAGCACAGACGGCTGGTGTAGTACCTAGCACAAAACGGCTGGTGTAGTACCTAGCACAGACGGCTGGTTTAGTACCTAGCACAGACGGCTGGTGTAGTACCTAGCACAGACGGCTGGTGTAGTACCTAGCACAGAAGGCTGTGTAGCACCTAGCACAGACGGCTGGTGTAGTACCTAGCACAGACGGCTGGTGTAGTACCTAGCACAGACGGCTGGTGTAGTACCTAGCACAGACGGCTGGTGTAGTACCTAGCACAGACGGCTGGTGTAGCACCTAGCACAGACGGCTGGTGTAGTACCTAGCACAGACGGCTGGTGTAGTACCTAGCACAGACGGCTTGTGTAGTACCTAGCACAGACGGCTGGTGAAGTACCTAGCACAGACGGCTGGTGTAGTACCTAGCACAGACGGCTGGTGTAGTACCTAGCACAGACGGCTGGTGTAGTACCTAGCACAGACGGCTGGTGTAGCACCTAGCACAGACGGCTGGTGTAGACCTATCACAGACGGCTGGTGTAGTACCTAGCACAGACGGCTGGTGTAGCACCTAGCACGACGGCTGGTGTAGTACCTAGCACAGACGGCTGGTGTAGTACCATAGCACAGACGGCTGGTGTAGCACCTAGCACAGACGGCTGGTGTAAGTACCTAGCACAGACGGCTGGTGTAGTACCTAGCACAGACGGCTGGTGTAGCACCTAGCACAGACGGCTGGTGTAGTACCTAGCACAGACGGCTGGCGTAGTACCTAGCACAGACGGCTGGTGTAGTACCTAGCACAGACGGCTGGTGTAGTACCTAGCACAGACGGCTGGTGTAGCACCTAGCACAGACGGCTGGTGTAGTACCTAGCACAGACGGCTGGTGTAGTACCTAGCACAGACGGCTGGTGTAGCACCTAGCACAGACGGCTGGTGTAGCACCTAGCACAGACGGCTGGTGCAGTACCTGCACAGACGGCTGGTGTAGTACTAGCACAGACGGCTGGTGTAGCACCTAGAACAGACGGCTGGTGTAGTACCTAGCACAGACGGCTAGTGTAGTACCTAGCACAGACGGCTGGTGTAGCACCTAGCACAGACGGCTGGTGTAGTACCTAGCACAGACGGCTGGCGTAGTACCTAGCACAGACGGCTGGTGTGTACCTAGCACAGACGGCTGGTGTTAGTACCTAGCACAGACGGCTGGTGTAGCACCTAGCACAGACGGCTGGTGTAGTACCTAGCACAGACGGCTGGCGTAGTACCTAGCACAGACGGCTGGTGTAGCACCCTAGCACAGACGGCTGGTGTAGTCCCTAGCACAGACGGCTGGTGTAGCACCTAGCACAGACGGCTGGTGTAGTACCTAGCACAGACGGCTGGTGTAGTACTTGCACAGACGGCTGGTGTAGTACCTAGCACAGACGGCTGGTGTAGCACCTAGCACAGACGGCTGGCGTAGTACCTAGCACAGACGGCTGGCGTAGTACCTAGCACAGACGGCTGGTGTAGTACCTAGCACAGACGGCTGGTGTAGTACGTAGCACAGACGGCTGGGTAGCACTAGCACAGACGGCTGGTGTAGTACGTAGCACAGACGGCTGGTGTAGCACCTAGCACAGACGGCTGGTGTAGTACGTAGCACAGACGGCTGGTGTAGTACCTAGCACAGACGGCTGGTGTAGCACCTAGCACAGACGGCTGGTGTAGTACGTAGCACAGACGGCTGGTGTAGCACCTAGCACAGACGGCTGGTGTAGTACCTAGCACAGACGGCTGGTGTAGTACCTAGCACAGACGGCTGGTGTAGCACCTAGCACAGACGGCTGGTGTAGTACGAAAGCACAGACGGCTGGTGTAGCACCTAGCACAGACGGCTGGTGTAGTACCTAGCACAGACGACTGGTGTAGTACCTAGCACAGACGGCTGGTGTAGTACCTAGCACAGACGGCTGGTGTAGTACCTAGCACAGACGGCTGGTGTAGCACCTAGCACAGACGGCTGGTGTAGTACCTAGCACAGACGGCTGGTGTAGTACTTAGCACAGACGGCTGGTGTAGCACCTAGCACAGACGGCGAACATTGAATATTAAGGTCATGTTCCTGTCGCTCTTGACGTGTATACATTAAGTTTATGAGCAGCAGCGTAATGTAATCCTAAATGATTATACCAGATTGTGGCCTCCAGTGTCAGGCTGTGGCCTCCAGTGTCAGGCTGTGACCTCCAGTGTCAGACTGTGGCCTCCAGTGTCAGAGTGTGGCCTTTGCTGTGATACTGTGGCCACCCCTGACACTCCGTAGTAACACCTGCCAAACTGTGGCATCTGCTGACAGATTGTGGCCAGTGATGATAGACTGTGGCCACCAGGGCTGCTATGTGGCTATCACTGCCACAACGCGGGTTTTAATAGGGTTAAATATGTTTAAAGAAGGTTGAATGAGTTCAAAGAGTGTTTAACGGGTTTAAAAAGGATTCGATGGTGTTTAAGAGGACTAAATAGCTTTAATGAGTGTTAGTTTGCATTTTAGTGGATTGGACTAGGTGCAAGATAGTTGGAATGGGATCTAAGAGGGTTTATTTGGTTTGAAGAGAGTTGGAAGCGTTTTACGAGGGTTGGATGCGTTTCGTGGGGCTTAGATCATATTTAATTGGGTTGGATTGAGAGTTATAATGGGTTCTAGGAGGGTTAGATGGGGTATGAGAGAAAGTTGGGTGTTTTTATAAGAGGGTTGAATGAATTATAGCAGGGTTAAATGGAGTTTAAGAGAGTTGGACGCGTTTTACGAGAGCGGGATGCGTTTAAGATGGGTTTAGAGAGGGAAAGATTCCGTATGCTGACCACCCACATCACTGCCATATCACTGCCACATCACTGCCACATCACTGCCATATCACTGCCACATCACTGCCACATCACTGCCACATCAAAGCCACATCACTGCCACATAAAAGCCACATCACTGCCACATCAAAGCCACATCACTGCCACATCAAAGCCACATCACTGCCATCTCATAGCCACATCACTGCCACATCACTGCCACATCACTGCCACATCACTGCCACACCACTGCATTTACATATCATGTACTACACCACAACACCACCACCACAACACCACCACCACAACACCACCACAACACAAATACGAATCTTTACACCACACCACAACACTACCATACACTACACAACTACATACCTGGCACCACCACACAAAGGTTGTGTTGGTGTCAGGAGTAACAAGCAGATGTCTTCAGGTTCCACAATCCCAGCAAATAGCTGGAGAGAGCGAGGTCGTAATGTGAAGGGTATTTCAGGCCGTCTTAAAGACGTTTCTGCCTCCAGACTCTTGACGAGATGGAGGCTCTCATTCCATCCATACGTGCAATATGTGTTCCAGGGAGTTCCAGGACTTAAAACACGCGCACACACACACGCACACACACACACACACACACACACACACACACACACTACACACACACACACACACACACACACACACACACACACACACACACACACACACACAATGTGCCTAGGACCAATGGTAACTAACACACACACACACACACACACACACACACACACACAAGCAGAGAGGTATGATTTAGCTCACGGTTCAGGGAGGGTGACCTAGTAGCGACCAGTGAAGAGGCGGGGCCAGGAGCTAGGACTCGACCCCTGCAACCTCAACTAGGTGAGTACAACTAGGTGAGTACACACACACACACACACACACACACACACACACACACACACACACACACACACACACACACACATACACACACACACATACTGAGGGGCCAAAATCGATGAAGGAAACTTAGCAGACTTGGTGGTGCGTCTCTGACTAACGTAAGACTAGAGGAGATATAATCAGGACATGCGAAATATCTCTTAACATTGACTCGAACAGTGGCCACAATATTTCACGAATTAGCGAATACATTCGACGGTGACGTTACATCAGCCGACTGAGAGCCATCAGACAGAGCCAAGAGCTAGAGCTTGGTAATCAAAATCAAGGGACGAAACTTAGCACTTGAGGCCAAGAGACAGAGCTCCACAGGCTCATTAGCTATTTATAGTCGTGATGAGGAGGTAACCAGCAGTGCGAGAGTTGTTTATCGTAGCTAATCTGAAGCATAAATTACCAATCTCCCCCCTCCCGCCTTCCCTCCCTCCACGATCAACCCAAATCGACTCTCCCATCATCTCCTCTCCACTACTCTCCTCTCCTCCCTTCTCCTCTACTCTACTCTCCTCTCCTCTCCTCCCCTCTCCTCTCCTCTCTCCCCTCTCCTCTCCTCTCCTCTCTTCTCGCCTCCAGCTCTCGCTGCAAAACTAGTAATAAGAGAACTTTGATAACTCCTCTACCTGCCCGACCTTAGTAAATAGAACTTTAGATGAGATATAGGCACCACCGGTGCCACTAAGATATAGGCACTACCAGTGCCACTAAGATATAGGCATCACCAATGCCCCTAAGATATAGGCACCACCAGTGCCACCAAGATATAGCTTCCACCAGTGCCACTTAGATATAGGCACCACCGGTGCCACTAAGATATAGGTGCCACCAGTGCCATTAAGATATAAGCACCACCAGTGCCACTAAGTTATAGGTACCACCAGTGCCACTAAGATATAGGCACCACCAGTGCCACTAAGATATAGGTACCACCAGTGCCACAAATATATAGGCACCACCGATGCCACTAAGATATAGGTACCATCAATGACACTAAGATATAGACCTCACCAGTGCCACTAAGATATGGGCACCACCAGTGCCACTAAGATATAGGCACCTCCAGTACCACTAAGATATAGGCACCACTAGTCCCACTAAGACATAGGCAGTAGTTAGACAGGCGAGACAGTAATTAAACAGGAAGTGACAGTAGCTAGACAGCAATAGACAGTAGTTAGACTGGAGCAGACGAGTGTTAGACAGAAGGAGGCGGGTCTCATGTGTCGACATGCCAGGGCTGAAATTCCTTTATCTTGCGAAAAAAAATTTAATTAAAGCATGTTTTGCCGTCAGTGAAGAGGTCCCAAGTGTTATTCCAGAGAAGGTTACTTACAACACACTCCCAGAGAGTCTCTAAGGGCTCATGCAACTCAGGAAGACTCATTTAAGCACTCAGAATAATACTCCAGGAGATTTCATTAAGACTCAGAATACTTCAGAAGGTTTAGTAAGCACTCATAATGTTCCAAAGCAAGGCTCCGAAAGGGCGGCTTCAGTTTGTCCGAGTCTCCACATGCTGCCGGCGGGATACAGATACCAGCGGGGTATAGCCAGATACCGCCGGGATATTAACCAGATACCGACGTGATATAGATACCGGCGGGATTTAGCCTGATACCGGAGGAATACAACAGCACTGCATAAGTGCTCCACATACTCCATAACGGTTCCATAACGGAAGAAATCACAATAAAACGCGTGATTGTAAATTTAAAAAAAAAAAAAAACTCACTGAAAAAAGGAAATGAAACCCGAGAGCTTTGTGTGTAAGTCCATGAAAGTGCCCAGGTTTTATTTTCTGTTTTTCACTGTGGTATGTTTGTCCTGGCTCCATAAGCGATCCTTATACCCAGTAGGGGATCCAGTGGATTCATGGTGGATCATCCCGTTTGAAATCGACTTTGTAATGGATGGATCTTATCTGTTTCAAAATATGCTGTATGCCGCTGACTTACAGCATGATACAGCCAGTTCAAGTTTATACCAGAGAAGATGATATAAGCATTGCATTAATGAAGGTTTTATCATTATAAACGTGTGATGATAATTGTTATTAGTGTGTGTACGTGTGTGTGTGTGTGTGTGTGTGTGTGTGTGTGTGTGTGTGCGTGTGTGTGTGTGTGTGTGTTTGTGTGTGTGTGTGTATGTGTGTGTATGTGTGTGTGTGTGTATGTGTGTGTATGTGTGTATGTGTGTGTGTGTATGTGTGTGTGTGTATGTGTGTGTGTGTATGTGTGTGTGTACTCACCTAATTGTGGTTGCAGGTGTCGAGACTCAGCTCCTGGCCCCGCCTCTTCACTGATCGCTACTGGGTCTTCTCTCTCTCTGCTTCCTGAGCTTTGTCATACCTCTTCTTAAAACTATGTATGGTTCCTGCCTCCACTACTTCACTTGCTAGGCTATTCCACTTGCTGACAACTCTATGACTGAAGAAATACTTCCTAACGTCCCTGTGACTCGTCTGAGTCTTCAGCTTCCAGTTGTGACCCCTTGTCCCTGTGTCCCCTCTCTGGAACATCCTATCTCTGTCCACCCTGTCTATTCCCCGCAGTATCTTGTATGTCGTTATCATGTCTCCCCTGACCCTTCTGTCCTCCAGTGTCGTCAGTCAGATTTCCCTTAACCTTTCCTCGTACGACATTCCATTGAGCTCTGGGACTAGCCTTGTTGCAAACCTTTACACTTTCTCTAACTTCCTGACGTGCTTGACCAGGTGTGGGTTCCAGACTGGTGCTGCATACTCCAGTATGGGCCTAACATACACAGTGTACAGTGTCTTGAACGATTCCTTATTAAGGTATCGGAACGCTATTCTCAGGTTTGCCAGGCGCCCGTATGCTGCAGCAGTTATTTGGTTGATGTGTGCCTCCGGTGATGTGCTCAGTGTTATGGTCACCCCAAGGTCTTTCTCCCTGAGTGAGGTCTGTAGTCTTTGTCCACCTAGCCTATACTCTGTCTGCGGTCTTCTTTGCCCCTCCCCAATCTTCATGACTTTGCATTTGGCTGGATTGAATTCGAGAAGCCAGTTACTGGACCACATGTCCAGCCTGTCCAGGTCTCTTTGCAGTCCTGCCTCATCCTCGTCCGATTTAATTCTTCTCATCAACTTCACGTCATCTGCGAACAGGGACACTTCAGAGTCTATTCCTTCCATCATGTCGTTCACATATATCAAAAACAGCACTGGTCCTAGAACTGACCCCTGTGGGACCCCCGCTCGTAACAGGCGCCCACTGTGATACCTCTTCACGTACCATGACTCGTTGCTGCCTCCCTGTCAGGTATTCCCTTATCCATTGCAGTGCCCTCCCTTTTACATGCGCCTGATCCTCCAGCTTCTGTACTAATCTCTTGTGGGGAACTGTGTCAAAGGCCTTCCTGCAGTCTAGGAAAACGCAATCTATCCACCCCTCTCTCTCGTGTCTTACTTCTGTTACCTTGTCATAAAACTCCAGGAGGTTTGTGATACAAGATTTGCCTTCCATGAACCCATGCTGGTTTTCATTTATAATCTTGTTCCTTTCCAGGTGTTCGACCACTCTCCTCCTGATAATCTTCTCCATGACTTTGCACACAATACATGTCAGAGACACAGGTCTGTAGATTAGTGCCTCGTTTCTGTTTCCTTTCTTAAATATGGGGACTACATTAGCTGTCTTCCATTTCTCAGGTACTTGCCCAGTTTCAAGGGACGTGTTGAAGATTGTGGTTAGAGGCACGCACAGCATCTCTGCTCCTTCTCTCTGGACCCATGGGGAGATGTTGTCCGGTCCCATCGCCTTTGAGGTGTCAAGGTCACTTAAGAGCTTCTTCACCTCCTCCTCAGTTGTTCGTATGTCATCCAACACTTGTTGGTATATTCCCTCTTGATGTTCCCTTCTGTGCTGTCTTCCCACAGCCCTTCCTGTCTCTACTGTAAAAACTTCCTTAAATCTCCTGTTCAGCTCCTCACATACCTCCTGATCATTTCTTGTGAGTTCTCCACCTTCTGTCCTTAATCTGATCACCTGGTCTTTGACTGTTGTCTTCCTCCTGATGTGGCTATACAACAGTTTCGGGTCAGTCTTGATTCTCGATGCTATGTCATTTTCATACTGTCGCTGGGCCTCCCTCCTTACCTGTGCGTACTCATTCCTGGCTCTACAACTGATCTCCATATTTTCGTGTGTTCTCTGCCTTCTGTACTT
>NC_069408.1:44524253-44549253 GCF_026875155.1 Cherax quadricarinatus | reverse complement strand
CCTCCTGGTGCAGAAGCGGCACTGCATGTGTGGCTCTCTGGTACTGCTGCTGGCACTCCTGCTTGGCCCAGTGTGCCGGGAGGGCTCCATCAGGTCATCCAGGGGTCACAGCTGCCCCTCCCCACTGGCGATGGCCCTGACCTACCTGCTAGAGGACGTAGAAGCGACGCAGCTTCGGTCAACAATGTTTCTTATTCCCTTCTATCGCCTGAAGAAAATCAGAGCGAGAGGGTTAAAAACATGACAGAAAGTATTATGCATCAAGTATTAGGGTCAGTCTACAGTGATTTACATAGTGTGAATGTGAGTGATATGAAGCAAGGAAGAGCAGATGATGGAAGGGTCGGGCCAAGTATACATTCTGTTAGTGTCAGTGAATACAACTTTACTTCGAGTAAAGACTTCGGTGGTCTGTTAAGTGCAGGCGAAATGGAAAATGGAACTAACTCATCCAGCGAAGAAGATCGAGCCAACACCTTCATAAGCGTCCTGATGGGGAGTGCTTCGCCTGCTACAGACAACGGAGAGGCAAATGCCTCGAAAAACTCTTCGGCCATAATCAAGGAGGCTCTGTCCTTTACGCTGGAGGCTAGCGAGGAGACTTTAGCCTCCGCCGAGGACGGTGGAGGACTCCAGAGGATGATAGGAGGCACTGAATGGCCATACCTGTCTGCCCTGACACACAACCTGAGTTACCATCACCACCCTAGCGTCACCACCAACCTAGCCAACGTCACCAACGGCAGAGAAACGCTCTTCGCGGACTACCCGCCGCACCTTCTCGACTTCGCTGTCTTCTGCTGTGTCCTCTTCATTGTGCTAGGAGTACCAGGCAACCTCATCACTATCATCGCCCTCGTCAAGTGTAAAAAGGTACGTCTTCAAACAATATGTACGATACAAAATTGCGTGAATTAACGTGCGGGACAGACGGACAGGCCGTGAACACAATCGAAATAGTGTTCACAGAGTGTAAATAGGAGCGACGTGTGCGTTCACAGGCTGTGAAAGCACACGACTGACGGGTGTGTGTCTACAGGCTCTCTAACACACGTCTCTCGAGCCTTCATAAGCCACCGCTCGCGAGAGGATAAACAAACCCAATAAAGCATGAGCCCTCATGAGTATTGAATCTCCCCCTTTAGGCACTGAATAGAGGCTGGAATACTGGGAGACACTCCAGTGATGGATGTGTCTAGACAGGGATACTACTCCTGACAGATCACCAAAGTGTTGATGGGATACTACGGAGCTATTTCAAATGTTGCTTTCTTCTTTTTTTATGTAACACACTGTTGATAACTCTGCAGATATTAATTTTCTTACGAAACGATTTAAACTTAATAAACATGTAGCGAAGTCTTCCGCATTTCAGTTTACTTTTTTTTTTTTTTTTTTTTTGGTGATGTTGTTCTGACGTGTCACGCGGGTGACATCGATCTGAGATCGAGGATTTGCTATTTTTGAAGAGCAGTTCAGTGAGATAGACAAAAGTGTGGTCATACGAAAGTTGCATTGACGATGTTTCGAACACAAAGTGGCTTCATCAGGTCATACACATATGCTGGACTTGATAAAATCCCTTTGTGGGTGATGCATATCAGTAAAGTCGCTTAGAGTGCATAGTGAAACCTCTTCGTTAAAAGTAACTTGATTAATCCCCTGCATGGGTGAAACCTCTTCATTAAAAGTGACTTGATTAATCCCCTGCATGGGTGAAACCTCTTCATTAAAAGTGATTTGATTAATCCCCTGCATGGGTGAAACCTCTTCATTAAAAGTAACTTGATTAATCCCCTGCATGGGTGAAACCTCTTCATTAAAAGTAACTTGATTAATCCCCTGCATGGGTGAAACCTCTTCATTAAAAGTAACTTGATTAATCCCCTGCATGGGTGAAACCTCTTCATTAAAAGTGACTTGATTAATCCCTGCATGGGTGAAACCTCTTCATTAAAAGTGACTTGATTAATCCCCTGCATGGGTGAAACCTCTTCATTAAAAGTAACTTGATTAATCCCCTGCATGGGTGAAACCTCTTCATTAAAAGTGACTTGATTAATCCTCTGCATGGGTGATAAACCTCTTCATTAAAAGTAACTTGATTAATCCCTGCATGGGTGAAAAACCTCTTCATTAAAAGTGACTTGATTAATCCCCTGCATGGGTGAAACCTCTTCATTAAAAGTAACTTGATTAATCCCCTGCATGGGTGAAACCTCTTCATTAAAAGTGACTTGATTAATCCCCTGCATGGGTGAAACCTCTTCATTAAAAGTAACTTGATTAATCCCCTGCATGGGTGAAATCTCTTCATTAAAAGTAACTTGATTAATCCCCTGCATGGGTGAAACCTCTTCATTAAAAGTGACTTGATTAATCCCCTGCATGGGTGAAACCTCTTCATTAAAAGTGACTTGATTAATCCCCTGCATGGGTGAAACCTCTTTAAGAGTAACTTGATTAATCCCCTGCATGGGTGAAACCTCTTCATTAAAAGTAACTTGATTAATCCCCTGCATGGGTGAAACCTCTTCATTAAAAGTGACCACGTAACTGCGACCACTACCCTGATATTAATATATTAAAAACAAGCGGTAAATCCGTATGGGTTATAGAGTACATCCTCACCATTCCTTGCTCTTAATAACCCACAATTTAAGGACAATAACAATAAAACTTAGGTTCAGAAAATTATTCCGTGATTATAATTTAGCTTGATGTATTTTTTTTTCAGCTTTAAATTATAGATATAAGAAAGGTGGGGTTATATTATTAATCTGTTAAACAGCTGGTGTTTAATTGGTTTAATTGCAAATCCCGATTCTCTGAATGCTTCGTTCAATTCGATTCACTTTCACTCCAGTCATCCCAAATCCTTCGTTCAGTCTCTGATTCCCTTCGAGTGGAGGTGCCTTGATGCTGTTAAAGGGCTCTTGATGCTGTTCAAGAGATCTTGATGCTGTTAAAGAGATCTTGATGCTGTTCAAGGGTTCTTGATGATGCTATTAAGGAGATCTTGATGTTGTTAAAGGTATATTGATGCTGTTAAAGGGCTCTTGATGCTGATTAAGGTCTCTTGATGCTGTTAAAGGTCTCTTGATGCTGATTAAGATATCTTGATGCTGTTAAAGGGCTCTTGATGCTGATTAAGGTCTCTTGATGCTGTTAAAGGGCTCTTGATGCTGATTAAGGGCTCTTGATCCAAAGGTTTAAGGCTGCATGTCACCTGTTCACCACCAGATCAACAATACTTAAATCACTAAAACTGTGATGAATATAAATTAACAGTGTATATAATTATACCGAGAGACATATACCTTTTAGTGTGTATATACCATAACTATTGTTAGCGCACCGAGCTCACACACACTGAAGTCCGGGGTCGATCCCCGGTACGGGCGGAGCCATTACGACGTGTTTCCTTGAGACACCTGCTGTCCACGTTCACCTAGCAGTAAAATAGGTACTTGGGTGTTAGTCGGCTGGTGTGGGTGGCATCCTGGGGGACAAAATTGACCTAATTTGCTTTCTATATAGTAGTGTGTGATGTCAGCGATGGTCTGTATACCTTGTACATGTACTTGTAGAGATAAAGATTATTATTATTATTATTATTATTATTATTATTATATTATTATTATTATTTTATTATTTTATTATTTTTATATTATTATTATTATATATTATTATTATTATTATTATAATTATTATTATTATTATTATTATTATTATTATTATTATTATTATTATTATTATTATTATTATTATTTATTATTATTATTATTATTATTATTATTATTATTATTATTATTATATTTATTATTATTATTATTATTATTATTATTATTATTATTATTATTATTATTATTTATTATTATTAATTATTATTATTATTATTATTATATATTATTATTATATACTGAGAGATTATACGCTTCTCGGTATATATATATACATATCCTTATCGTAATTAATTACCTACCATCTTATCTAAATTATTTTATAACTAATAAATTCTTCCCCGACTAGAATGACACAAATCTTTAATTTATTGGAGTAAGAACAAATTATTTGTCTGGGTAAGTAAATTTATTCAAATCATATAAATGTATAAATTATGCAAATTTACCTGTCGACTCGGTACGCCGGTTTCTGAAAAAATAGTTTTGACTGATGTTCCTACTGGTGTGTGTTGATTGTGGACATATCAAGGGTCGTGTCTTGATGCCGGTGGTGGGGTTTTGATCAAGGGAATATAACGTGATCCTCAGAGATGGTGATCCTTAAAGCAAGTGATCCTCAGAGCTGGTGATCCTCAAAGCAAGTGATCCTTAGAGCTGGTGATCTTCAAAGCTGGTGGTCCTCAAAGCTGGTGGTCCTCAAAGCTGGTGGTCCTCAAAGCTGGTGGTCCTCAAAGCTGGTGGTCCTCAAAGCTGGTGGTCCTCAAAGCAAGTGATCCTCAGAGCTGGTGGTCCTCAAAACAAGTGATCCTTAGAGCTGGTGATCTTCAAAGCAAGTAATTCTCAGAGCTGGTGATCCTCAAAGCTGGTGGTCCTCAAAGCAAGTGATCCTTAGAGCTGGTGATCTTCAAAGCAAGTAATTCTCAGAGCTGGTGATCCTCAAAGCTGGTGGTCCTCAAAGCAAGTGATCCTTAGAGCTGGTGATCTTCAAAGCAAGTAATTCTCAGAGCTGGTGATCCTCAAAGCTGGTGATCCTCAAAGCAAGTGATCCTTAGAGCTGGTGATCTTCAAAGCAAGTAATTCCCAGAGCTGGTGATCCTCAAAGCAAGTGATCCTTAGAGCTGGTGATCTTCAAAGCAAGTAATTCCCAGAGCTGGTGATCCTCAAAGCAAGTGATCCTTAGAGCTGGTGATCTTCAAAGCAAGTAATTCCCAGAGCTGGTGATCCTCAAAGCTGGTGGTCCTCAAAGCAAGTGATCCTTAGAGCTGGTGATCTTCAAAGCAAGTAATTCTCAGAGCAGGTGATCCTCAAAGCTGGTGATCCTCAAAGCAAGTGATCCTCAACACTGGTGATCCTCAGCACTGGTTATCCCCAGTTTTAACAGAAAGGTGAACTGCTGTTTTCCTGTGCTGGAAAATAAACCTGTCACTTGCCATCACAACACAGGCAGAATATTGGTACAGCATTAAGGACGCGCATAGATAATGTAAGATAACGTCACTCATCCCTCCACAACCTGTCTAGGAAGCTGGACGGGAGTTTACCCACACACACACATACACAGTAGTTCGTTGACTTCATCCCGGTAAGCCAGTGGAAGGCCTCGGTCAAATGACCAAAACCTCCAGTGGCGGGTCATCATATGATTTAAGACCCCTTGCGTCAGGAAACACTTGTCCTGTTTCCTGACGAATCTTTCCTAACCTAACCTAACCTAACCTAACCTAACCTAACCTAACCTAACCTAACCTAACCTAACCTAACCTAACCTAGCCTAACCTAACCTAACCTAACCTTACCTAACCTTACCTAACCTAAGCTTCTACCAAATGAAAATAAGAGTCGTTATTCTAGGCCACTTTAGATTAGATTATGTTATGTTATGTTAGGTTAGGTTATGTTAGATTAGGTTAGGTTAGGTTAGGTTAGGGTAAGTTTAAGTTAGGTTAGGTTAGGTTAGGGTAAGTTTAAGTTAGGTTAGGTTAGGTTAGGTTAGGTTAAGTTAGGTTAGGTTAGGTTAGGTTAGGTTAGGTTAGGTTAAGTTCAAGTTAGGTTAGGTTAGGTTAGGTTAGGTTAGGTTAGATTAGATTAGGCTAGGTTAGGTTAGGTTAGGTTAGATTAAGTTAGGTTAGGTTAGCTTAAGTTAGGTTAGGTGTTAGGTTAGGTTAGGTTAGATTAGGTTAGATTAGGTTAGGTTAGGTTAGGTTAGGTTAGGCTAGGTTAGGTTAAGTTAGGTTAGGTTAGGTTAGAAACCATACCACGGGCGCGGATGGAACCCGCGATCAGAGAGTCTCAAATCTCCAGACCGTCGCGTTAGCCACTGAACCAGCTAGCTTTGAGGGGACTTGAGATAGAGTTCGTCACGGCCACGCTAGCTGGAGATTCGTCTGTAAAAACTTGCATTTGTAGTAACAGTGGTGGCCTATGCTAACCTTCCTATGGTGTAGAAATATACCTAGTTGGATGAATCTTATTGTGGCTAGCTGGTCCAGTGGCCAGTGGAGTTTTGAGACTCTCTGACCGCGGGTTCTATCCCCGCCCGTGGTATAGTTTGTTTGCAATCGTGTCATTACGATTTCGTGAGTCAGGTTAGATTAAGGTTAGTTTTCTGTTTTTTCAGTTATTTTTACGTAAATAGACATATGTACAACTAATGCGATATTTTACTGTGGCAACGTTTCTCTCTCCAGGAGCTTTGTCAAGCCGTTGCGAAACGCTGCCACGGTAAAACGTCGAGTAAAACGACTGGGTACAGTAGACGTCGATAGTTGTATCCAGTAGACAGACTCGCTGTGGACTTTCAAGTCCGCGAATAAAGCCTTAGTGCGCCACTTGGGTCTACCTACCTGGAGGTAGGTAGGTAGGTAGGTAGGTAGGTAGGTAGGTAGGTAGGTCAGGTAAGTAGGTAGATAGGTAGGTAGGTAGGTAGGTAGGCAGGAAGGTAAGTAGGCAGGCAGGCAGGCAGGCAGGTAAGTAGGTAGGTAGGCAGGCAGGAAGGCAGGCAGACAGGTAAGTAGGTAGGTAGGCAGGCAGGCAGGCAGGCAGGTAGGTAGGCAGGTAGGTAGGCAGGTAGGTAGGCAGGCAGGCAGGAAGGCAGGCAGACAGGTAAGTAGGTAGGTAGGCAGGCAGGCAGGCAGGCAGGAGGTAGGTAGGCAGGTAGGTAGGCAGGTAGGTAGGCAGGCAGGCAGGAAGGCAGGCAGACAGGTAAGTAGGTAGGTAGGCAGGCAGGCAGGCAGGCAGGTAGGTAGGCAGGTAGGTAGGCAGGTAGGTAGGCAGGCAAGGGGGAGGAAGGGCAGACAGGTAAGTAGGTAGGTAGGCAGGCAGGCAGGCAGGCAGGTAGGTAGGCAGGTAGGTAGGCAGGTAGGTAGGCAGGCAGGCAGGAAGGCAGGCAGACAGGCAGGCAGGTAAGTAGGTAGGCAGGCAGGCAGGCAGGCAGGCAGGTAGTTAGGTAGGTAGGTAGACAGGTAGACCCAAGTGCTTTTCTCCAGGTGTCTACATCGCGGAAACTTTCACCAGGAAATGGTTTTATCGGTCCAATACAGAGAGAAATCATCCTGGCGTGTAGGGAGTGTTCAGGCGCTGTCAGTCCCTCAGCCTCAAGATGTGTTCAGTCTGTCAAGCGTTTTTGTAGTGTTTTTGTAGTGTTTTTGTAGTGTTTTTGTAGTGTTTTTGTAGTGTTTTTGTAGTGTTTTTGTAGTGTTTTTGTAATGTTTTTGTAGTGTTTTTGTATGTTTTTGTAGTGTTTTGTAGTGTTTTTGTAGTGTTTTTGTAATGTTTTTGTAGTGTTTTTGTAGTGTTTTTTGTAGTGTTTTTGTAGTGTTTTGTAGTGTTTTTGTAGTGTTTTTTGTAGTGTTTTTGTAGTGTTTTTGTAATGTTTTGTAGTGTTTTTGTAATGTTTTGTAGTGTTTTTGTATGTGTTTTTGTAGGGGTTTTTGTAGTGTTTTTGAAATGTTTTTGTAGTGTTTTTGTAGTGTTTTTGTAGTGTTTTTGTAATGTTTTTGTAGTGTTTTTGTATATGTTTTTGTAGTGTTTTTGTAGTGTTTTTGTAGTGTTTTTGTAGTGTTTTTGTAGTGTTTTTGTAGTGTTTTTGTATTGTTTTTGTAATGTTTTTGTAGTGTTTTGTAATGTTTTTGTAGTGTTTTTGTAGTGTTTTGTAATGTTTTTGTAGTGTTTTTGTAGTGTTTTTGTAGTGTTTTGTAGTGTTTTAGTAGTGTTTTTGTAGTGTTTTTGTAATTTTTTTTGTAGTGTTTTTGTAGTGTTTTTGTAATGTTTTTGTAGTGTTTTTGTAGTGTTTTTGTAGTGTTTTTGTAGTGTTTTTGTAATGTTTTTGTAATGTTTTTGTAGTGTTTTTGTAGTGTTTTTGTAATTTTTTTTTGTTTTTTTGTCGTTTTTTTTTGTAATGTTTTTGTAATTTTTTTTTGTAGTGTTTTTTTTTTTGAAATTTTTTGTAGTGTTTTTTGAAATGTTTTTTTGTTTTTTGAAGTGTTTTTTTTGTTTTTTTTGGGTGTTTTGGGGGGTGGGGTTTTTGGGGGGGTTTTTTTGTAATTTTTTTTTGGAAGTATTTGTTTTTTTGTGCTTTCGGGTTTTTTTGTATTGTTTTTATTTGTTTTTAGGGGGTTTTGAAAGCATTTTTTTGTAATTTCGTATTTTTTTTTTTTTTTTTTTTTGTATTTTTTTCTGTGATTTTTAAAGTTTTTTTTTAACGCTCCCTTTTTAGTTTTTTCCGAAGTTTTTTTAGGGGGGGGTTTTAAGTATTTTTGAAGTTTTTTTTGTAGGGGCTTTTAGTTTTTTTTGAAGTGTTTTAGTATTTTAAAAGAAATTTTTTGAAGTTTTTTGGGTATGCTTTAAGTATTTTTGAAGTGTTTTTGTAGGTTTTTAAGTTTTTTTGAAGGGTTTTTTAAAGTAGGGGTTTTAAGTTTTTTTGAAGTTTTTTTGGGTAGTTTTTTTAAAGAAATTTTTAAAGTTTTTTTTTAGTGCTTTAAGTATTTTTGAAGTGTTTTAGTAGGTTTTAAGTATTTTTGAAGTGTTTTAGTAGTGTTTTAAGTATTTTTGAAGTGTTTTTGTAGTGCTTTAAGTATTTTTGAAGTGTTTTAGTAGTGTTTTAAGTATTTTTGAAGTGTTTTTGTAGTGTTTTAAGTATTTTTGAAGTGTTTTTGTAGTGCTTTAAGTATTTTTGAAGTGTTTTAGTAGTGTTTTAAGTATTTTTGAAGTGTTTTTGTAGTGTTTTGTAGTATTTTGTAGTGTTTTTAAGGTTGTAGTACTGTAGTATTTTTGTAGTATTTTGTAGTATTTTTGTAGTGTTTTTGTAGTATTTTTGTAGTATTTTTGCAGGTTTTTGTAGTATTTTTGTAGTATTTTGCAGTGTTTTTGTAGTATTTTTGTAGTATTTTTGTAGGTTTTTGTAGTATTTTTGTAAATATTTTGTAGTATTTTTGTAGCATTTTTGTAGTATTTTTGTAGTGTTTTTGTAGTATTTTTGCAGTGTTTTTGTAGTATTTTTGTAGTGTTTTTCTAGTATTTTTGTAGTATTTTTGTAGTATTTTTTGTAGTGTTTTTGTAGTATTTTTGTAGTATTTTTGAAAGTATTTTGTAGTATTTTTGTAGTGTTTTTGTAGTATTTTTGCAGTGTTTTTGTAGTATTTTTGTAGTGTTTTTGTATATTTTGTAGAATTTTTGTAGTATTTTTGTAGTGTTTTTGTAGTATTTTTGTAGTATTTTTGTAGTATTTTTGTAGTGTTTTTGAAATATTTTGTAGTGTTTTTGTAGTATTTTTGTAGTGTTTTTGTAGTATTTTTGTAGTGTTTTTGTAGTATTTTTGTAGTGTTTTTGTAGTGTTTTGAAGAGTTCTTTTGTATTTTTGTATCATTTTAACACATGTGCTTCCACGCCAGTTTAGGTAAAGTTAGGTTAGAGTGAGTTAAGTTAGGTTAGAGTGAGTTATGTTAGAGTGAGTTAAGTTAGGCTAGAGTGAGTTAAGTTAGGTTAGAGTAAGTTAGGTTAGAGTTAAGTTAGCCTAGAGTGAGTTACCTTAGGTTAGAGTGAGTTAAGTTAGGCTAGAGTGAGTTAAGTTAGGATAGAGTGAGTTATATTAGGTTAGAGTGAATTAAGTTAGGTTAGAGTGAGTTAAGTTAGGTTAGAGTGAGTTAAGTTAGGCTAGAGTGAGTTAAGTTAGGATAGAGTGAGTTATATTAGGTTAGAGTGAGTTAAGTTAGGTTAGAGTGAGTTATGTTAGAAAAGTTAAGTTAGGTTAGAGTGAGTTATGTTAGAAAAGTTAAGTTAGGTTAGAGTGAGTTAAGTTAGGTTAGAGTGAGTTAAGGTAGGTTAGAGGGAGTTAGGTTAGAGTTAAGTTAGGCTAGGGTGAGTTAGGTTAGAGTGAGTTATGTTAGAGTGAGTTAAGTTAGGTTAGAGTGAGTTATGTTAGAGTGAGTTAAGTAAGGCTAGAGTGAGTTAAGTTAGGCTAGAGTAAGTTAGGTTAGAGTTAAGTTAGCCTAGAGTGAGTTACCTTAGGTTAGAGTGAGTTAAATTAGGTTAGAGTGAGTTAAGTTAGGCTAGAATGAGTTAAGTTAGGTTAGAGTAAGTTAGGTTAGAGTGAGTTAAGTTAGGCTAGAGTGAGTTAAGTTAGGCTAGAAGGAGTTACGTTAGGCAAGAGTGAGTTAAGTTAGGCTAGAGTGAGTTAAGTTAGAGTGAGTAAAGTTAGGTTAGAGTGAGTTAAGTTAGGCTAGAGTGAGTTAAGTTAGGCTAGAGTGAGTTAAGTTAGGTTAGAGTGAGTTATGTTAGAGTGAGTTAAGTTAGGTTAGAGTGAGTTATGTTAGAGTGAGTTAAGTTAGGTTAGAGTGAGTTATGTTAGAGTGAGTTAAGTTAGGTTAGAGTGAGTTATGTTAGAGTGAGTTAAGTGAGGTTAGAGTGAGTTAAGTTACGTTAGAGCGAGTTATGTTAGAGGGAGTTAAGTTAGGCTAGAGTGAGTTAAGTTAGGTTAGAGTAAGTTAGGCTAGAGTGAGTTTTGTTAGAATGAGTTAAGTTAGGCTAGAGTGAGTTAAGTTAGAGTGAGTTAAGTTAGGCTAGAGTGAGTTAAGTTAGAGTGAGTTAAGTTAGGCTAGAGTGAGTTAAGTTAGGCTAGAATAAGTTAAGTTAGGTTAGAGTGAGTTAAGTTAGGCTACAGTGAGTTAAATTAGGCTAGAGTAAGTTAAGTTAGGCTAGAGTGAGTTAAGTTAGGCTAGAGTGAGTTAAGTTAGGCTAGAGTGAGTTAAGTTAGAGTGAGTTAAGTTAGGCTAGAGTGAGTTAAGTTAGAGTGAGTTAAGTTAGGCTAGAGTGAGTTAAGTTAGGCTAGAGTGAGTTAAGTTAGAGTGAGTTAAGTTAGGCTAGAGTGAGTTAAGTTAGAGTGAGTTAAGTTAGGCTAGAGTGAGTTAAGTTAGGCTCTGCCCTGATAAACACACACAGGACCCCAATGCAAATAAAGTCACTCTGACCTTTTTTTTTGGTGGGAGGAGGGTGTTATCCTGGGTTCTCCACACATATGCTGCTATGTATGATAATTCTATGTAACTGCATTTGTGTATACCTGAATAAACTTACACACACGACTCTGTTAAACTTACCTGCCGCGTCGGGAGGGATTTGGCGTCAGCGCGAAGTCGTAAATCCCGAGAGAAAAGTTCAGTGACGCCTTAGGAGCTGCCATCACACGGTTTCGGTGGAAGGGAGGGGGGGAGGGTAAAGTGAGCTTTCATGGTGGCAACGTTTCGCTCTGTGCAGAGCATTATCGAGTCGTGTTTGGCTTTATCATGTCTGGCTCTGTAGAGCTTTATCCTGTTTGGCTCTGTGTTGAGCTTTATTGAGTCATGCTTCGCTCTCTGTAGATCTTCAGGTCGAGGTCTCCTCTACCCACGGAGCTTGTAGTCCAAGCTCTCTGACTGATAGCCCGTTCAAAAAGGCTGTCAATGTTGGCGACCTGCGTCTGGCTTGCCCCTGCACTACTGGATGCTCATCAAGGGCTCTTGATCCGAGACATCAGAGCAACCCCCACCTCCCTTTTCCCCCCATTCCTCGGATCAAACGTGATTGCCTCTGATTGCACTGACCCAGTGCTGGGAAAGTGTGCTGGGAGTATACTGGGAACTGGAACTGGTAAGACAATGTAACAGTGTTTCGCTCTGAGTGGGCGAAACGTCAAAATGAAGGGAGGAAGGGAGAGAAAGAGAGAGAGAGAGAGAGAGAGAAGAGAGAGAGAGAGAGAGAGAGAAGAGAGAGAGAGAGAGAGAGAGAGAGAGAGAGAGAGAGAGAGAGAGAGAGAGAGAGAGAAGGGTGATAAATGAGGTGTGAAGCGATATAGAGGGAGGAAAGGGAGAGGTGTAGAAGGGGGCGAGGAGCAGAAAGGGGAGAGAATTGCCCCGGTGGGCGTTCGCAGAAGATGAACAGCGTTAAATGGTGCGAACGGAATGGGATGGAATAGGGTGATAACATCCGTTAACTGAATGGGGGAGGGGTTAAGGGAAGGAGAGAGGGAGATGGAAGGGGGATGGAAGGAGAGAAGGAAAAAGGGAAGGGACGATAAACTAGTGTGTGTGCTTGCAATAACCACATGTAGTAACAACCACAGCCCCCCCCCATCCCTGTAGCTATCGTAACTACAACAACCACCACCACCACAGCTACACTTGCAGGAACCAACCACTACCATTGTAATTACCCACTGTCACTGAAGTAAGCTGCGTCAGTAACCGCAGGAAACGTCACTACCACTACAGTAGTAACCATGAATACCCACTGCATAAATAACCTCAACAGTAAGACCCAATATGGCAAGTAACCACAACTACTACCAAAGCAGTAGTGCCACAACCACCACCACAAACACACGTTAACACGTCACTACGACCAGTGTAGTGACGTGGTTAACGTGCGTACAGTTCGAGATATTTATCGAAGGAAACGTTTCGCCACTAGTGATTTATTCCCAGTCCTTCATCTGTGGTAATGAAACTACTCAAGGGAAAACGTTTCCCTTTAATAAATCCCCTGACCTGTACACAGGCTTTCCGTAACGAAGCCGCTGACGACCAATAACACCGCACAAGGAAAACGACTCCAGTTGGGTACACACAACATTGGAGCTCATTTCCCACCTCTGTTGATAACCCTGACAGCAATTTCTGGCGAGGAGATGGTGTCTCTCAGTTCTCTGTTGACAGATCTCACTTCAGCACTCAAATGTTTACCCTTGGCCCACAGTCGCGGCGGTGAAGACCTTCACTATCCACCATTTTAACCTAACCTAATCAGGGAACCTGCCAGAAAACTGCGTCTAGGAGGTACTGGAGTGAGTAGGGTTAGTGCAGATTGGGGGACCCCTCTCCTAGCACTCCCAGTTTGGTGATGTTTTGGGTAGCTTTTTGAACACCCTTTCCCCCCCCCCCCACAGTGTTTGTAAACTGTGTCAGATCGACACCTGTTTGTGTGTGTGTGTGTGTGTGTGTGTGTGTGTGTGTGTGTGTTCTACCTTGGCTAGTTGCCACATTGTGCCGTAAAGCGTGTACGAAAATCTTCTAACTATCTTCAGTCCATACTTTAATTTCCTTCACTCATCCATCACATCATCATCATCATATCATCATCATCACCCCTCTTCTTTTTCTTCTTTCCTTCTTCTTCCTTCTTCTTCTCTTCTCTTCTTTTTCTTCTTCTTCTTTTCTTTTTCTTCTTCTTTCCGCTCTAGAAAAAATCAATTTCATTGCCTAATATCGAAAAAATTTTTTTAAATTTTTTCCCAAATAGCACGTTAAACATTCCCCCGCTTTTTTGAACCCTAACAAAGTCCCAGAACAATAGTTAATCTCCCACCTGAAGTTGATCTGCCAGGGGAAGCTATCTGCCAGGGGGGGAAGTTGAGTGTGCCAGGGAAGTTGAGTTGCCAGGGGAATTGAGTTGCCAGGGGGAAGGAATATTCAGGAGCGAGAGAGGAAGGGAATTCATCTTGCAACTGAATTGGGGGAAATATTCTGCGGTAATGGATTTTCCCAGCAAAAGGAGGGGGGAAACATCAAGAGATTTGGTGTACTACCCACACACCACAAACACACAAAACACACACACACACACACACACAAAAACACACACACCACACACACAACACACAACACACACACCCACAACCCAAACAAACACAAATCCTAACATCCGAGACAGTGTGAGCTAATTAAAATTACTCCCCCCGCACTTTGCTTTAATCACCGGGTTCAGGAAATACTGTCACTCATAGTGTGTAGCAAGAGGGAGCGAGGGAAAAAGTTTCGGGGCTCAAGATTGTGACGATGAAGGAGGGTGACTGGGGCTCAAGTGAGGTCCCTTTGGTATACCTTTGATGATTTCGGAGTTTTCCCCCCCCCCAGAGCCGCCTTTGGAAAAGGCTCGTCTTTTTCTTCCCTGGCCCAACCGGGCGGGTTGCTGCGGCGAAGGAGATTTTCAAAATATCGAAATCTATGGAGATAAAACTCAGCGAGGAGGTATTAAGGGGGAAACAAACACTTTAGCAATAAGAAGCAATACGGAGAATATTTAGAAAATCCTATTCCCTCCTCCTCTCCCCCTTTCTAAAATCTAGGCGCGTGGGGGGAAATCGTGTCCCAAAATTGCCTTTTTCCCCCCTCCCCCCTTCTCACTTTGCAAGCCTTTTTGGTCTGATCCAAGATAACAGTGGCTTAATTTGCCCTTGTGCACGACGCTTGCTATAACCCCCCTCCCTCCGCCTCCATTCACTTTTACTTACTCAAGTTTAACTTAATTCTGTTAGTTTAAAAAAATTTAAAAGCCGCGAGATTAAACCCGTGGTTTTCTACAATCGACCATTGGATCTATCAACGTTCATTGGACGGGGGATCGAGGCCTCTCCACTCCTTGAATCCCCCACGGGGATTTTCGTTCCTAAAGGGAAGAGCTGTTTCCAAACCCCGCCCATTTCAAGGCCCATTTTCTTTTTATTACTACCCACCCCAGGGTGCCACCTACAACAATCGACTACACCCAGGCCCACTTACTGCAAGGTGAACCACAGCAGGGGTTTAGGAAAAACGACCCGCGTTGCCACCCTTTCCGGGGATCAACTACGGACCTCCGTGTGAGCTGAGCTCGCTATCAAAACCCAGCCCCGGGGTTTTCTTTCTTTTCCACACCATTTAAAAAAAACAGCACAAAATACTTTCGTTTTTCCAATGTGGTAAAAAAAAATTTGTACTATTCCAGATTAAAAAACGAAAATTTACCTCGTTTCCCTAGGCCTTTTATGATCAACTACGGGGTTACGCTTTCCCCCTTTAAATGAAAATGAACAAGAATGGGGTGAAGGGGCGTATTCCCACAGAACAAAGACAAAAAAAAGATTTCGGCAACGCCAAGGGGGCCCTTTATTTATTTCCTTGAAAACAGGCGACAGAGATACATGATAATATACACTTTAGGTCCTGGAAGGATTTTTACCAAACCGCACACAAAATACCCAAAGAAAGCAAAAGACTCGGCAGGAGATGCAACATTCTCCCGATGAAAAGCAGGGGCCACATACACTGAGACAACACAATTATGTCCGGGGGCCCCAAAACGTTAAATTTATTCCCAAAAAATACATAAGGGGATTACCCAAAAACCCCTGGCGTCTTCAAGATGGCACTGGACGGCACCCAAAAACATACCTGACCAACCGGGCTGTGGTTTTTCCCACTCGCTTGCGTGCGGCCCCGTATAACAGCCTGTTAAACAACCCTATCCACCAGAGGGCCGGGCTCGACCGAGCCGCGACGCTTGACCCCCCAAAAAACCCTCCAGGTAAACTCCCGGTGAAATTTCGCTCTAAGGGGAAATTTAATTTATCAACGTTTTTGCACAATGAGGCCCTTTTTGGATAACATTTTGTCCAAAGGAATATCGAATTTATTCGCCTTCACTGAACAAAAGTTTTTCTCTTAGGAATGTTCTAGTAACCGTTCTTTGCAGAAAAATCGCTAGACCAGCATTTCCGCTCTAAAAGAGCATTCACAACTTTGAACTTCGAAAAGCTCTCCCACAGAGCTTCAACCCCGCTTTTTCCCAAATCTTCAGCTACCAAGTCTTTTTATGGGGGAAAAAGTGGAAAACTTCAATCGCACAAAACACAAGCCTCCCTTCCCGTCCGGTTTTTACAACTGGAACACTGACTGCAGACGCAGCCTCTAGAGAGCTCGCAGAAAAAAAAAAGTACAACGAATAAACTTTTCTCGGAATAAATTTGTTGCTTTCTTCCCCCAGAATAATTAAATTAAAAGTCATGTGGAAATACTTTTTTTTCTTTTTTTAAAAAAAAAGGAAGAGGACGGGGGAGGGCATTTAATTATTTTTATTAGTATTATATTACTATTATATTTAAAACTTATTATTATTATTATTATTATTATTTTTATTTTTATTTTTATTTTATTATTATTATTTTTTATTGTTTTTTAATTATTATTTTTTATATTCAGCATAGGGAAGTGCTAAACCCATAAGGGTAAGAAGCACTTGGAGAATGGGGCATTAGGTCTGAGCCAAGGGGAAAAAAAGGCAGTTCCCTGATCAAAAACCCTACATTGGCTTCCGGGAAGTGCAAACAATGATGGGAAATATATATATGATATATATAATATATATATAATATATATATAAATAAATATAAAATTTTAAATATATAAAATAATATATATATAAAATTTTAATAAATAATTATGTTTTAGTGTATCGTCCTTCATTAAAAATTCCATTTTTTAAACAAAAAAAATATTTTCAATTTCTTCTGTCTTTAAAAACAATAAAATTTTTTCCTTACAAACGCCAAAGAAAATTTTTGGCATTTTTTTCCCTCAAATTGAAGAATAAAACAAAAGTCAGGACGTAAATATGACAAGTGACATTTATCTTACTTGAGAACGACCAAAACACCATAAAACAATGTATTTAGGGGCCTTTTTAAATAATGAGGGAGACGTAAGCTTATTTTCTGAGCGACGACACTGCTCACACATGTATCCCTGGGAACGACACGGGGGTATAAAATATCTCCCCTCTCCTCCCCCTCTCTCCTCTCTCTCTCTCTCTCTCTCTCTCTCTCTCCCCCCCTTTTTCCTCTCTCTCCTCCTCCCTCTCTCTCTCCTCTTCTCCCTCCCTTTCTCTTTCTCTCTTTCTCTCCCCTATTATAAATAAAAATATATTATATATATATATATATATAAATATAAATATAATATATATATTATATATAAATTATATTAAAATATATATATTAATATTAAATAAATAAATATAAATATATAAAAATAAAAAATATAATAATATAAATATAAATTATATTTATATATATATATAAAAATATAAAATATAAATAATATATATATATATATAAATAATATTATAAAATATATAAAATATATATATATATAAATTGTCTTTACTGATGACAAAGTAGAAAATTTAACAAGGTAAACTTAGAAGGATAACTCTGCAAGTAGTTTTTAGCGATAAACATGCAATAACCGAACACAGTTTTGTGATTAACTTAGTATGCAAATTTTGCAGAAAGACTTGACAGGAAGGTGTAACGGATAAGACTTTGCACATGGATTCCTAGGAAATTTTTGCACTTACTTTAACCCGGGAAGGCTTAGTAGACAGAGTTAACATGCTTCAGCAGCCAGATTTTGGGTCGATTCGTAAAGATGTCCTGGAAAACCACGGAAAAAAACCCCCAACACTAACGTAGTTTTTAACTCACGTTTGCTTACCAATTTGGCTGTGATGTTTGACAGTTCCTTGTAGTTTTAGCATAAAATTTGACAAGAATGGTTGTTTAGGGAAGCCCTCATTTTAAATAACTTTGGCCCTTAACATCGCCAGCCCTGCCGGTTGGGGGGACTCCCCCTTTGTAAAAGAGTTAAATATGAAGGGGAACGGGGATGGGGGAGAATATTTTTCCCGATGCGTGAGCTTAGGATTCACTCGTAGGGTTCAAACCCCCATCAATTCCCTAATTTATTTAACTTTATTTTGACGGAACTGTCGTCCTATGGGGAAGCACTATTTTTATGGAGAATCTTCCTAAACTTGTGAGAGGGGATGTTTTTTCCCCCCCGTGTCTGGGTTTTCCTCCTCCTATCTCTCCTCTTCCTCTTTTATTCCTCCTTCACCCCCTTCCCCCCACCCCCACCCCCTTTCCCCCGTGTTAAACCAAACCGAGCCGCACCAAATTCCAGCGCCCCACAAATCACCTCATTTAAAGGGAAATTCCTCGATTTATTTTTCCGGGTCACAAAATTAAAATTTTTTTTGCAAATCTTTGCTATCAGATGAAATGAGGTGGATTTGTGTGTCTGGGGTATATATATAGGGGAATAGGGAAAGATTTTGGGCGGGGTTCCAATAACTGGAAAGCGAGTAAAAAAAGAAAATGTATTAGAGAGAAGTGTATTAAGGAGTGATTAAGAAAGAGACAAGTTCAGCGACAGAAAAAGGAGAGAAAACGACATTTTTCTATCAAACAAAGAAAAATATATTTAAACAAGGGGTGTGTAGCGTCGCAGGAACGACACAAAAACTGCCCGACAATAGCATTACTAAATAACAAAGATTATCACAATAATTTTTAAAAATGAAACCCAAAGCAGATTGCTAAGTTTTTATTTTTTTTTTGGGGGGGGGGGGAGGGGCATTCTTTAATTTAAGTTAATAGTTTAAAACCAAAAACATTTTTATTTTACCTGACCCCCAAAGAAATGAAAAGTACCTAAAAATACTACAAAATTCTTTACAAAATGTAACAACAAAAATATATTGCAAAGTATCAGGATTTTTTTTCACTGGAAATAAAATTTTTAGAAACATTGTTAATATGAAGCCGAGTTGGTCCTCTTGTTTGAGTCCTTTATGTTACATAAACCTAGAGTGTACATACTCTCTTCACTCTACTAGTACTCGGTGTAGATACTCTCTTCACTCTGCTAGTACTCACAGTGTAGGTACTGTCTGTACTCTACTAGTACTCACAGTGTAAGTGCTGTCTGTACTCTACTAGTACTCACAGTGTAGGTACTCTCTTCGCTCTGCTAGTATTCGGTGTAGGTACTCTCTTCGCTCTACTAGTACTCGGTGTAGGTACTCTCTTCACTCTGCTAGTACTCACAGTGTAGGTACTGTCTGTACTCTACTAGTACTCACAGTGTAGGTACTCTCTTCGCTCTGCTAGTATTCGGTGTAGGTACTCTCTTCATTCTACTAGTACTCACAGTGTAGGTGCTGTCTGTACTCTTCTAGTACTCATAGTGTAGGTGCTGTCTGTACTCTTCTAGTACTCACAGTGTAGGTACTTTCTTCACTCTACTAGTACTCACAGTGTAGATACTCTCTTCACTCTACTAGTACTCACAGTGTAGGTACTGTCTGTACTCAACTAGTACTCACAGTGTAGGTACTTTCTTCACTCTACTAGTACTCACAGTGTAGGTGCTGTCTGTACTCTACTAGTACTCACAGTGTAGATACTCTCTTCATTCTACTTGTACTCACAGTGTAGGTGCTGTCTGTACTCTACTAGTACTCACAGTGTAGGTACTACCTGTACTCTACTAGTACTCAGTGTAGGTACTCTCTTCACTCTACTAGTACTCACAGTGTAGGTACTACCTGCACTCTACTAGTACTCACAGTGTAGGTACTGTCTGTACTCTACTAGTACTCACAGTGTAGGTACTACCTGTACTCTACTAATACTCACAGTGTAGGTACTGTCTGTACTCTACTAATACTCACAGTGTAGATACTCTCTTCACTCTACTAGTACTCACAGTGTAGGTACTGTCTGTACTCTACTAGTACTCACAGTGTAGGTATTACCCGTACTCTACTAGTACTCACAGTGTAGGTACTGTCTGTACTATACTAGTACTCACAGTGTAGATACTCTCTTCGCTCTACTAGTGCTCACAGTGTAGGTACTGTCTGTACTCTACTAGTACTCACAGTGTAGGTACTGTCTGTACTCTACTAGTACTCAGCGTAGGTATTACCCGTACTCTACTAGTACTCACAGTGTAGGTACTGTCTGTACTCTACTAGTACTCACAGTGTAGGTACTGTCTGTACTCTACTAGTACTCACAGCGTAGGTACTGTCTGTACTCTACTAGTACTCAGCGTATGTATTACCCGTACTCTACTAGTACTCACAGTGTAGGTACTGTCTGTACTCTACTAGTACTCACAGTGTAGGTACTGTCTGTACTCTACTAGTACTCACAGCGTAGGTATTACCCGTACTCTACTAGTACTCACAGTGTAGGTACTGTCTGTACTCTACTAGTACTCACAGTGTAGATACTCTCTTCACTCTACTAGTACTCACAGTGTAGGTACTGTCTGTACTCTACTAGTACTCACAGTGTAGGTACTGTCTGTATTCTACTAGTACTCACAGTGTAGGTACTCTCTTCACTCTACTAGTACTCACAGTGTAGGTACTACCTGCACTCTACTAGTTCTCACAGTGTAGGCACTGTCTGTACTCTACTAGTACTCACAGTGTAGGTACTGTCTGCACTCTACTAGTACTCAGTATAGGTACTCTCTTCACTCTTCTAGTACTCACAGTGTAGGTACTACCTGTACTCTACTAGTACTCATAGTGTAGGTACTACCTGTACTCTACTAGTACTCACAGTGTAGGTACTGTCTGTACTCTACTAGTACTCACAGTGTAGGTACTACCTGTACTCTACTAGTACTCACAGTGTAGGTACTCTCTTCACTCTACTAGTACTCACAGTGTAGGTACTACCTGCACTCTACTAGTACTCACAGTGTAGGTACTACCTGTATTATACTAGTACTCACAGTGTAGGTACTACCTGTACTCTACTAGTACTCACAGTGTAGGTACTACCTGTACTCTATTAGTACTCACAGTGTAGGTACTACCTGTACTCTACTAGTACTCACAGTGTAGGTACTACCTGTACTCTACTAGTGCTCACAGTGTAGGTACTACCTGTACTCTACTAGTACTCACAGTGTAGGTACTCTCTTCACTCTACTAATACTCACAGTGTAGGTACTACCTGTACTCTACTAGTACTCAGTGTAGGTACTACCTGTACTCTACTAGTACTCACAGTGTAGGTACTACCTGTACTCTACTAGTACTCACAGTGTAGGTACTCTCTTCACTCTACTAATACTCACAGTGTAGGTACTACCTGTACTCTACTAGTACTCACAGTGTAGGTACTACCTGTACTCTACTAGTACTCACAGTGTAGGTACTACCTGTACTCTACTAGTACTCACAGTGTAGGTACTCTCTTCACTCTACTAATACTCACAGTGTAGGTACTACCTGTACTCAACTAGTACTCACAGTGTAGGTACTACCTGTACTCTACTAGTACATGCTTTGCGTTATCATTTAATTCCGTGTTGAACGTTTCCTCCTGTTATCTCTTACTTCTCTGCATTCTGCATTCTTCTTCCCATTGTATACCTACTCTTTTCCTTCCTGCATGCCTCAATTCTTATCTGTTCCTACTGATTCAATCTTCCATTCTATCCTCCCCCTTTTCCTGTTCTTCCGTTCCTGTTATTCCACACCTGATTTGCCACACCTGCTCCTCCACACATCCACAATCGCTCCTTCACTCCTGCTCCTCCACACCTACTCCACCGCAAGCGTTCAGAAACCGACGTTCCAAAATTTGCGTTTTTTTTAAACACATCTCCCCTTTCGAGGCCCCATGAACATGACTGAAAATAGACAAGATTGTGAGATAGACAGTAAAGCTTTCTCCCCTTACCTCCCCTTCCATTACCACCCCCATCCCTTACCTCCCCCCCTTTACCACCCCTTACCTCCCTCAACACCCCACCCCTTACCTCCCATTCCCTTACCAACCCCAACCCTCACCCCTCACACTATATATTCATGAGCTGTCCAAAAGCTTAGAAAACAGGGGGGATGGCGCCCCCAAAGGGGATTACTGCCCCCTCCTCTGTCTGGTATCTCCGAGTGACATTACCTGCAGGTCGTCCTTGGCTCTGTGACTCGACCAGACCGAGAGACCTTCTCAGTTACCTCGCTAAGTAACGAGTGTCTCTTAATGTTTCATCTTGCGTTATCTCTCAGTGTCTCTCGCTTCTTACTTTATTACTCAGTCTGCGTATTTTTGTTTCTTTATCTCTCTTTTCGTGGTTTCTACTTCCCCTTTAGTCTTTCTGTTTTTAATTTTTTCTAGTGTTCTTCGCGTCTGTTTTATTTTCTTGTTTATTATCTTCTATTTTGTTTCTCTCTCTCTCTCTTTCTCTCTCTCTCTCTCTCTCTCTCTCCTCTCTCTCTCTCTCTCTCTCTCTCTCTCTCTCTCTCTCTCTCTCTCTCTCTCACGTGTTTCTTGCCAATTTCCGACTTCCACTCTTTTTTTTGCATTCCTCTTTCTTAACTCATTCTTCCTACTCCCCTTTTCATTTGTTTTACCTCCTTAACCCCACATCTCTGCCCCTCACTTTTCTCAACTCTCTAATTTCCCCCCCTCTCATCCATCAGCCCTCACACTCCATCACTCTTGCCCTCCCTCATCCATCAGCCTGACACTCCATCACTAATACCCTCCCTCAACCATCAGCCTCACACTCCATCACTCCAGCCCCTCCCTCATCCTTCAGCTCACACTCCATCACTCCTGCCCCTCCCTCATCCATCAGCCTGACACTCCATCACTCCTGCCCCTCCCTCATCCATCAGCCTCACACTCCATCACTCCTGCCCCTCCCTCATCCATCAGCCTCACACTCCATCACTCCTGCCCCTCCCTCATCCATCAGCCTCACACTCCATCACTCTTGCCCCTCCCTCATCCATCAGCCTCACACTCCATCACTCTTGCCCCTCCCTCATCCATCAGCCTCACACTCCATCACTCCTGCCCCTCCCTCATCCATCAGCCTCACGCTCCATCACCCTGCCCCTCCCTCATCCATCAGCATCACACTCCATCACTCTTGCCCCTCCCTCATCCATCAGCCTCACACTCCATCACTCTTGCCCTCCCTCATCCATCAGCCTCACCCTCCATCACTCCTGCCCCTCCCTCATCCATCAGCCTCACACTCCATCACTCTTGCCCCTCCCTCATCCATCAGCCTCACACACCATCACTCTTGCCCCTCCCTCATCCATCAGCCTCACACTCCATCCACTCCTGCCCCTCCCTCATCCATCAACCTCACACACCATCACTCCTGCCCCTCCCTCATCCATCAGCCTCAAAACTCCATCACTCCTGCCCCTCCCTCATCCATCAGCCTCACACTCCATCACTCCTGCCCCTCCCTCATCCATCAGCCTCACACTCCATCACTCTTGCCCCTCCCTCATCCATCAGCCTCACACACCATCACTCTTGCCCCTCCCTCATCCATCAGCCTCACACTCCATCACTCCTGCCCCTCCCTCATCCATCAGCCTCACACTCCTCACTCCTGCCCCTCCCTCTTTCCATCAGCCTCACACTCCATCACTCTTGCCCCTCCCTCATCCATCAGCCTCACACAGCATCACTTTGCCCCTCCCTCATCCATCAGCCTCACCCTCCATCACTCCTGCCCCTCCCTCATCCATCAGCCTCACACTCCATCACTCTTGCCCCTCCCTCATCCATCAGCCTCACACACCACCCACTCTTGCCCCTCCCTCATCCATCAGCCTCACCCTCCATCACTCCTGCCCCTCCCTCATCCATCAGCCTCACACTCCATCACTCTTGCCCCTCCCTCATCCATCAGCCTCACACACATCACTCTTGCCCCTCCCTCATCCATCAGCCTCACACCCCCTCACTCCTGCCTCTCCCTCATCCATCAGCCTCACACACCATCACTCCTGCCCCTCCCTCATCCATCAGCCTCACACCCCATCACTCTTGCCCCTCCCTCATCCATCAGCCTCACACTCCCTCACTCCTGCCTCTCCCTCATCCATCAGCCTCACACACCATCACTCCTGCCTCTCCCCATCCATCAGCCTCACACACCATCACTCTTGCCCCTCCCTCATCCATCAGCCTCACACTCCCTCACTCCTGCCTCTCCCTCATCCATCAGCCTCACACTCCATCACTCCTGCCCCTCCCTCATCCATCAGCCTCACACTCCATCACTCCTGCCCCTCCTCATCCATCAGCCTCACACTCCATCACTCTTGCCCCTCCCTCATCCATCAGCCTCACACAGCATCACTCTTGCCCCCCCTCATCCATCAGCCTCACCCTCCATCACTCCTGCCCCTCCCTCATCCATCAGCCTCACACTCCATCACTCTTGCCCCTCCCTCATCCATCAGCCTCACACACCATCACTCTTGCCCCTCCCTCATCCATCAGCCTCACACTCCATCACTCCTGCCCCTCCCTCATCCATCAGCCTCACACACCATCACTCTTGCCCCTCCCTCATCCATCAGCCTCACACTCCCTCACTCCTGCCCCTCCCTCATCCATCAGCCTCACACACCATCACTCTTGCCCCTCCCTCATCCATCAGCCTCACACTCCATCACTCCTGCCCCTCCCTCATCCATCAGCCTCACACACCATCACTCTTGCCCCTCCCTCATCCATCAGCCTCACACAGCATCACTCTTGCCCCTCCCTCATCCATCAGCCTCACACTCCATCACTCCTGCCCCTCCCTCATCCATCAGCCTCACACTCCATCACTCTTGCCCCCCCCCTCATCCATCAGCCTCACACAGCATCACTCTTGCCCCTCCCTCATCCATCAGCCTCCCCTCCATCACTCCTGCCCCTCCCTCATCCATCAGCCTCACACTCCATCACTCTTGCCCCTCCCTCATCCATCAGCCTCACACACCATCACTCTTGCCCCTCCCTCATCCATCAGCCTCACCCTCCATCACTCCTGCCCCTCCTCATCCATCAGCCTCACACTCCATCACTCTTGCCCTCCCTCATCCATCAGCCTCACACACCCATCACTCTTGCCCCTCCCTCATCCATCAGCCTCACACTCCCTCACTCCTGCCTCTCCCTCATCCATCAGCCTCACACACCATCACTCCTGCCCCCTCCCTCATCCATCAGCCTCACACTCCATCACTCTTGCCCTCCCTCATCCATCAGCCTCACACTCCCTCACTCCTGCCTCTCCCTCATCCATCAGCCTCACACACCATCACTCCTGCCTCTCCCTCATCCGTCAGCCTCACACACCATCACTCTTGCCCCTCCCTCATCCATCAGCCTCACACTCCCCACTCCTGCCTCT
>NC_069408.1:44501753-44519253 GCF_026875155.1 Cherax quadricarinatus | reverse complement strand
ATGTGGTTGATTTTATGGGTCAGTTCAGTGGGCTTCTACACTTATTCTTCTTCTTCTTCTCTCTATCTCTCTCTTTCTTGCCATATTTCTTTACATAGCATTTATTCTAGTTTCTTCTGTTTCCTTCTTCTGGTTTCAAGGTTTTTTACTCCAGTTATTTCGTTGGTTAATATTTCTTGGTTAATACCTACCGTATTTTTTTACAGCTCTTGTTCTGTGTAATAATTTGTAGAGAGAGGAGAGAGAGAGAGAGAGAGACAGACAGAGGGAGAGAGTGTGTTTCTGTGTGTGTGTTTCTGTGTGTGTGCGTGTGTGTGTGTGTACTCATCTAGTCACCTGTTTGTGGTTGCATGGGTCGAGACCCAGCTCCTGTCCCCGCCTCTTCACTGATCGTTACTAGGTCCTCTCCTTGCTCCATGGGCTATGTGTGTGTGTGTGTGTGTGTGTGTGTGTACTCACCTATTTGTGGTTGCAGGGGTCGATTCATAGCTCCTGGCCCCGCCTCGTCACTGATTGCTACTAGGTCCTCTCTCTCCTTGCTCCATGAGCTTTATCATACCTCGCCTTCAAACTATGTAGGCTATGTGTGTGTGTGTGTGTGTGTGTGTGTGTGTGTGTGTGTGTTGTGTGTGTGTGTGTGTTTGTTTGTGTGTGTGTGTGTGTGTGTGTGTGTGTGTGTGTGTGTGTGTGTGTGTTGTGTGTGTGTGTTGTGTGTGTGTGTGTGTGTGTGTGTGTGTGTGTGTTTGTGTGTGTGTGTGTGTACGGCCCTCAGCTTCCACTCTGGGTCTAATAGTTGAGAGAAACATTGAGAAGTTTGAAGTGAGGCACAAAACCTGGACGACAACTCTTGAAGCTTCTTTGAAATAATAGTTTGGGTGTTTCTTTGGACTATTGTTCCTGGAGTCAGAAATTTACGTCCAGAGATTGTTGTTATCGGAGGAGACGCGTTTCTCGTGCGTGTGGTGAAAGGAAGACGCACTGGGTGATAGATAAATAAAAACGTAGACGACGCACATCGTTGACTGATCCAACGGAGAACGCCGGACGATCGATCACAGAGAGACGGACAGTGAACGCTCGTTCGGAAGAAGGAATTAACGAGTGAACTATACACGGACGATCGTTCTCAAGAGCCAAGCTAGCTGGGGGCTTTGTTTTATTGCTCTCCAGGACTTCTAGCAATATCCCTGCTAGTCTTTCCGTTCGTGCGAACGATAGCTAGTCTAAAAATATTGTTTGACGTCCTGCAGGATGATAAAACAAGCCCCCAGCTGGCCAATACATCTTTTTGTTTATATCGGGCCGCCAGAGGAGACCCCAGACGAAGTGTTCGACCCACTAACTTCAGTAAAAATTGGTAAACAACATTGGGGGAGCGTTTAGGTGAGAAAAACGTGAACACTGGACGACTCTCAGACACTATAAACCAGGTCTAAGAAAATCAACACCACCAGAGAGCAGTCTTGCAAGACGCTGTCGGAGAAAGGTTGCATTGTGGTCTATTTCCAGACGTGTTCAAGACTTGTCGAGCATTCAGGGCAAGGACAGGTGAGGGCTCGATCCTCTGGCCGATCCTCTGACCAGCCAGCCTGTTATTGCTTGCCCTAGCAAGGAAATGGAGAACTGGGGCAACGCTATATTGATAGGTTATCTGATCATAAACAGTTATGACAATGCACTCTGTCCAAGTACCCAGTAATAGCCTGGTTGATCAGGCCCTGATCCACCCGGAGGCCTGGTCAAAGACCGGGCTGCGGGGGCCTTGACCCCTGAAACACCCTCTAGGTAGACTCCAGGTAATGTTTAGTGACTTGATGATGGCTCACGCAAGACCGAAACTTCATTTCGTCTCCTCGTTGAGTTTCAGACATCAGTTGCTTCAGTCACGATGTTGCGGATTTTGGTCTTCGTTATAAATCAAATATATCTTAAATACGGAGTATAGCTAGACTAAATCTAAATCTGTCTAAATGGAAATGAAACTCAAATCGACCCGCACACACACACACACACACGCACTCTGTCTCCTGTCTCCTCTTTCTCTCTCTCTCTCTCTCTCTCTCTCTCTCTCTCTCTCTCTCTCTCTCTCTCTCTCTCTCTCTCTCTCTCTCTCTCTCTCTCTCTCTCTCTCTCTCCCTCTCTCTTTTACACAGGGTTTGACAAGGTTAAGGATCCCTAGCTTTATTGACAAGCTATTTACAAGTTAAGGATTCCTAACTTTATTGGCAAGCTAAGAGCTGTTACCTACATCAGCTCATTTGAAAGCATTTTTATTGTTATGAGACATACAAGTAGGGAACAGGATGAAGTTGGAGCCATCTGTGGGCCAGCATTTTCATTTGATCAACTGACTTTATCTCGTTGACATCATTATGCTGTACGAATGTGTTCCATACTCGAGTCATCCTGGGTATATATGATCTCAGATGAAATAATGTTCTGGAGAAGGGTACAGCCAGAGTGAAGTTGCTGCTTTCTGCCCGTCTTGTGGCATAAAACCTTGTTTCACGCTGTCCTCGAAGTGGATCCAAGTGTGGTACTTTGACAATATTGGCCTTGTACATAACAGTAAGGCCACCCACATCCCTCCTGTGTTGAAGGCTCTGCTGAAATGACGGATCTATCCAGGATTGGTCCAGGCGAGAGATGAGACGTCTTGCTCTGTTCTCTACTCTGTCAAGCAGTCGCAGATGAGAAGGGGGCAGGCAAATCAAGAAAGTGGAGCATACTCAAGGTGTGAGCGTACTTGTGCCTCGTACAGAATCTTGCAACCCCTACTGTCAAGCAGATTCGAGATACGGCGAAGTGCTGTAAGCTTCCTGACTGCCTTGTTTGTAAGATTTACAACATGGTTCTTCATGGTCAGTTTGGAGTCAAATTTCACCCCAAGGATATCAACTTCTTCTCCAGGTGCCAACACCCTCCCATTCATCCTTACTACTGCATCAGCATTACCATTATGGTGCCTAGAGACGATCATCATTTGCATTTTCTCAGGTGCAAATGCTACTTGCCATCTATTTCCCCAAGCTGATATAGCTCTTAGCTGGTGATTTATGTAGCTACATTTGCCTCTTTCCACAGAGAGGGCCATTTACACTATACTAGGCAGTGCTGAAAGATGCGAGTTAGAGGTGCTGCTAGCTGGTCTGCGCATCTTCTCAACAATCTTGGGCTCAACTTGTCTGGGCCCATAGCCTTTTCTTGGTCAAGTGATTTAAGAAGGAAATGCACCTCCTCCTGCCTTATTGTCACCACCGACAGTTTTGACACAATTCTTGCAGCTAGCCAAGGAGGGTCCCTTGCTGGATCAGGAACTTGCATTTTGGTAGCAAAGTGTCCGGCAAAGAGGTCCGCCTTCTTTTGACTACTAGTAGTGGTGGTCCCATCCTGTCGATTTAGAGGTGGAATGAGTTCATCAGGCAAATAACCTTGTCTGTCCTTGGCCAGAGACCACCAGGTTTTGGAGCCTACCCTACCTGTTGCTAGCTTTCTTTTAGTGTCCACCTCCCATTTAGCAATGGCCCACTTTTGAACATCACCCATATGCCTACAGGCTTGCTTGTGCAAGTTCCTGTTATAGGTGATAGGATGTCTCTTATACCTTCGCATGCTTTGTACTTAGCAGTAGCAGCCTCTCTACAATGAAAGCCAAACCAAGGCTGATCTGTAGGTTTCGTCACATATTGCCGGTGAGGAATGTGTTCTTGTTGTAGATTAAGGATGTGTCCAGTGAGGGCTTTCACTTGGTTGTCAACATCCCCTTGGAGAAGAGCATTCCAATCGGTGGTGGCGAGCTCAGAGCAAAGGGCTGGCCAGTTACCTCTTTCCCATAGCCAAGTTGCGTGTGGACTCCTTACCTCGTTCTTATTGGATCTTAAGTGTCGTAAAAACAGCCTTGTGGTCAGATGATCCAACGTAGCCGAGGGGTTGACAAGTGACTATACCTTCTGCCAGATCACTCACTACTGGGTCAAGGGAGGAGCCAGAGATGTGAGTAGGGAAATCAATAAAGTTTCTCATGTCAAATACTGCAAGAAGGTCATCAAAGTCCCTGTGTATAAGGTGTTGGTTGAGGTCACCAACAATTATGATATGTTGACAGTTGTGTTGTAGCAGAAGGGAGTCCATATTTTCCATTAGGAAGTTGATGGGGTCTGCATGTTGCCACTGAGGTCTGTACATTGCATATGCTAGTACAGTGCAATGAGTAGGGGTGGCAACATCAATGTGCTGGGCATGAACACTTTTAGAGAAGCACACAGCAACACCTCCTCCTTGCCCTTGCCTGTCTCTTCTCATCCATGAGGTGTAGCCAGCAATTCTTGCAAAATTTTCTGGAGTCCTGTCGTCCAAAAATGTTTCAACAACAGCTATCATGTCGGGACGTCGAGTGTTCACAAAACTATGTGTGAGCTCTCCAACCAGTCTATCAGAGGTGGTGGGTGTGTAAGGCATGTAAGGTGCCTGCCCTTGAGGGAGGTAGGGTACTGAGGCAACTGCAGGGATGTAGGTCTGTGGTCTTGTATAAGGCACAATACCACCTGCTGGGCTGAGACAGGAGTAGCTGAGTGGGTGACGTGTGAGTGTTCACCAATTCAGAGATCCTGCTGGTTTGTTCCGAGAACAGGTCTCTAAACAGGTGGCCCTGTCTGTCAAGTTCCTTTTTCTTCCGACACTGGTCCTCCTGATGTCCTTTCTTGTAGCAGTAATTGCACCTGGTATCTCGCAAGCAGTTGTTGGCGGTGTGCCCGTTCCGGTGACAGCGAGAGCACTGCCTAGGTGCCTGGGAGGGTGGACTATGATTTGCTGCACCTCCTGTGTTTTGCTGATTTGTCCTCAGGTTCTGCCGCTGGGACTGTGTTAGTGGACGGTGAGACGACTGTAGATGTCTTCCTCCTCCACGTCCTCTTCCACGTCCTCTACCCCGTCCTCTACCAGTTCTGACAGATGTGTCCCTGCTGTTCGTACTTCGGCACAGTAGGTGATCGGGTGCAGTGATAGTTCCCTGATTATTAACTGCACCAGTCTCTGATGGAGAAAATCCTGACTCAGAACTTACCGATGAAGCACTGCTGCCAAATGCTGGAATAGTGTCGGCAGGTGTGCTGACAGGTGTAGGATCAGAGATGGTATGTGCACTGTCAAGTGGACTGGCAGTGGCTGAAGCAGAGATGTCTGGTGTAGGAGAATTAACAGATCCAAGGCTTCCTTCCTTGCTGGGAAGAGGATTTGTTCCCTCTGTGGTGGTCAGAGGAATTATGTTAGAATTCCCAAAGGTAGTGTTTTGAACTCAGTCTGTGGGACCTTAGTGATGACAGAATTCCACCAGTTATTTACTCCTGAGTTAAGCTCAGTGTGGGACTTCCAGTCTTTGTCAGTAGTGTCACCATCAGCTGAGCAGCTTACGTCACTTGATGCAGGCTTGCACTGACCTTCTACAATAGTGTCACCATCAGCTGAGCAGCTTACGTCACTTGATGTAGTCTTGCACTGGCCTTCTACAATAGTGTCACCATCAGATGAGCAGCTTACGTCACTTGATGTAGGCTTGCACTGGCCTTCTACAATAGCTTGTAGGTTATCTAATGATTTGAGGACCTCATGAAGTGCTTCCCTGTGATGGATTATCTTAGCTGCGACTTTACAACACAGCCCAAGAGGGCAGTCTTGATCTTTGGACAGAAGTCCCTGAGGTAGGACTTCTGAACCTTCCTCCTGTAGCTCCAGGCTTGTATCCACATATACCACAGGATTATGAATATCCTTCAATTTTCTGAAATTTTCAACCTGGCTGCAACAAAATTCTTCTTCTGGAATGCAATCTGTGTGGCAGTAGTTGGAACAAGTAGGTTCCTCACATCTAAGAAGAATTTTGTCCCTTGTGGTATACCCACAAACACTGCAATAACTACTGGGACAATAGCCAGATAGCGTAAATATTCTTGCTATTTTGCGATGTGAAGTCATCCCAGAGGAGGCTTGTAGGTTTGAAATGAAGTTCACAGGAGAGAGAGAGTAGGTGGTGGTATCGTGGGGGTGTTTATAGCGGGGTGGGTTGTGAGGGCAGGCAGTGGGCCGGCGAGCTGGAAGTGTTGCCTTCTCACTGTCACTTAATAAACACTGTTTATGCTATCCACTTTTCCACTAATGGAAGATGTTACACAAATCACTATGTTACATTGTACCAGTCACGTTGTTATAAAGCACCAGATGCTAGTACATAGCACAAAACACATATAATGTTAGATGCTCACTGTGAAGGCAATAGTGACGTCACTCCTAAGGCCTGCCGCTGTCCCCTCACTCACACCATATCTTCACCATACCACACTTAAACATCACTGATATTGCCTATATTCACTTCAGTGGAAGAGTTGGCTTACTTGTACTAATGTGTTGTAAGTAGTACTACGTCACTGAACAGTTTTTGTCCTCACCAACCCTCATAGTTAAGTAATATTAAGAAGTTTGTGGAGCACACTGTGACGTCTCTCTCTTTCTCTCTCTCTCTCTCTCTCTCTCTCTCTCTCTCTCTCTCTCTCTCTCTCTCTCTCTCTCTCTCATAACTGTAATTATTTTCTTGTCATCTTGAGGAGCGTCTCACACCTCACCTCAGTTCCTCTTTTAATTCTCTGACCTAAACCTAATTAATTACCTCCATGATGTTGCTTACGTGTGTGTGTGTGTCTGTGTGTGTGTGTGTGTGTGTGTGTGTGTTGTGTGTGTGTGTGTGTGTGTGTATGTGTGTGTGTGTGTGTGTGTGTGTGTGTGTGTGTGTGTGTGTGTGTGTGTGTATGTGTGTGTGTGTGTGTGTGTGTGTGTGTGTGTGTGTGTGTGTGTGTTTACCTGGAGTTTACCTGGAGAGAGTTTCGGGGGTCAACGCCCCCGCGGCCCGGTCTGTGACCAGGCCTCCTGGTGGATCAGCGCCTGATCAACCAGGCTGTTGCTGCTGGCTGCACGCAAACCAACGTACGAGCCACAGCCCGGCTGATCAGGAACTGCCTTTAGGTGCTTGTCCAGTGCCAGCTTGAAGACTGCCAGGGGTCTGTTGGTAATCCCCCTTATGTGTGCTGGGAGGCAGTTGAACAGTCTCGGTCCCCTGACACTTATTGTATGGTCTCTTAACGTGCTAGTGACACCCCTGCTTTTCATTGGGGGATGGTGCATCGTCTGCCAAGTCTTTTGCTTTCGTAGTGAGTGATTTTCGTGTGCAAGTTCGGTACTAGTCCCTCTAGGATTTTCCAGGTGTATATAATCATGTATCTCTCCCTCCTGCGTTCCAGGGAATACAGGTTTAGAAACCTCAAGCGCTCCCAGTAATTGAGGTGTTTTATCTCCGTTATGCGCGCCGTGAAAGTTCTCTGTACATTTTCTAGGTCGGCAATTTCACCTGCCTTGAAAGGTGCTGTTAGAGTGCAGCAATATTCCAGCCTAGATAGAACAAGTGACCTGAAGAGTGTCATCATGGGCTTGGCCTCCCTAGTTTTGAAGGTTCTCATTATCCATCCTGTCATTTTTCTAGCAGATGCGATTGATACAATGTTATGGTCCTTGAAGGTGAGATCCTCCGACATAATCACTCCCAGGTCTTTGACGTTGGTGTTTCGCTCTATTTTGTGTGTGTTTGTGTGTGTTTGTGTGTGTATGTGTGTGTGTGTGTGTGTGTGTGTGTGTGTGTGTGTGTGTGTGTGTGTGTGTGTGTGTGTGTGTGTGTGTGTGTTGACTTTAACCCCGGTAACTGCCCCGTTATAAAGATTTGGAAGAGGTAAGAAGACTGGACACGAAGTACGGAGTCAGTCATGGGACAGAAGCTGCAGACCTCACTCACAGAGACTTGAAGGTAAACAAAGTGCTTAGCATATCCCCACAAACGCAAATAAGACGAATAACTTCTGCAGCCAATGCTCGTCTTGCAAAAAAAATTAAGAGTAGCCTTCAGGAATCCTAACAAAGAGTCATTCCGGAGAGTGACCTAGGACTCGAACCCTGCAACCTCAACTAGGTGAGTACACACACTCTGTGTGTCCGTGAGGTAATCAGGGTTCGATCTAAGGAAGAGGAGGACAGTTCCAATTCTATATCAATATTCAAAAATGTAAGAGAATGAATAAGGAATCACAATATCTCTCTTAAAGATTATAAAGAAATCAATGAAACCGTAAGCAAGAATACCCATATTAAATGACGTTTCGCCCATTGTGGGACTTTATTGTGCGATATTTCACTCACGGTGGGTCGGTTTATACAATGCTTAACCCACACTGGAACTTTTTACTTGATGTTTCACCCACAGTTGGATTTAATGAAATATTAAACGAAGTCGTGCGGCGGGTGAAACGTCAGATATTAAAGACTTTTGCCCGCTTCCCTGAAAGTACTCAACAACAATGTCCGCCATTTTTAAAAGTACTCAACAACAATGTCCGCCATTTTTAAAAGTACTCAACAACAATGTCCGCCATTTTTAAAAGTACTCAACAACAATGTCCGCCATTTTTAAAAAGTACTCAACAACAATGTCCGCCATTTTTAAAAGTACTCAACAACAATGTCCGCCATTTTTAAAATTACTCAACAACAATGTCCGCCATTTTTAAAAGTACTCAACAACAATGTCCGCCATTTTTAAAAGTACTCAACAACAATCTCCGCCATTTTTAAAAGTACTGAACAACATACAGCCTCAGTCTGGATTAAAAATCGTTTCTTGTCGAATTTGTTTTCTGACGGAGTTAATTGGACGTCTTGAGTTCCCTCGACATCAAAGACTTGTACGGGAGGCAAACTGGCGGCCATTTTTTTTTTTGGGGGGGGGGCGGGGGCGGGGGCGGGGCGGGAGGCCGGGGTGCAGGGGGCGGGGGGGGGGGCTCAAAGGACATAGCCTTCCCCGAGCTGTGAAAGGTTTCACTTCAGGAGGCAGCTGAAAGAGATAATGAAGGAAATAGCTGAAGGGATAGCTCAAGGAGGTAGCTGAAGGAAAAAAATTGAAGGAGGTAGTGAGGGAGGTTGCTGAGGGAGGTGGAGGAGGTGCTGAAGGGGTACTGAAGGAGGTAGTGAAGGAGGTAGTGAAGGGGTAGTGAAGGGGTTGCTGAAAGGGGGTAGTGAGGAGGTTAAAAGGGGTGAGGAGGTTTTTCTAAGGGGGGTATAAGGATCAAATTTGAAAGGAAAGCAAGGGGTTTACTAAAGAGTGAAGGGGACTAAATTGTGCGAAATAACTAAGGGGTCAAATTTACGGGGGGTTAACAAGGATACTAAAGGAAAAGTTGGGTTTATGAAATAACGAAGGGGTCTGGGGTGGAAAGTCAAGGATATTAAAGGGGGACTGGGAGTCAAAAGGGGGTACAAAGGTCCCAATTTTAAAGGGATAACAAAAGGTGCTTTTAGTAATAACAAAAGTACTAAAGGGGGTACTAATTGTGCTAAAGGAAAACTAAAACAATTTTGCTAAAAGAAACCTAAAAAACAAGGTTTAAAAGGGGGTACTAAAACAAAATGTTTTTTTTCGGCCAAATTTAAATTTTTATACAAGGCAAAAAAAAAATCAAAAATTTCCCCAATTTTTAAATAAAAAATTTAAAGGTTAATTAAAAAAATGTTTTTTGTTTTTTTTAAGATTAAATTATTGTTCCTCCGCCTCAAAAACTGGAGGGTCAAACCCCCCCGGCCTTTTTTTTTTTTTTGGCCCGGGGGCGGGGGGCAAAGCCGGGGTCCCCCGGGCCCCGGGGGGGGGTCCCCCCGGCTTCCCCTTTGTTTGGGGGTTTTTCACTTCGGGGGCGCTGGTTTAAAGGGAAATACCTAAGAAAGTGCTAGAGCCTAAAGGGGGATTTGGGGGGTTTTTTAAGGTTTTTAGTTTTATTTTTGAGAAAACAAGGAGGTGTGGGGGGTTTTTGGGGGTAGTGGGGGGCCCCCGGGGGCCCCCCCCCCCCCCCCCCCCCCCCCCGCTAGCTGGGTATTTGAAGGGGAAGGGTTGATCTAGGGGGTTTGGGGAAATTTTTTTCCTTTTTTTAAAAATAAGTTTTTTTTGAACTAAATTCTAATTTTTTTGGTTTCCCTGAAGAATAATTAAATAATAATATAAAAAAATAATTAAAAATGAAGAGTCTGGATTTTTGCCGGGATACTTGGGGAAAAGTACTATTTTTTTGTTTTGAGGGGATAAAGAATTTGTCTGGGTACCTAGGTTTTTTTTTTTTTGTTTGTTTTCCTTTTTTAAAGGAATTGTGTCTGTCTATTATCACCTTGGGGGGGGGGGGTGTAAACCCCAAAATTTAAATACTAGAGATTTGGATTAAAAATAGGGAAAGGGGGTTTTTCCCAGTTAAAAGTTTCTTCTTCGCTTATGAGATTTTTTCCCAGGGAAAAGGAGCTTTCATCAAAATTTAAAACGTCCCGAGGGATTTTGGAAAACCGCTGCGGTTTTGGGCCCAAGGGTAAAAGGCTCTTTGCAGTTTAAATCTCCGAGGGTTGGGGTCGCTGGAATCGCTCCAGAGGGATAATAAAACACATTGTCGGTATGAGACCTCCAAGGGAGTGGGCTTTGCTCTATTAAAACCTCCGGGGAGTTTGGGCATCATTTCATGCGGGTATTAACTTGGGGTTGGGTTTTGATGGGTTTTGGATTTCCCCAGGGGGTTTGTTTTGTTCCGTTTCTCTGGGGGTTGCTCTGCTGCTGGGCGTCTCCGGGAGTAAGGGAAAAATTTGTTTAAGGATTGAACTCTCCAATTAATAAAAACCCCTTTTTTTCCCGGGGAGAAAAATAAAAAATTCTACGGGTTTTAAGGCTCCGGGGGTTGGGAAAATCAGTTAAATAAAAAACTTAAATAATAAAAAATTAAAAATTTTTAAAATCCAGAAGAGTTGGGTTTGTTCGGTTTGGAACTTCCGGGATAAAAAAAACTTTTTCCGTTTGCCTCTCCGGGTTTTTAAAAACAACTTGCTGGGAAAAAGCGTCTTCTTTTGGGCCTTTTTCCCTTACAGGTTTAAGGGCTGGGGATTGAGAAACCTTTGTGGTTTTGGGTTGGGGTAAGGGAAAAATAAAGTAAAAGGAAATTTTAAAACCCCCGGGGGATTAAAAAATTTTTACAAAAATTTAAGGCCGGGGAAAATGAAAATATTAAAACGGGTTTAAACCCGGGGGTTGCTCTTCATGACGGGTTTAAAAAGGATCTAAAGGGGAGTAATGAAAAATATTAATGAAAAGATATTAGAACGTCCCCGGGGGAGTAAGATAAAATTTCATGACGGATATTAGACGATCCAGAGGGAGAATGAGGCATCATTGCATGACAGGAATTAGAGACGTCCCAGGGGGAGTAATGGGAACAATTGCATGACAGGAATTAGAGACTCTCCAGGGGGAAAATTGGGGAAACATCATTGCATGACAGTATTAGAGAGTCTCCAGAGGATAATAAAAAAAACACATTGCTTTACGGGATTTAGAGACTCTCCAAAAGGAGTAATGGGGAAACCCCCATTGCTTTAACAGATATTAGGACGTCTCCAGGGGATAATGAAAAACATTTTTCATACGGGATAAGAGGGCTCCAAGGAAATGAGAACATCATTGCATGACAGATTTTAGAGACGTTTTCAAGGGAGTAATGAGGAACTCTTTGCATTAAGGATATTAGAGGACGTCTCCAAGGGAGAAATGAGAAACATATTGCATAAAGGATTTTAGAACTTTCCCCCCAGGGAAAAAGAGGAACATCTTGCATTACAGGATATTAAGACGCTCCAAGGGAGTAAGAGAAAAATCATTGCTACAGGATATTAGAACTCTCCAGGGGGAGTAAGGGGAACACATTGCATAAAAGGAATTGAGACGTCCAAGGGAGAATAGAACATCTTTGCATGACAATATTAGAGACGCCCTTCTCCAGACGGAAATTTTAAATTTGGGGGAAAATGAGAAACATCATTGCATACGGGAAATTTTAGAGACTCTTCGAGGGAGAATGAGAACACATTGCATGACAAAAATTAGGGGACGTTTTCAGAGGGAGTAATTTGAGGAAATCTTTTGCTTTAAAGGGATATTAGAACGTCCCCAGAGGAGTAATAGAAAACATCATTGCAGACAGGAATTAAACTTTCCCAGGGAGAAAAGAGGAACATCATTGATACGGGAAATATTAGAGACGTCCCAGAGGGAGTAATGAGAAAACCTTTGATGACAGATATTAGAGAGTCCCAGAGGGAGAAATGGGAACACATCATACGGATTTTTGAGAGTCTCCAGGGGGGATAATGAAAACATCATTAATACGGATATTAGAGACGTCCGAGGGAGTAATAGAAACATCATTCATGACGGGTTTTTAGAGACTCCCGAGGGGAAAATGAGGAAACATCATTGCATGACAGGATATTAAGACGTCCCGGGGGAGAAAAGAAAACATCTTTCTGAAAAGATATTAGGACGCCCCCAAGGGGGAGTAATGAGAAAAACATTGCATGACAGGATTTAAAGACGTTCCAGGGGGAGTAATGGGGGAACATCATTATGACAGATATTAGAACTCCCAAAGGGGGATAATGAGAACATCATTGCATGACAGGAATTAGGACTCTCCAGAGGGATAATGGGAAACATATTGCATGACAGGAATTAAGACGTCCCGGGGGAGTAATAAAAAAACACATTCATGACAGGATATTGAGACGCTCCAGGGGGAGAAATGAACATCATTGCATGACAATTAGGACGTCTTCAGAGGGAAAAAGGGGAAACCATTGATACAGGATATTAGAGACTCCCCAAAGGGGGAGAATTTGGGGAAACATCATTGCATGCCAGATATTAGAGACGTCTCCAGGGGGAGTAAAAGAAACATCATTGCATAAAACAGGAATTAGAGACTTTTCTCCAGAAAAGTAATGAGGAACATCATTGCATTACCAAAGGGGAAAATTGAGACTCTTCCAAAAAAAAGGAATAAGGGAGAAGAAAAACTATTGCATACAGGATTTAGAGACGTCTCCAGAGGAGAAGAGAACATCATTGCATACAGATTTTAGAGACTCCCCCCCGGGGAGTATAAGGAAAAACATCATTGCATACAGATATTAGAGACGTCCCAGGGATAATGGGGACATCATTGCATGACAGGATTTAGGACGTCTCCAGAGGGTAATGGGGAACTCTTTGCAGACAGGATATTAGAGACTCTCCAGGGGGAGTAATGAGACATCATTCATGACGGGAATTAAGACGCCCAAAAGGGAGTAAAAAACACATTCTTTACAGGATATTAGAGCGTCCCCCAAGGGGAGTAATGAAAACATTTTTGCATGACAGGAATAAGGACGTCTCCAGAGGGAGAAATGAGGAACATCATTCTTACAGATATTAAGACTCCCCAGGGGGTAATGAAAAACTCATTGCATGACAGGTATTAAGACGTTCCAGGGGGATAATGGGGAACACTTTGCATGAAGGATATTAGAGACTTTTCAGAGGGATAATGAGAAATCTTGCTTTTACAGGATTTAAGCTCTCCAAGGGATAAGAAAAACTCATGCATGAAGGATTTTAGAGACGTCCCCAAGAGGGAGAAATGGGAACTCTTATAACGGAATTTAGAACGTCCCCAGAGGGTAATGAGAAACATCATTGCTGAAGGATATTAGAGACTCTCCAAGGGAGTAATGGGAACATATTGATACAGATTTTGAGCTCTCCAGGGGGTAATGAAAACACATTCATGAGGGGAATTAAGACGCCCCAAGAGGGGAGTAAGGGGAAAAATCATTGCATGACAGGATATAGAGACGTCTCCAAGGGGTAATGAGAAACACATTCATGACAAATATAGGACTCCCCCAGGGGGAGAATGAAAAACATCATGCATACAGGATATTAAAGACTCCCAGGGGGAGAAATGGAACATCTTTGCATCAGGATTTTAGAGACGTCTCCAGGGGGAGAAGGGGAACACTTTGGGCAGACAAAATTTAGAACGTCCCAGGGGGAGTAATGAGGAACATCATTGATGACGGGATTTAAGGGGACTCTTCAGAGGGAAAATGAGAAACTCATTGCATACGGGAATTTTGGAGCTCTCCAGGGGAGAATGAGGAAAAATCTTTTCTGACAGATATAGAACTCTTCAGAGGGAGTAAGAAGGAACATCATTGCAGACCGATTTTAGAGACGTCTCCAAGGGAGTAATGGGGAAACATCATGCATAAAGGGAAATTTTAGGACGTCTCCAGGGGAGAAATGAGAAACACATTGCATGAAATTTTGAGACGTCTCCAGGGGGAGAAATTGAGGAACATCATTCCATACAGAATAGAGAGTCTCCAAGGGAGTAAATGGGGAACATCATTGCATGACAGATTTAGAACGTCCCCAAGGGAGTAAGAGGAACTCATTCATCCCGATATAGAGAGGGTCTCCAAGGAGTAAGAGGCATCATTGCATGACGATTTTAGAACGTCTTCACGTAATCTTTCATAAAAAAGAGGACTGGGAGAGGAGAGAGAGAGAAGGAGAGGGAGGGGGAAAAAGAGAGAGAGAGAAAGAATAAGAACAGAGAGAGAGAGAAAGGAAGGAGAGAGAGAGGAGAGAGAGGAGAAGGAGGAAGAGAGGAGAGGAGAGGAGAGAGGAGAGGAGAGAAGAGAGAATATTCCTATTTTATGTGGTGAAAAATAAATAACTCTTGATATAAAATAAACGAAACTCTCTTACCCCTTTTCCTTTTTTTTGGAAGGGGGGGGAACCTTATTACCTAGTAAAACCCCAGGCGTTATTGAACCTTAAATTTCTGAAATTTCCGTAAAATTTCGGGAGTTTTTAAAAAAAAAAAGAGTTGGTAAATTCAAGGGGGGTAAAATAAGCTTTTTTTTGGAAGGGGGGGGCATCCCCCACCAAAAGGAAAAAAAAATTTGCTTAGAGAAAAGAAGTTTTTATTCCATTACCAGTCACAGGCACGAGTTTTTGGTCAAAAAAGTCAAAAAAGAAGACAATAAAGAAGGGGAAAAATGAAGTCAATAAAGAAGTCAATAAAAGTCAATAAAAATGTCAATAAAGAAGAAATAAAGAAGCAATAAAGAAGTCAATAAAGAAAACAATAAAGAATCAATAAGAAGTCAATAAAAAAAGTCAAAAGAAGAAATCAATAAAAAGAATAAAGAAGTCAATAAAAAGTCAATAAAAAAAAAATCAATAAAGAAACAATAAAAAAAGTATAAAAAGCAAAAAAGAATCAATAAAAGTCAAAAAAAAAGTCATAAAGAAGCTAAAAAGTCAATAAAAAAAAAATCAATAAAAAAGCAAAAAAGAAGCAAAAAAGAAGTCAATAAAGAAACAAAAAAAGTCAAAAAAGAAGACAATAAAAAAGTCAAAAAAAAGTCAAAAGTCAAAAAAAAAGTCAAAAAAAAGCAATAAAGAAGTCAAAAAAAAAAAAGGTCAATAAAGAAGCAATAAAAAAAGTCAATAAGAAGAATAAAGAAGCAATAAAAAGTCAATAAGAAGTCAATAAAAAAGCAAAATTAAGCAATAAAGAATCAATAAAGAAGACAAAAAAAAGTCAATAAAGAAGTCAATAAAGAAGCAATAAAAAAGTCAATAAAAAATCAATAAAAAGTCAATAAAAAAGTCAATAAAAAGTCTAAAAACAATAAAAAAAATCAATAAAAAAAAAGACAAAAAAAAAATAAAAAGCAATAAATAATCAATAAAGAGAAAATAAAAAAAAGGAAAGTCAATAAAAAATCAATAAAGAATTAATAAGAATCAATAAAAGTCAATAAAGAAAAAATAAGAAGAATAAAAAAGTAATAAAGAAGTCAATAAAAAGCAATAAGAAGTCAATAAAAAGTCAATAAGAAGCAATAAAGAATAATAAAAAAATCAATAAAAAATCAAAAAAAAGTCAAAAAAAAGTCAATAAAGAATCATAAAAGAAAAAACAATAAGAATCAAAAAGAATCAATAAAAAAATAAAAAACAATAAAAAGTCATAAAGGCAATAAAAATCATAAAAAAGTCAATAATCAATAAAAAAGTCAATAAAGAAACAATAAAAAAATTAATAAAAAAAACATTTTAAAAATCAATAAAGAAGACAAAAAAAGTCAATAAAAAAGTCAATAAAAAAAGCAATAAAAAAGTCAATAAAAAGCAATAAAGAAGTCAAAAAAGTAATAAAGAAATCAAAAAAAAAATTAATAAAAATAAAAAAAGTTAATAAAGAAAACAATAAAAAAAACAATAAAGAATCAAAAAGAAGACAATAGAAGCAATAAAGAAGTAAAAAAGAAACAAAAAAGAAGTCAATAAAAAAGTCAATAAAGAAGCAATAAAGAAAAATCAATAAAAAGTCAAAAAGAACAATAAAAAAATCAATAAAAAGTCAATAAAGAAGTCAAAAGAAACAATAAAAGTCAATAAAAAAGCAAAAAGAAGTCAATAAAGAAGTCAATAAAGAAGACAATAAAGAAGACAATAAAGAAGTCAATAAAGAAGACAATAAAGAAGTCAATAAAGAAGTCAATAAAGAAGTCAATAAAGAAGTCAATAAAGAAGTCAATAAAGAAGTCAATAAAGAAGTCAAAAAAAAAGAAAACAATAAAAAAGTCAAAAAAGAATCAATAAAGGAAAAATTAAACTAAAAAAACAAAAAGAATCAATAAAAATCAATAAAAAAACAATAAAGAAGTCAATAAAGAAACAATAAAGAAGTCAATAAAAAAAATCAATAAAGAAAAAAATAAAGAAGTCAATAAAAGCATAAAGAAGTCAAAAAAATAATAAAAAAGTCAAAAAAGAAGACAAAAAAGGGAAATCAATAAAGAAATCAATAAAAAGCAAAAAAAGAAGTCAAAAAGAAAACAATAAAGAATCAATAAGGGAATTTAATAAAAAATCAATAAAGAAATCAATAAAGAAGCAATAAAAAAGTCAAAAAAAAGTCATAAGAAGTCAATAAAGAAAATCAATAAAAAAGTCATAAAGAATTTAATAAAGAAGTAATAAAAAAAGTCAATAAAGAACTGGGAAATCCCCATGAATTTTTTTTTAGAATAAAATTTTTTTATTTTTTTGGTTTGTTCATGGTCCCAAAAAAAGTAAGAATTCTTGATCCAATTTAGAGTCCTAACCCCCATTTAAACTTATCATTACAAAAAGGGAAAATAAAATTCATGGCCCAAAAAGAGTTTGTTCTGTTTGGCGGGTCTGTTTTGACTTTTGGTCCCCTTTTTGGGCATTTTTTTTTTTTGTGAGTTTTTTTTGGTCTGTTTGGGTTGTATGTTTACGTTTGGAAGGGGGTGCGGGTTGACTGTTTTGGCTGTTTTACTTTTACTTTTTGTTTGTGACTGTTTGTGTCTTTTTGTGCTTTTTGCGGGGTTTTGTCGTTTGTGGCTGTTTGTGTTTGTTTTTTGTGTGTTTGGGGGCTTTTGTGGTTTAGTTTTGGTTTTTTTCGTGCTTTTTTTTTTTTTCCCTTCTCTTTCCCTTTTTCCCTTTTTTTCCCTTTTTCTGTTTTTA
>NC_069408.1:44479253-44496753 GCF_026875155.1 Cherax quadricarinatus | reverse complement strand
AGTCATACAGGATGACTGGGTAATGTGAGGCATTATATTTTATCAGGGGAAGGAGAGGGGTTGCTGCAGTTTCCTGGATCAAGATCCCTTCAACAGTATTAAGACACATTCCTCTTCAAATAAGCTGAGTTTGGACATTTGCTACCTTGTCTCCGATATATTGGCCCGATAATGTGACTGTAGCAGCCAGAGATCTGTTTTTTTTTAGGTGTCAGAGTTCTATAGTCCTGTGCATAACAGTTGTATAACGTACTATATGTATAACGTACTATATGTATTTCAGGTTATACACACGGACGTGGTTGGCCATCATGGTAGTTGCCACGTGGATTGGTGCCTTTGGAGCGCTGGTGCCTACGTTGCTGGAATTCTGGGGCACCTTTGGTCTAGACCCAGCGATAGGTTCTTGCACCATCTTGCCAGACAGAGACGGCAACTCGCCCAAGGAGTTCCTCTTCGTCTTCGCCTTCGTGTTGCCGTGCGTAGCGATCTGCGTGTGCTACGCCCGCATCTTCTGCATCGTTCACCGAGCGGACATGAAAAGCCACAGTCACGGCCAAAAGTTTCTCAAGGTGAACGGAAAGCGGCACAAGAACGTGCTTCGCCATGCACTGCTGATCCTCCTACCTTGCAGACCTTGCATGCAACGCCACTCCACGATCGTCTGCAGGTGGAGACGCTCGTCAAACTCTCCACTAGCAGCAACTCCGTTAAAGTGGAGATCGTTGAGCCGAGGGAGGAAGCTCAGAAAGACGAAGAGATAAAGAAAGAGGAGAACGGACGGGGTGAACACGAGAACCAGCCAGCAACACACACACCTTCGCCAGAAGCAACACCCACTGGTGCTGCCAAGGGCGACAATTCATTTCTCAAGACGGAGGCGAACGGCTTTTCCGGTCACTCTTCCGACGAAGGTGTTGGAGTGTCGGCGGCAGCTTGTTCCCCCATCAGAATATGTCCTCCCAGCGCTCCTGAATCCCCAGCGTCAGTCAAGTCAGAAATGAACACCAACAGCGGGCTAGAGAGACGGGCGTCCACGATCTCTGGCAAGGGTGGTACTTTCTCCCACCTTCGGGGCACCTTCAGGAGAACGCGAGCCGGCTCATTCATCGCCAGACAGCCCACACTCAGTGCCAAGGATCGCCGTCTCCTCAAGATGATCCTGGTCATTTTTCTGTCCTTCGTAGCGTGCTACCTGCCCATCACGCTGGTCAAGACATTCAGTAAGGATGACAACCCCGTGCTAAACATCCTAGGCTTGCTACTCATCTACATGACTACGTGTATTAACCCTATCATCTACGTGGTCATGTCGTCAGAGTACCGCCAGGCTTACGTCAGCCTCCTCACCTGCAAGCGTGACCACGACCCAGCTAACCGATCCATTACTAAAATTTCCTGAAAGCGGCCTAAGCCGCCGTTGTTTGCAACACGGCTACAAACAACGTCGAAGTGCGTTATACAAGTGTCGCCTGCCGAGTGACAAATTATAACTGACTCCTTAAAACAACCAACAGTGTATAAAAAAAAAACATTAAAACACTCCATAACTGTACATATAAACAAAAGATGTTTTTTTACGGAACTTTTAAATACTTCGTATTGTAGCTGTTAAAACAAGTGTTAAATGCCAGGGTCCAACATATTGTTTTTGATAAACCAGCTCTCCTGCCTTTCTGTACAGATTTACGTGTTGTGTCGACTCGTCTCCACAAAGGTGACACATGCTCACAACTGTTATGATGTTTACATTCATTCTATGTCGTTATATCTCTGGTTATCTCTCTGATCACCTCGAATTCATATTTCTCCTTTGAATGTGATTTTTTCTGCTGTTGTCTCCTCCCTTAATGCCTCCAATATCACCAGAGTTTTCTGACAGCCAGGAAAGGTACGGTGTTATTTTCAGGAAAGGTACATTGTTACTGTCAGGAAAGGTACGGTCTTGTTGTCAGGAAAAGTACGGTGTTAACGTCAGGAAAAGCACTGTGTTATCGTCAGAAAAGGTACGGTGTTATCGTCAGTAAAAGTACTGTGTTATCGTCAGAAAAGGTACGGTGTTATCGACAGGAAAAGAACGGTGTTATCGTCAGGAAAGATACGGTGTTATCGTCAGGAAAAGAACGGTGTTATCGTCAGGAAATGTACGGTATTATCGCCAGCCAGGAAAGGTACGGTGCTACCATCAGGAAAGGCATGGTGTTATCGTCAGGAAACGTACGGTGTTATCGTCTGGAAAGGTACAGTGTTATTGTCGGGAAAAGTACGGTGTTATCGTCTGGAAAGGTACGGTGTTATCGCCAGCCAGAAAGGCAAGTGTTATCGCCAGGACAGGTGCGCCTTGGATAAGAGATGGTATGAAATATCGACACTTATGTAATAAGACACATGTGCAGTATTAGAATATTTTGCTGAGGAAATGTTTCACCACGACTGGCTTGTTTCGTCACCCAAGAAGACCCGATAAAAGCTCTGAGTGGCGAATCGTTTTTTTCGGACCTTGTACATGTGCCTTATTGCACAATGCACGCTTTGTCGCCACAGTACATGACTCACGACGACACATGCTGTCGTCTTAATGCGTTATACGATACTTATCGTCACAGAACACGACATACAACACTCGATAACTTCATAATCTCAGCTACCAGCGACAGGCAGAAGAATGACTTGGGGAAAAACCTCTTACGGCGCAACGAGTCCTGTCAGAATAGATTCTCGACCTTACTATTTGGTGTTTACATGCTCATCTGCACCTAGTGCTACTAGACACCACTTGGTGCTATTGGAATGCCACTTGGTGCTATTAACCAACATTTAGCGATGCTAAGGAAGCATCGGCTTTTATTCTGAATCTTGTTATTCATGTCTCATGTAATTCTTGTTGTATTATTCAACACCTTCTACTAGTGTTCGGTGTATCCAGATATTTGCAAGTTACCCTTGCAGAGACTATCAAAATTTAGTTTGTTTAGGGGGTGGGAGGTTGTAACAATGCTGCTCGATGCTAGTTTCATTAGTGTGACGATTAAATTGAAAAACTATAAATATATATACATATTTTTTCCTAAAAAAAATTTAGTAGACATGTTTAGACGTATATCGTGACAGCAGAAGCCAAATTACGTCGCCTTTCTTGTGCCTTTTAAAAATTACGTACTGATAGAAATACCTTGAGTTGCTCTTCTCAACATTGTCAACACTGTAACCATCCATTCCCGTCAACTTCTCAACTCTCTTTATAAGAAACAATATGCGATTTTTTTTTTGGGGGGCTGAGATATTTCGCCCACCAGGGGACTCTATCAATCGATGAAAGTCCCTAGTGGACTTGGCGGTATATAAGTCCTCTGACACAGCTTCTCAACTGTCTTACTTTCAGATAAGATAAGAGAAATACTATTGTAGTGTCGGAGGGAGAAAGAAATTAGAAAATCCTAGAGCACTTTTCTTTTTCTACCATTACCGATACCAAGTGATTCCTGGATAACTAGGAATCACTCACGGAAACTCCCAAAAAACTCGGGGTTGTGTTGTTATTTATCAACACAGTATAAATGAAGGGAATATAGTCGCTGAAGAAAAATGTAGAGAGAAGACATAATGATTTCTTCCCGTAAACGTAGAGTCTTGACATGACTCACGAAATCGTAATAACACGATTGCAAACAAACCATACCACGGGCGGGGATAGAACTCGCGATCATAAAACTCCAGACCGACGCGTTAGCCACTGGGCCAGCTGGCTACAGTGACCCAGCTGGTCCAGTGGTATGGTTTGCTCTGGAGAATTTGTTTTGGTGCTCTAGGCACTTTGCATTTCAATCAACACATCATCAGGAGCTTGCAATGTTGCAAAAAGTGGGAGGAGGAGGAGGAGGAGGAGGTGCAAACAAAGACGATCACAGGAAGCGCCCATGACCTACCTACCTGTAGGGTATTCCGGGGATCAACGCCCCCTCGGCCCGGTCCATGACTGGCCTCCCAGTGGATCAGGGCCTGATCAACGAAGCTGTTACTCCAACGTATGAACCACAGCCCGGCTGATCCAGCACCGACTTTAGGTATCTGTCCAGCCCCCTGATGTGTTAGTTGCAACACGAAAGGCCTAAAGCTATCATTCAACTCCCCCCCGTTCCGTGGTTGTTTTGCGTACTGGAGAATGAGGTCGTCCAAGAGACCATAACCTCAGCTGTCATGATCATAGGGAGAAACACCTACGGATGTGTGTGACGGGGGAGAAACGTCACAAACGTGAAGAACAAGACTTTAACCGGGGCGACGTTTCGCTCTTAAGTAGATCTTTATCAAGACTTGATGAAGCTCTGCCGAAAGCGAAATACTTTCATTGTCCTGTAAAGTCCGTCGGGTCTTCCAGCATTGTTTGTTAACAAATAAATTAACAAAAACATGGTTAGATAGACATTCATTTGTATGTTGACTCATGTTGACTCATGTTGACCTGGTGTGTGTGTGTATGTGTTAGTTACCATTTTGTCCTAGGCACATGTCGATTAGACACTGTGTGTGTGTGGTGTGTGTGTGGGGTGTATGTGTGTGGTGTGGGGTGTGTGTGCATGTGTGTGTGTGTGTTGTTACCATTTTTCCTAGCACATTGTCGATTAGACACTAGCCTTTGTGTGTGTTGTGTGTGTGTGTTGTGTGTGTGTGTGTGTGTGTGTGTGTGTGATAGTTACCATTTGTACGTGTGTTGTGTGTGTGTGTGTGTGTGTGTGTGTGTGTGTGTGTGTGTGTGTGTGTGTGTGTGTGGGGTGTGGTTAGTTAACCATTTTGTACGGTGTGTGTGTGTGTTTGTGGTGTGGTGTGTGTGTGTGTGTGTTGTTGTCTGTGTGTGTGTGTGTGTGTGTGTAAGTAACCCAATTTAACTTTGAAAGAACAAACGTAAATAACAAGTAAAAACAAACGAAAAAAATATATATATTGATCTACTCTTACGATCTATTGAAAAGAATAAATATTTTAGGAGAATATGGGTCTACTGTAAAGCCAAGAATATAGGTCTATGAATATACATTGGAGATATGTTAGTTACAGTGGTAACTAACACTGTTATTGATTGGAAACAACGTTATTGGATGGTAACAATGTTACTGGAGGGTAACAATGTTACTGGAGGGTAACAATGTTATTTAACGTAGATATTGACAGCTGGTGACACTGTAAATACAATAAGTAAGTTATAGTTATATTATTAATTATTATTATTATTATTATGTTATTATTATTATTATTATTATTATTATTATTATTATTATTATTATAGATTTATTGTTTATGTACAACGTAGTCTTAAAAAACGAAACGGTCCGTTTCGAAACAACTAAGCGGCCTCGAAACAACGAAACTGGCCTCGAAACAACTAAACTGGCCTCGAAACAACTAAACTGGCCTCGAAACAACTAAACTGGCCTCGAAACAACAAACTGGCCTCGAAACAACTAAACTGGCCTCGAAACAACGAAACTGGCCTAGAAACAAAAAAAACTGGCCTCGAAACAACGAAACTGGCCTCGAAACAACGAAACTGGCCTAGAAAAAAAAAAAACTGGCCTCGAAACAACGAAACTGGCCTCGAAACAACGAAACTAGCCTCGAAACAAAAAACTGGCCTCGAAATAACTAAACTGGCCTCGAAACAAAGAAACTGGCCTCAGAATAAAAAACTGGCCTCGAAACAACGAAACTGGCCTCGAAGCAACGAAACTGGCCTCGAAAACAACGAAACTGGCCTCGAAACAACAAAAATGGCCTCAATCGAAATCCAACAACGAAAATGGCCTCAAAACAACGAAAGACTAATTCAACGCAACAAACTTTAAAGCAACGCCAGAAAAACACCTCAAAACCCAATATCTCAACGCAGATCTCCAGAGAGTTTACCAAACATAGAGAGAGAGAGAGAGAGAGAGAGAGAGAGAGAGAGAGAGAGAGAGAGAGAGAGAGAGAGAGAGAGAGAAGCTTCAGTGCACCGGTCATGCTATGGCCACTCAGAAGATTGGATCCAGTCTCCGGTAATCAGGTAATCTTCGCAGTTCAAGGTACATTGAGAAGGCGTCAATACGCAGTTCTAAGTATATTTTAATTGCGTAGAGGTGTTCTGTTTTTTGTACGCATCGGCGTAGGGAGCATTTCACCGAGAAACATTTCGTTCCATAAGAGATTAATACTGACAGGGAACAAAAAAGGTACAATACCGTAACTGGAACAATACACAAATAACCTTGACGTAGGAGAGAGGATCTTACGACGACGTAAATGGTCCAAGTCGGACCGAAACGTCGTTGTAAACTCCTCTATGCCTCTATGTGCGGGTTATTTGTGTACTAATACTGACAGAATTTACGTCTAATACTAAGCATTTATTATCAATGGTTGTTATCTGTATACATTCTCATGGAACAAGTTTTAATTTGACAAGGTTTTACAAACGATAAAACAGGTGAAACGGATCTTAAACCAACGAAACGAGTTGCGTTGTACTGGACAGTGTAAACGGGAAGTGACTCTTCCAAGCCAGTGACTACGAAAGTGCCTTAACGACGTTTGTAAACGATGCACCGCAACCCTCCTCAGTGTTTTCTCAAGGAATGATCACTTAAGCGTCAAAGTGCAGCAAAAACAGTTTGCAATAACACCATTAAACATATTTATAGGCGGTGACTAGTAAAGATCCCTCCAGCAGAAGTGCAATTCGCAAATCTGCAAAGTGATTCCATAATTTAGCGTTATATCTGCGCTTTCTTCCAGGGCAGAGGAAAAAATCTTAGACCAGCAAAGAGGAGAATTTCTAGCAATGGAGCGACTGTAGATAAATGGCCTTTAAAATGACTTGTGTCGAAGGGAGATTTTGGCATGGCTCGAGGCTAAGAGGCTTACACTGTTGATTCCACCAGTAACTCGGTCTCCATGACAACAGTTCCATCTATGGATTATATTTTTGTAACGTCAGTGAATATTATGATAATGGAGTCCTTTTTATGGCCTATTGTTATTTTTTTGCTCGAGCATTTTGAGTTTAGAATCAAAAATTTTTCAAAAAAGAATATTAGGGCCCTAGATGGATGTTGAAAATTGTCTATATCGTGTGTGTGTGTGTGTGTGTGTGTGTGTGTGTGTGTGTGTGTGTGTGTGTGTGTGTGTTGTGTGTGAATCTAAGACACAGGCAGAGCCTATGACAGACAAGCAGACAGCTAGACATGAAGAGTACCAGGCATAAAGGAAAGATGAAGAGACAGACAGACAAGCAGACAGGGGAGAGAGAGAGAGAGAGGGATACAAAGAAAAAAAAGGCAAAAGATGGCTGAAACAATGTCAGTAGGTACTGTGTCAGGAGCCCTGACCTCTCCTCTCCACCCACTCTGCCACAACAAACCACCATAAATAACCTTTCTCAGAGGAAACCCTGAGCAAGAGTCCTCTTTAACTCTCTCGTGTTGGGCACTCTTAAAGGAACGAGGCGTAACAATTACTTTAAGAGTGTGGGTTAACAATTACCTTGAGAGTGTGGGTTTATCTCTTTCGTCTTGTCGTTCTGAGAAGGACGAGACTCAAAAGTAACCTTCAAAGTGAGAGGGGAAAGGGGTGAAAATCAGTATTTGGGAGGGGGGTGGGGTGTTCACCTTCACTTGTTATCACAGCTCAAATATCAATACATTCTTTTTAGCTTTTACTGTCAATATGTTACTGGAAATACATTCTTGAATATTCTTGGTGTTTAATTTGCCCTTCTTCCTCCCTGGATCTTCTACTAGTCCTCTACTGGACAAAATTCTATCACTGTTGGTCCTTTACCAGACCACTACAAGTCAACTGGTCCTTTGCCAGACCACTACGAGCCAACTGGTCCTTTGCCAGACCACTACGAGTCAACTGGTCCTTTACCAGACCACTATGAATCAACTGGTCCTTTACCAGACCACTACAAGTCAACTGGTCCTTTACCAGACCACTACGAGTCAACTACTGGACCGCTACTGGTCTCCAGGAGAGTTATGCTAACATTTAGTATCCCTACGAAGTACAGTGTTTATATAAAGCTTTAATTAACAGTAACATATCAGAACATGGGTGTTCAACACAGACTTGGTGGCTTAGCACAAATCTAGTTGATAGTAGATTCTGTAGTCAGTTTCTAATCCCTGATGAGGAAGTAATTTTGAGGTAGTCAGTCCCTCAGCCTTGAAGAAGTGTTCTGAGGGGCTCAATGCAGACTTGGGTTCTTCCTTAAAGTACATCACTCAGAAAATAGCGTATCTACAAGAAGAACTACGAGAACTACTTCACAATCACATTGGAAGGAAAATGAAAATAAAAGGATCTTGTAACACGATTAAAGACGGGACAGTGATCCTCAAAAAAAAAAAAAATGAAAACGAGGCACAGTACCAGAACATGACCAAAACCTGTCAAACAGAACACCACAAAGTAACTTTTGAAGCTTTTCTTGTAGCCGTCCCAGCTTGTTCCTCTCAATAACTTTACAACCTCACCCAGCAAGGACAGGCAGGTCGTCCACGTACACCAGGAGCGAAACTGGTCTAAGGACGTATACCTGTGGGAAAAAACTGCTAGCACTCGTTCATGTCCGTGGCTCTCCAGGACCGTCAGCCTTTGTAGGTTTATACCTAAATGCAAGAACGTGTGTGTGTGTGTGTGTGTGTGTGTGTGTGTCTAGAACAAATCCCAACAGACTGGAAAAAACTTACTTTACCTATTAACTAATACGTCACCGCGAGAAAAAAAAAACACGAAATTCTTCCCGGCATGAAAATATACTTTGAAGGGAATTTGTAATATTAAATTCGTGAAGGGTAAGAAAAAAATATATAATTTACCTACTAAACATATTCAGAATGAACAGTTTGGGCAAAATAAATCTAGGCGAGCAATTGCAAGTTAAACAATAACGATTCAGCCAGACACCCTATTATAAAAATGATCGTAATAGAGTGAAGGAACACTGGTATGTGTCTGGGGAAGTGGATCGTTTTTAAAAGTCTTCTTCCACCATCAATACCTTCTTTTTTAAGGGAAGAGCAGCAGTGCAGCAGAGAAGCAGCAGTGCAGCAGAGAAGCAGCAGTGCAGCAGAGAAGCAGTAGTGCAGCAGAGAAGCAGCAGTGCAGCAGAGAAGCAGCAGTGCAGCAGAGAAGCAGCAGTGCAGCAGAGAAGCAGCAGTGCAGCAGAGAAGCAGCAGTGTTCTACATGCAGTAGGAAGCAGTACCATCGTATTCTTGCCTATTACGGCGGTGTTGAGGCAGCAGTCACAGAAATTGGCATCACCCTGGATGCTCTGGTAGGACCGAGGTGTGTGTGTGTGGCTCTCGCTGGCTTATGGAAACGGGTTAGTGCCAGGCACAACATGCGTGCATTGCCCATCTACAGTGCCACTTCCCTTCACACACGTTCATTTTTGTGACTTTGGTTCATGTTACTCTCCACTACTGTCACTCCTCGCAACTATTCCTGTCTGCCACGACTTCGTTTTAAAACCATTAGTGGTGCCACAACATGCCTCGCCCTGCCACGCTACAGGGCCACCGGTAGTGCCACTACCTCTGCCCTTCACAGTGCCAATCTCTCCCGCTCAAGCTCTTTATTTTTGTGTATATTATTATTATTATTATTGTAAGGATCATTTAGTGTCTATAGAATGGTCCAAGGGGAAGGAATTGTAGCTTCATTTCCTTGGATCAAGAGCCTTTTACCGGCATTACGACACCCTTTGATGGGGGTTACTTAGCAAGGCTGACTCAGTGAACAACCCGCAGCTGCTGTTGCTTCCACGACTCAGTGACGTAAGACTGGCACAAAGTCTGTCCGAAATCAGGTATTTCTCTTTGAAAACAGTGAGTATAGACATTGGGCACCTTTGGTCTGATGTAATCCACTTCCGGGTGAACCAAAGGTGACTTTCAACCTTAAGAATGACAGAGTCAGTGTACTATGAGAGTTTGCAAGTGTTGGCTGTCTGCTTCGTGGAATATCCAATTATACTGTCTTGTATACTCTACACCTGGATACTCGGGTTTAACCAGATATAAAAGATAAGAGTTACTGAAGAATTAGACACATATGCAACAACTGGGTATCTTTATGTAGACGTTTCGCCCAACAGCGGCTTTATCAATACAATACAGGGACAGAAACAGAGGAATGAAGAGGGTGGAGGTAGTCCCATAGCAGCAGGTTACGACGAGAGTTGTAATTCAAGATAGGAATAAATAAGACTTTAACTTAGTAAAACGTTTAAGTAGAGGAAAGTAACACTAATATGTGTGCATGAAACGTAGTGGTAAAAGAAACATGTTTAAGAGAGGGGAAAAAGAATAACATAATATATGCTCAGAGGAATTGACAAGATAGATAGGGAAACAGCTGTTTGAGAGGCGGGAAACAGGTACTTCGGGGTACAGCTGGAAGTTGAAGTCATAGATGAGTCACAGTGGCGTCAGGAAGTCTTCTTAAGTCTCAGGATGGTCAGCAAGTTGAAGGATCTGGACGACGAAGTGGAGAAAGGATCTATACGTGGTTTTAAGAACAGGTACGAGGGTATGAGGGTGTGAAACGAGCAAGCGACAAGGAGCTGGGAATCGACCTCTGCAACCACATGTAGGTTAGCACACACACACAACACACACACGGGGCCAGGAACTATAATTAGGTGAGTACACACACACACACACACACACACACACACACACACCAGCCAAACTCATTCCTGCTCCTCGCAAATCTCCCAAGATAGGATTTTATCTCCTTGCCAATAACAACAGTTTGCAATTACGCAGTAATAACAAACCCGGACTATATCCCCCCATCCTCGTCGTGCCGTTATATAACGGTAACAGCACCGGGATTAACACTCTTCCCCCCCGTTGGCCCAGTTAACAACGGCGACTTTGTTGACCAGTGGCGGTCACATCGAGAAATATTGACTGTAGTTTTGATACTCACCTATTTGATGTTGCAAGGGTCGAGTCATAGCTCTTGGTTCCGCGTCTTCACTGACCGCTAATGCGTCCTCTCTCTCTCCCTGCTCAATGAGCTTTGTCGTACCTCGTCTTAAAGCTATGTATGGTTCCTGCCTCCACTACGTCACTTGCCAGACTATTCTACTTCCTAACAACTCAGTATTGTGTGTGTGTGTGTGTGAGTGTGTGTCAGCATAGTTGCTGATCCCCTTATATGTGTTGTATAGCGTATCATAGTACCATCCATGTGCTTTATATAGAAGATCCCTAGGCCGAGTGACTGTATGACGTCACGGGATACAGCATGAGTCAGTGAGACAAGCTGCTTCCCTCTCAGTCGATGCATAGGCATAGAAGAAGGCAGAACACGGCAGGCTGGGCTCCCTCCATCTCCCATTACCACAGTCTGACAATATAGCGTTACCATCCAACAAGTGAGTTTACCTTATCCATCAATCTCCTTCCGAACCCCACACTACATGTGTGTGTGTGTGTGTGAGTGTGTGTGTGTGTGTGTGTGTGTGTGTGTGTGTGTGTGTGTGTGTGTGTGTGTGTGTCAGAGTGCCTGTCGAAAAATAAATTTTATTCCCCTTAAAAATTTTTACTACCAGGGGAAAGAAAATGTATTTCAGTCGCTGCACGATCCCAGTATTGCATAACCCCAGCCCTTCCCTCCCTTGTCCCCCAATACACGCGAAAGGCATAGTGCAGAGTCCGTCATAAGTTTGTAATGTGGTTGAATAGCATCGTTAAGATTCCCAAATGAATGAGAAGAAGCAGTCACTAGTCATCACATGGAAACTAATAACCCAGCTCCTTTAATAAAAACTGAAAAATTAGGACATGCACAGCCCAACACAAGGAAAAAAACACATTACCTTAAAACCAAACTGTAGTGGCATTCTGTAGTTACCTCACACAGGACAATATCTCGTAATACACAAAGTTTGAATCCGCTCGGAAGTTGCATTACAAAGCAAATTAACTGAAGATTTGAAGCCATGTGATTCTACTGGGTATAATATTATCTGGAAGTATCGAAATAATATGTATAAATACTGTCACGTGACTCAGATATATTGATAACATTGAGGTAATCAGTCCCAGAAGACTCAGCACTCAGGACTCTCTTATCTAGGACCCCAATGGAGACAAATCACTGTGTCCTTTTCTGGGTTATCCTGCGTAATGTATACATATGTTGCTATGTATGATAATTTATGTAAATGTATTCATGTGTACCTGTCTCTTAATAAATTCACTATCAAAAAACCCCAAACCCCCAATTTGGGAAAAAGGCACCCCCAAATCAAAACAAAAATTAACAAAAAAAATTTACATCTTTTTTACTACACGAACACACAACAAAAGAAAACTTACCCCCAACATCAAATGCAAAAAGAAAAAACCACCGGGGAAAAAACCCCAACGAAATAAAGGATCCACCAAAACCCAAAAAATAACAAACTCCCCGACCCCCCCACCCCTAATTAAAATTGGGTTTTTTTTTTGGGGGATTTAAAAAGGGGGAATTTTTCCCCCCCCCCCAAAATAAAATAACCCCTTTTGAAAAAAAAATCCTAGGGAAGAAAAAAATTTTTTTTGTTTCCCCGGGGGGCCCAAAACCCACAAAACCCTCCCCCCCAATTCCCCAAAAACCCACCAAAAGGTTTTTCCCAAAATGTCCAAAAATTTAAAGCACTAGAAACCCAAAAAAAAAATCCACCGGGGCCCCAAACACAGGAAACTAAAACCCTAAACCCCAATAAAACAAAAAACAAAACACTCCCAACAACCCCGAAAAAAAACCCACGAACCAAACAAACACACCCACCTCACACACAAAAAACCCGAAACCAAAAAAAGAAAACCCCCCTCGAATCAACCAAAAAATAAACGAAATAACCCCCAAACAATGAAAAAAACGGGAATTTAAAAAATAAAGGGAATAATACACGACCCCCCAGCCCCACTCAAAACGAATTTAACATAGCAACACCCCAAAACCACCAACCCCCAAACCCCCCAAAGCCCCCCCTCACCGCCCCGAACCCCAGAACTCAAAAAATTTTAAAAGAATCAACCCCAAAAACCCCCACCAAAAGAAAAAAATTTTAAACCCCCCAAAAAAACCCCAAACCCCCAAAAACTTTTTTCCCGCCCCCAACAAACCCCCCCCCCACTTCCCCCACAAACCCCCAAACCTCCCCCAATTTCCCCCCTCCCCAACGCCCCAAACCCCCCTCCCCCAAAAAACGGCCCCCCTCCCCCCCAAAAAACCCACCCCTCCCACCAAACCCCCAAAAAATCCACCATACCCCCCCCCCCCCACTCACTAAAACCCCCCCACCCCCCCATCCCCCCACCCCCCCCAAACCCCCCCCTCCCCAAACCCCCACCCCACCCCCCCCCAACCCCCCCACACCACGCACCCCCACACCCCCCCCCTACCCCCCCCACTCACACCAACCTCACAACGAACCACCCCACGACACTCAACCACAACACCCCACCCCGACCACCCCCCCACGACCCCACCTATCCCCCCCAACACCCGCCCCTCACCCACCACTCCCCCACGACAACACCACGACCTACCCCACGACACTACACCCCCTCACCCCAACATCACACACGACATCACCACGACACTACACCACGACACTCCCCACGCACTCACACACGACATCACACACACCCACCAACAACCCACCCCCCCACAAATCAACCCCACACATACCCACGACCCAAACACCACGAAAACCCCCCCCGACATCACCCCCAACATCACACCACGCACCCACCGCCCCACAAAAAAACCCCCAACGAACACATAACAAAACCCCGAAAACCCCCCGACCTCAAAACCCCGAACCACAAACACTACAACGACCTCACACACAACCAACCACACAACCCACACCCCCCCCCCACACCCACAACGACAACCCACCCGAACTCACAAGACATCACCACAAAATACCCCACTCCAAACGACATCACAACCCCCCAAACCCCAGACATCAAAACCACGACACTCAACACCATCAACAGACACTCACACACACCTCAAACGAATCACACAAAATCCATAGCATCACACCACACATCCCCACAAAAACAACACCACGACACCACATCCGACACTACACCCCACACACCACACCTCCCACCACGACCCACCACGACATAAAAACCACGACACTCCCCAAACCCACGACCTCAACCAGAAACTCCCCCAAAAAACCAAACACTCACACCAGACACTCAACCCCAAACCTAACAGAATACCACACACTCAACCACAAACCTACCACGACATCCCACCACGCATCCCCACCACCACACCACCACCCCCCCACGACACCCACCCCCGGACCTCAAAAAAGCCCCCAAACCAAAACCCTCACCCAACCTAAACACAACTACCCACGACACTCACACAGAATCACCCCACGAACCACACCACGACACTCACCCACGACACTAAACCATAACCCAGGGGAACCCCCCAACCATAAACTCAACAGGACACTACACCACGAACTCACAACACGACATCAAAACCACGCCTCAACCTGAACAACCAACCTAAACCAGACATTTTAAAAGAACCCACCCGACCTCCCCAGAAAACCAAACGAATCAACCCCCCTCAAAAACACACTCCACCACCCTCAAAACATTTTCCCCCAAGGAATAACCAACCTCCCCCAACCACCCCCCAAAACCCCAACCACACCTCCACCACAAAATCCCCCAAACTCAACCCCGCCTAAAAACCAACGGAATTTTCAACACGAATAAACGCCCCCCAACCAAGAACTACAAAAAACACCTAAAATTTAGCATTTGAGCTAAGACCCCCCGCTTTGGGGCAATTTGGAAGGGAAAATAAAGGGAGCTTGGTGGATAGGGTCCTACCTAGGGCGGAGGCCTGGGGCCCTTTGGGGGGACATAACCCCCTTTAAATTAAAAAGGACGACAAGGAAGGGTTCCCGGGTCCTCCCTGTTAAATCCAAAGGGGGAAAAGGGGAACCCCCATTTCATAGGTAACGCCCCTAATGGATTTTTAATGTGAAGGAGAAAGGCTTTTTGAAACCCCAGGAAGGGGATAATTACATTTTGCAAAAAAGGCCTGATCCCGAGAAATCTTTTTAATTGATGTTAAGGGAGGGGGTCCTTTTAAAAGAATTCAGGATAAAAATTGATGGACGGGTTTTCCTTACGGGAATTACTTGAAAAAAAAACTGACCCGAAAAGGGCCCATATTCGGCACGTGTTTACTAGCCAAAGATGAGACCCTGACAGGGACCGTGCAGGGGCAAGAAAAGATTACTTCGCTTTAAATATAAAAGCTATACCTCGCTCTTGGACTACGGGCCCCGGCGTTAGCTCACCCTTTTCCCCGCAGAGCGGGGCAAAAGTGGAGGTGACAAAATCAGCGATAAGAATATGTTTGGGGCCCCCATCTGGACAAACACAGTATGTCTCAATCTGGGCCGGCTTTTTTCCCCGGCTGACAGAGTAAGATAATAAACCCCCTGCAAAGTGGCCCGATTCTCACAGGCAGAAAGGCCCCCCACTAAGGAGACGGAATTAACAACCATGGCACAAGATCCCACACCTTAAGGGACTACTCCTGGATTCGTTCGTTTGTGGCTGGGGGGGGAAGTGCGCCCAAAACAACTACTCCTTTAGAAGAGTTTTGACCCCCCGTTTTGGGCCCCTCCAAACCCCGGGGCCCCCGTCCAGCCGAGTTTATCAGCAGGACCCCTTCGAAAACGTTCTGCAGCAAGCACTCAGCAATCATGCGAGAAAGCATGGCCTGGCAGAGGGGGGCACATTGCAGTGTATTTACGATGGGTTTTGTCGACCCTGACAGGAAGAGAGCCGGTGGACTGTACACAATTCACACACAAGGCTGGCGACTCCTCCCCTAACGATCCTTCAAATAGCTGGTGGCATTCAGCGGCATTTACATGCCCCACGAATCGACTCCGACCCCGTCATACATGTTTTATCCCCCCGTCTGCAATCAATGCCCCCTCCCATCCTCAACCCCAAAGGGCAATGTTCACCTCACACATCGTTTTACATAATGACGCCTTAGAAGTTCAGGGGAACAACGACATTGAATGGATCCCCCCCAGCTGGCATCCGGGGAAATGAGCGGCAGTGATGCAGCCGGCAGCAACACACATCCACATGTTGGGATTACGTCCCCCTCAGCCACGCAGACCAAAATGGTGGCTGCCAGAGCCTGAAACTTATGGGGGGAGGGCTTAGGTGATACCCCATCTCAACATGGTACCCAGCCGACCCGGGGGAACCCCCTCCAATGAAGAAGCGGTCCAGAGCGCATGACCGCCATCCATGGGCTTCTTTTGGGCTTTCCCCACACCCAAGATAGGGTAGACAAGGCTGAGGAAAGTGCCGTACTGTCACACGTTGTCCAGGGGCCCCTAACACACTTTTTATCTCTGGATGCGAAGAACAAACTCCGCAGGAAACTAGGAGGAATACCCCCCAAGAGGAACAAAATTCGGCCCACTTTTTAAAAAAGGACAACGAACCAACAAGCTTTACCTGTGAAACGACATATCCTCCCTCCCCCCAGTGTCCATAGTTAGAGTAAATACGTGTTGTCGTTTAGAGAGCACCCATTGAACGACCAGAAGAGGCTTGAACGCATATTTCGCATCATTGTAGAAACCTTTCTCCCTCGGGACGCCAGAGACAGTCACGCAAATTAGACCTGCGCCAGACTACGGTCTTGGGCGAACATATCAAAACATTTCTCTTAAACTTTAGAATGACCAAGATCCCGAGCACCGAAAGAATTAAAAAAATGTCTAAAGTGTAAGTACTTAAATCCTCTAAAAACCCCTAAACAGGTCATTATCCACCGCTTTCAAAAATTCTGAAATTTTTGGATGACACTGCAATGTTGATGTTATTGGGGGAAGCCTGGGAAAATCCGGGGGCCGCTTTCGTTAGCGGGGAAGAGGTTTGTTGTGTTTTCCCATTTTAGGTTTTGAAGAGTGTTGCATTGACGATCGTAAATAAAAAGGTGATTTTAGCGTCTTTTTAAGTGCCTTTAAAGAAAAAGACGCACAATTTTGACGGGAACATACAAAAATAACCCTGGGTGGAAAAAAGGGTATAAAATACCGACACCATGGAAAATAAACACAAAAGCAGTAAATGTGATCCTTTATGACAACGTTTTTCCCCGCTCAGGGGATTTATCAAGTCACAAACAGATCTGTTGTCGGTTCAGAGAACCGACAAGTTGAAAATTAGAAACAGGGCAACACTTGGGTACTTTAATGGGGAGACGTTTCGCCACACAGGGGGCTTCATCATTCCATACAAAGGACAACGGGAAAAACAGGGGGATTTGAGGTACAGTCCCCACCTTGATCGATGGGGTCAGTCCCAACTTGAAAAAAATGAAGGACTGAATAAAGCCACGTGTGGCAAACTTTTGGGTCATTAAAGATAC